>PVKZ01002411.1:98308-229454 GCA_004027375.1 Macroglossus sobrinus
TTTTTTTTTTTTTTTTTTTTTTTTTTTTTTTTTTTTTTTTTTTTTTTTTTTTTTTTTTTGCTGTTCTGATGAGGTGTTTTCTGCTACCTTGTCTTTCAAATTAATAATTTGGTCCTCTGCTCCATCTGCTCTACTATTAATTTCTTCTAGTGTATTCTTCATTTCTAACTTTTAAAAATGGTTTCTATGTCCTTTTTTATGCTTACTATCTCTTTGTTGAAGTTCTCCCCTAAGTACATTGAGCAACCTTATAACCAGTGTTTTTAACTCTATCTGGTAGGTTGCTTACCTCCATTTCATTTAGTTCTTTTTCTAGAGTTTTCTTTGTTTCCTTTATTTGAGATATGTTTCTTCATCTTCTCATTTTGGCTGCCTCTTTGTGTTCATTTCTAAATATTAGGTAGATCTGCTACATCTCTCGGTCTTAACCTGATGGCCTTATGTAATAGGTTTCCAGTGTGGCGCAGTGGTGCACTCCCTGATCACCTACATCGAGTGCTCCAGGAGTGATCCCTGTGTGGTTGTGTATACCCTCCTGTTGTAGTTTAACCTTGATCATTTTTGGCAGTGAGTGGGATTGACTCTCAAGCTGACTAGTTGTGAGGACTGGCTATGCCCACAACTTATAAATTGCCATGTGGGCTCTGACTCCACAGAGTAGGGTTCACCCCAGCAGGTTTATGTGCCTGTTGAGTCATCTCTTTTGGTGTGCCTCTTGTGGGGTTATTTAGGTGGTGCTCTGTTGAGGACTGATGCCAGCCTCTGGGTGTGTTGGCCTCTTGAGTGGCTCCTGTGCAGGATAAGGTCAGCTGCTGCCTATGACCTGGTACCTGGTAGAAGCTACAAAGCTATCCATGTTTGGTCATTGACTGAGCTTGATCTGGAAGCATGATGGAGAGATCATGTGGAGAACTGAGGCTGACTGCCACCAGTACCAGGCCTGGGGCAGCTCAGGAAAAGGCCCAGGGTACCCATAAGACTGAGGCTGCCTGTTGGCTGCCTGTAAGGCTCAGCTGATGAGAGAGCCTCAGGAAGTATGTGAGTTGATTTAGGTGGGGTCCCAGGGAGTCACTAGGTTGGGGCAAGTGGTGTTCTTCAGATTGGTGCAGATTCAGATTTGGTGCCAGTGCTGATTCTGTGGCCACATTCAAAAAAGTCTCAAATCACACTGCAGCCAGCCACTGCCTAACTTGGGCCTGCAGACCTTGAAGATTTGTTCAGGAGATGCTGCAGCTAGGGCCAGGGCTCGTTGCCCACCACTAAAGTGTCTCCCGAGGTGTATGAGACGATACCTATTAATTGCTGCTGAAAGAATCTCCTGCTGAGAGTGCAGGGTAGGGCTCTTTGTCCATTAACAAAACTGCTACTAGCAATTTGTGAGTTGAGTAGGGTCTCAGGGAGTCGCTGAGGTGGAGTGATCAGCTCTCATCAGGCCAATGCAGATTCACTTTTAGACATAAGGGGAAAGTTCAACACAAGTAAGATAGAGCTTACCTACAAGTTGTACTGAAGGAGGGCTCATCAAAGGGACGATGGCAGCTGTCCCTCCAGGCCTTGCCCTGAAGCCACACAACTAAGTCTTTCTCTGTATGTCTTGGGCACCTCCCAAGCTGCTGTCCCTCTGCCAGAGCCCAGGGTGAGTGCCTGCAAATGAGTGAGCCTATGTGGGAGCCCTTTGAGGGTCGTCTGGATTTCCAGCTACCTTCTATCTCAACCAGAGAGTCAGAATTCTCACTATTTTTCACAGTCAGATTTTGTGGAGACTCCTCTTTCTGGCACCAGAACCCTGGGCTGAGGAACACTGGTATGTGGGGCTGGGGTCCCTTTCTCCACCAGGAGGGCCTGTGCAGCTGAAATATCCCTCCTGATGCTCAATCACCACATGTAGATGTAGGACCAACCCGTTTAGTGTCTCCACCCCTCTTATCAGTCTCAAGGTGGTCTCTTCTTTATGTCCCCAGTTATAGGAGTTCTGTTCAGCTAGTCTTCAGCTTGTTCTCCAGGTTGACTATTTTACAATTTAGTTGCAATTTTAATGCTGTCATAAGAGGAGACATGCACAGTGTTTACCTACCCCACCAGCTTGACTGAAACTTCCAATTTTGTTTTTTTTGAAGATTGTTTTGATTACTCTGGGTTTCTTGAATTTCCATCTGAACTGTAACATCAGCTTAATTTCTGCAATGAAGCCAGCTGGGATTTTGATAAGGGTTGTATTTATTCTTAGATCAATTAAGGGAGTACTGTCATGTTAACAATATTAAGTCTTCCAATCTATGAATATGGAATGTCTTTCCCTTTGTTTAGATCTCCTTTAATTTATTTCAACAACATTTTTACTCCTTGTGTTAAATTTATTTCTAAGTGATTTATTCTTTTTGATGCAATTGACAATGGAATTGTTTTCTTAATTTCATGTTCAGATTGTATAGAAATATAATTAATTTTTATCTATTGATTTTGTATCCAGCGATCTTAAAGAATTGATTTATTAGTTCTAATAGTTTTTTTACTGAATTCTTTAGAATTTCTATTGTTGGGGATGGCGGTATTTTTACTCCCACCCTTCTTAGCTCTAATAGACAGGTCTAACAGTTACCTTGATATAAAACAGATAAACAGGAAAAAAAGAAACAAATTTAATGGAGGCCTCATAGAAATGAGACCCCTAAAGTGACCAAAACAGGCTGTTTATACAGTATTTTTAGACGAAGAAAAATTATTTGTAAAGATTGGACAAAAAAGGGGGAGAAAAAGAGGGGGTGTTTGTATTCGGGGTAGTACACTAATGAAGAAGTAACGCAGTTTGTTTATACAGCTTTCTCAGCCTTGAATTCCCTAACTCTGGTGATAAGGATGCCTTTTATCCTCCTGGCACAGGGAGATAACTTTCATATTGAAGATTTATTTCCTGCTTTCAGCAGGGAAGAGTGAGGGTAAGAATGTCTTTATCTGTATAAACTGTTTCTTAAGCAACTTCAATTCAAAACAATCAATATGCCACTGTGGCATATTTTGGGGTAGCCTATCTTGAGCCCCAACACTATCTACTAGATCATGTCTTCTGCAAATAGAGATATTTTACTTATTTCTTTCCAATCTGAGTTTTATTTCACTTTCTTGCCTTGGCTAGAACTTCTGGTACAAAGTTAAATAAGTGTTGAGAGAGAAAATTCTTGTGTTATTCCTGATCCTAGAAGGAAAGCTTTCAATCTTCAACTGTTAGTATGATGTTAGTTGTGGGAGTTTTGCAGATGCCCTGTATTAGGTTGAGGAAGTCCCTTACATTTGTAGTGCTTTGAGTGTTTCTATCATGAAGAACTGTTGAATTTTATCAAATGTTTTTCTGCACATTTGGAGATCATGTGGTTTTTGTCCTTTATTCTGTTGACATGACCCTTGAACAACACTGAGGCCCTGACACCTCCACAGTCAAAAGTTCACATATAACTTTTGACTCCCCCCAAATTTAACTACAGTCATCCATAGGTATCCACAGGGGATTGGTTCCAGGATCCCAACACAGACCCCAAATCCACAAATGCTCAAGTCCCATTTTTAAAATGGCTAGAGAACTGCATGCAGCAGGCCCTCCACATCCATGGATTCCCAACTGTGGATCTAAAATACTGTTTTCAATCCACAATTAGTTGAATCTGCAGATGCAAAACCTAGGGATATAGAAGGCCAATTGTACATTTATTGAAAAATATTGACATGTAAGTGGAACCATGCAGTTCAAACTTATATTGTTCAATAATTGATTGTAGTTGATTTTAAAAAATTGTTCTGACAACATATTCTGCCCCATATATAAGCAAGAGCTAAATGTGAAGCGGTGCTTGTCAGTGCCCTCTCATTATGCCTGGGCAGCGATGCTGAGCTGTCTTAGAAATTTTGCTCTAACTAAAAGAAACTTTGAACTCTTTAAAACTTTGGTTATTGCATCCTCTTCACAATAGTTTTGCTTCATAGGTAGTGTACATGTAGCCAGTAATGTTCTGCCACTTTCCATGCTTAGGAATTGCTTTGTCAACTCTTGTTTTAAATGAGTCAAGACATTTCCATTACTTCTTTTCAGAAACTGCTCTACCAATGAAATTGTTTACTTTATTGCACTACATCTTGTTTTTCTCCATCTTAAAATTTCTTGTGGCTCTCAGCTGTTCATCACCTTATTCTTTCCACGGGACCATCTGAGGTGTTTTGTTGGACCCTGGTAATAATCTCAGTGATTTTCTTCAGCAAGAGAGAACGTGGAAAAGTCCTGTCTTCTGATATTTTTGTTATTCTCGTGTTGCCACTTATTGAGCTCTGCCAGCAAGCTGGATGATTTTATAGGATAGAAACACACACTCATTGTCCGAGTATCTTACAATCTGATTTAATACGAGGCAACCAATGTAGACATAGACTCATTAATGGCATTGCAAGAGGTATTAGTTGAGTGAGGCATGAGGCTTTTGGCTTCTAACAACAGACCACTTCTGTGCCAATTCCTAGGTTTAGGAATGAAAGAAGCAGCAATCTGTTTATGAGCAATGCTTCCACACATAGCAGGGCCATCTTCCACTTCAAAAGTAGAAACTAGCCTCCAGGAAGACAGGTGGAGTTTCAGCCTTGTCAATATCTGAGAAAACAAGTCAGATTTCCACTCATTCTTGCCTATGCCTGAAGGCTCCCCACTTCACCCTATTATCTCATTCTTAATAGGTAGCCTCATCAACCTGATTCCACAGACACTTCGAGGATCTAAAGTCTAGGTTAAAGCCACAGCAGCCCAATCCCTTTCATAGCATGGCATAGGGCAGTATCTGCAACAAGCAGAAAACCTAGTTCTTACCCTTAGGAACAAATGATTCAAGTAAA
Organism: Macroglossus sobrinus; assembly: GCA_004027375.1. NCBI lineage: Eukaryota > Metazoa > Chordata > Mammalia > Chiroptera > Pteropodidae > Macroglossus > Macroglossus sobrinus. The sequence goes on from PVKZ01002411.1 coordinate 103,178, forward strand.
AAATCATGTATAAATATTTGAGTCTTTGAAATGTGTACTGCTTTCTTGAAGAAATTTTTGACTTTGCTTTAGTTTTTCCCGATCACTTTCATCTTGTCTTTCTAAGGTGGGATGATATATTTGTTCAGAATTATTTCACCTGGGATAATGGAGCCATCAGCCAGCCTGTTCTTCAAAGGACCCTCTGGACATGGAACCAGCTGGCCATGTTGATGGAGCACCAAGAAGGGAGCATTGCTCCAGGTAGGAGGGTTCCCTACCCTGAGCTGGAGTGGAAACCCAGCCACTCCCTTGCATTGGTCCCCTCTAAACCCCTAATCTTCAGTTGGCAGCTGGCCCAAAGATGTCGCCTCTCCCAGGTGAGACATCCTGCCCTTCTACTTGAGTGAGAGGGGAAGGAGCGCCAACAGGGACTCAAACATTAGTGGTCACCTAGAGAAACAGTGCATGTGAGGTGACATTGCAATTTTACATTTCTCCTCATTCAGCACAGGATTTATTTTAAGCTATGGGTCTGAGAGCCAACTTGTCTGCTCTTTGGTTTCCTTATACTCTGGTCTCCTTTCTGTTTGATAGTCTCATTTCAATCTGTCCTCTAGGGAGCAAAACAAAACAAAACAAAAAGTTCTATTGTTTAAAAGGAACAAATGAATGCTTAGGTCAAAAGTCTACATTTGAGGCTATTTATGAATGTGAAGCCTGAGTCTAACAAGCCCCCACCACCCACCAAATCCTTACTCCATGCCACAATAAACCCCATGTGGACACCAAGAACTGAGTTGAACCCAGTATGGCTACCACGGTGTAATTAGTTTAAATAGTTATCAATTCTAACTAACTGCTGAACTCTCAGATACTACACACTAATTTCCATCTGCTTGCTTGAGTGTCTACATGAGAACTAAAAATCTTAACCCCACACTTCTGAATAAGATTCTCTGTGCACTAAGCTGGGCCTCTGGCAGTGAAAGAAAATTTGGGCTTTCCCTAGCAGACTTTATTATTAACACGCATTCACTCTGAAGATAATCGGGAAATTAAGGCCTTTTTTTTATGACTTGATATTTCAGGGCATTAAACTCACTTTTGCTTCATTTTCCTTCTGGCAGACAGAAAGACCATTTAATAAGGTAGAACAACTCATTGACCTACTTGACTTGTCCCCAGGCATGCTTCAAACAAAGACTTCCTATTCTGAAGAACTGCAATGGAACTTCCTGGGGAAAAAACACCCATTTTAGTTAGCATACACTAGAGTCACTGGAATCAGTTAGCAAATTACAGTTCTTTAAAATTTGGAAGGTATTTGGAATTACTATTGTCTTCCTGGTAAATTACTGGATCATACTGGTGAGTTGGAACAAGGCAGCACATTTTAAATGTAAGTTTCCATAAAACTGTAACTCAACTTCCTCAGCTCCTAGGAGATTTTCACTGGCCCCGACTCAGGAAGAATTTTCATCTGTGGGATCCAAGTCTTCAGAGACCAAACATTTCTTAAAGACTTTCCTCTGCTTTCTGACCTCCACCTTCTTCCTCCCTAAGGTATACAAAGAAGCCATTTCTTATCAGTGCAGGAAGCCAAAAGTGCCCAGTGGGCCTAAGTTGCTAGGAAGGGACCAGGAATCCAAGATTCTTTCTTGGCATCATGGTACCACTGAGTTGACCAATGGGTTGAGTATGTTAACCCCTTGCTTTAAGGCTGGAATTTTAATTACCCACTCCTGGAGCTTTTCTTAAGAATTGATTTTGTACATGATGTTTTCTCATATTCCAGAAATGAACTATCATCAAACGAAGGGATGGTTAGGAGTAAAGGCAGCCAAGAGCAATAAATGATTATACTCTGGCACATTTAGAGGTTTTGAAATTCATTAACTCAGTTCCGCTGCCTCTCCCCCATAGCTTGTTAAAACCTGAACCGGGTGCGCGGGGTTAGTGGTTGGGGGATAGAATTTTGGAGCCATCATTAGGAGATGTCCTGGCCTGTTGTGCAGAACCCAGTCACTGCAGTTGGCCAGGAGCAGGGAGAGCTGGTAGAGTGATGACGCCAGGCCCTTTCCCTGCCACTGACCAATCCTATCTTCTGCATCCCGCCAAAGCTCCCTGGGGACCTAAGGTCACGTTCTCCCACCTCACGAAACGGCAGTCTTCGCCCATAATTTCAAGTCTTGTCTGAACTAGACTTTCTCGGCACCTTTACGGTAGAATTCTTGTTTCCTTTTCGTGCTAACATTCTACGCCCCTCCTCATCCCAAGGCCTGGTCCCTGGTCAGTGGACGCCCTGTTAATACGAATTCGTACTCGTAGGGTGTTCTGGGCACTGCCAAGACAGCTCCTGGCACTCGCTACCAATTCTCACCACTTTTTCTTCGTTGTCGTCATCGGTGGATGTCTCCTGCCCACCATGACCCCCAAGTTCACGGCATAGGACCCCTGCCGTGCCTCCTTTTCCCCCTTGGATATTCTCCCTTCCCTTCCACATCCTTCCACCAAGCCCCCAAAGCTCCCTGTAGTTCTGAGCCTGCGGCTCTGGACCCCTGGAGTCCGATCCCCTCTTGGCTTGCAGAAAAAAACCGATCCGAGCCAGGTGGCAGCAGGCAAGGCGCACCGCTAAGGTGCCCAGCTCCCGGGGCTGCCTGCAGGGTGGGGCCGCACTCAAGGCCGCTCCCTCTCGGCGCTTTCCCCATCCCCAAAGAGGACACCCCTCCTTCCGCCCGCCGCGGCGCCGCCTCCCCCGTCGCCCGCCCGCGCGCGCTGGCCGCGAGCCTTGCGAGCAGCCCGAGAGCGAGAGGAGCGCTCGGGGATGGGACTTGGAGGAGGCGGCCGAGGAGGAGACAGCGGCATCGGCGCGGGCTCCTTGCACAGCTCCCACGAGCGATCCCCGAGGGTCCCCGTGGCTCTCGACGAGGCGAGGAGGCCCACGAGCAAGACGCGGGCGGCCGCGCCTCTGTCTCGCTTCCCAGGCGCCGGCGGCTGCAGGTGAGCGGGGCGCGCTTTCCCCGGGACCCTGCACGGCCCCGCTGCCCTGGGGCGCGGACAGACGGCCCATCCCACTGACGGACAGGCAAAGCCTGGGCTGACCGACGCCGGTGGGCGCTGACCCCGGGCCTGCGCCCCCGTTGGCGCCCCGGCCCCTGCGGCTCTGCGCGGCCCGGAACGCCTGGCGCCCCCTCCCACCCCGGGGCCCATCGCTCCGACCCTTCCCGACAGAGTGCGACCGCGAGGGCCGCGCTGCCCCGACCCCTTGCCGGGAGCAGTGAGGCCACCCCCGGCCCCGCGAGCTGGGCGCGCTCCCTGAGCGGGGCGCACGGCAAAGCGGCCACGTCCGAGTGCCCCGTGGGGGCGCTGTGCCCCGCCGCGGGGACACCCAGACCTACTATTCTCCATCCACCGGGGAAAGGGAGACCTGTTGAGCAGGTATCCAGTGGATCCCTATTCAACTAGCAAGCCAGATGGATGCCAATTCCCACCCCTCAGGCCTTGGTCAGCTGGTGTTTGAATGTCCGTGTCGTCTGGATTTTGTTCTTGGTTCTCTGTGGCAGCTTAAGCTCCAGCCTCCCTACCTATGGAAGAAAGAGAGAAAGGGGAGGACATTTTATAGTAGTTGCTAGAAAGCCCAAGGACATTTTGCAGACAGGACAGAAAAATGGAGACCCTCTCTGGTGAAGGTCTCTAGGACTGGAAGCTCAGGAAGGTAGGTCCTCAGGATCACAGACTCTTACCCTGCAGAAACCCAGATGACCAAATTCCCAATGGTCATAAATCGGGGAGGCAGGGTGCATCTGACCACGTGCAATTGATCGGCCCTCCAGGAGTGAGACAGTCGGGACACAATCAAGAGGCTGCAGGGGGCTGAAGCCAAGAGCAGGAATTCTGGGGGTGGTCTGCCTATCTTGCCTAGGTTAGTAACCTTGGAATTACACAACTACTCTATCCCCTCAGCTTCATTATCTGTCTAATGGGTATGATAATACCTACAGGGCTGTGAGGATTGTTAATGTCCTTAGAACAGTTCCAGGTGCACCGTAAGGTTAGATAGTGAGTTCCATCACCTGTCTTTCCAAAAAAAGCAAGGCATTCTTATTAGTAGTCACCTCCTGCCCAACTCATGAAGATAACCTCTCAGTGGATACATGAAGGTGGCAGATAATCTGCGTGTATTTAACTGGAGTTTTCCATGTAGGAGCCCTCCTGCACAGTTCTCCCTGCCTGCTTTCAAAGAGACAGCCTCATAAAAATCATGCTGAGATACCAAGATGGATTTATGATCTGGAAAGTTTCCTCTCAGCCCCTGGAGCTTGGTTCCTTAGAATCCTTCATTGAGGAAGCAGAGACCTGTGGCTCTTCACCTTCTACTTCCCTATCTGTTTATACTTTTATTCCTGCCAGTAAAATTCCGTCTCAACTCCTCCTCCCTCTCCCCCAGTTTGCTAGTCCTCTCTTTTCTACAAATCAGGGCTATAAGGTTCATTGCTTCTAGAGTCCAGGCCTAGGCAAACTAGAGTCACTGAGGCCGGAGCTCAATCGCTGGAGATGCTATAGTAGAGTCCACCTCTGAGACACCCTCAGATGGTTGTCATGCCTGAAGCCCTTATCAGCAAACACCATAGATCTCTATCAGCAAAAGGTAGTTGAAATGAGGCCCAAGATTTAAAGAAAAGGAAATAGATGATTGCTCCTTGAAAGACAGAGAATAATAAGACAGTCATTGAAGGTTCTATGAAGAAATCCCAGCTCTGACTGTTGTCTAAGAGAAAGCATGAGGTGAGGAGGGGGTGGGGATGGAGAAAGGGTAGAGACGGGCTCAGGTCTCAGGACAAGCAGGCAGAAGAGCGTGTAGTGGGTGTAAATGCTGGCCTGGGTAAACCTGGGCATGAAGCTGGGAGGGCAGTGAGAGAGAACATCTGAGGGGGAGGTGAGCAGTTGAGTTTGAGACCAGTCAAGTGGGCAAGAGAGTCTCCAGTGCTTTTCCTGGGACTTGCTGCCTCTGATCTGTGGCTTGTGCATGGTCTAGAGAGTACTTTCCTGCAACTCCTCATAGTTAGGGAAGCTCAGAAGGGCTCTTATTTAATGTGCATCTGGGAATAACTGAGGGGGGTCAGGGGAAGAGGAGGACTGAAGTGCCAAGTCGAGAGTAGAGTATGTCATCACTGTTGCTAGTAAATAGTGCCAGGGAACCGCTTCCAAGGGACCAGTTGCCACTTGGAGCTCCAGCCCGTGAGATCATCTTTGAACCCTGCCATGTGCCTCGGCAGACAGCCACCACTGCCTTACCCAGCAAGACCATGAAGGGGATTCAGAGAGAAAGGCAGTGCTGGGCTTGAATCCAGAGGCTTCAGCTGTTGTCAGTAATAGGTGATCATAAGGATGGCAGTGATGAGCATTGGGGATACAACCCAGAGCACACTCGGTGACTTTGGGACCTGAAGAACCTGGATTCCAGTCTCAGTTTTGCCACTCACCACCTGGAAGGATTTTGAAGAGTTACTTAAACTCTCTGTGCCTCAGTTTCCTCCTTTGTAAATGGGGAACAAGATTGTTGGAAAAATTAAATTAGTTAATACACACGAAGTGCCCAGCTCAGTATAAGTGCTCAATATTATCTGAGCCCTACTTATATTGTCCATCAAATGGGCATGATACTATCTATGCCGTATGGTTATTATAAAGGTTAAATGAGATAAGTGATGTGTATGAATCCACCAATGTGTAGGCTATAGTACTGTGCAAAGTTTGTTGAAACTGAAAATTTTACCAAAGTATCTGCACGTAGTCAATGACTGAGCAAGTGGACCATTTGAGAAAGTTCTAAGGTTTTTGTTACAGGAATTGTTATCTACCATTGGAGAGTGTGGCTCACTCTTCATTGGAATTCCCCATTGCTATTTTAGGTTATTGTATTAGTTTCCTGTGGCTGCTGTAACAAATTACCACAAACTTAGTGCTTAAAAACAGCAAAAATTTATTATCTTAGAGTTCTGGAGGTCAGAAGTCTTAAATAAGTCTCAGTGGGCTAAAATCAAGGTGTTGGCAAGGCTACATGACTTCTGGAGGCTCTAGGGAAAAATCTGTTCCCTTGCCTTTTTTTTCTAGCTTCCAAAAGCTTCCTATGTTTTTTGGCTCCTAATCTCTTCTTCTGTCTTCCAGTCTCCCCCTTCCCATCTTCCCTTTCTCTCTTCCTCCCCCTTCCTTCCTCCCCTTCCTCCCTGCTCCCTCCTCTCCCCTGCCCCTTCTTCTCCCTCTTATAAAGGCCCTTGTGATTTAATTGGGCCCACTTAGATAATTTAAGCTTATATCTTCATCTCAAGATTCTTAATTTAATCATACTGACAAAGTCCCTTTTGTCACATAAGATAACATAGTCAGCCACCTACCCATATCTCAGTTGTTCTAACTCAATGCAACCAGCAGAGAGTAAGAGGTACCATATGGAGCTACTGGGCCAGAATGGAGGGTTAATGATTGTGTGTGTGTGTGTGTGTGTGTGTGTGTGTGTGTGTGTGTGTGTGTGTGTGAAGGTATTTTTGGGGTGGCTGGGGGGAGTTGCTGAGGTCAGCATTGTAACACAGGGCCAGATTATGGGGCTTTGACTGCTAAGCTAAGGAATCTAGATTTTATCCTAATGGTATGTAGAAGTCACGGACAGTTTTTGAGCAGGAGCATGAGAAACATGATATTGTGTTTGGAAGACTGAATTCAGTGCAAGTGCCAGATGGATTCGATAGAAGGGACTTAGAAACAGTCTACTAATTAGGATTGTGTTCAATTCCAAGTTACAGAAAAAACTGAAGTGATAGTGGCTTCATGAAAGAAGTTTATTTCTGTTTGGTATTCTAGCAGTTGGAGGCAGTGAATCCAAAGTGAAAGTGGTCAGGACCCACACTCCTGTCTCATCGCTCTTCCCATATAGCATGGCTTCCACTTCCATGGTGTCTCATGGTGTAGAATGGCCTCTGGGGCTCCAGCCTGCGTGCCCTCATTTCAGCCAGCAGCGGGGAAAAGACAGGGATCCTCCCATCATAGGAGACAGCCATTGGGGTCTCCCACATTCAGGCGAATATAGTATATAGAGGAAGATCTTGGCTCAGCCTTGGCAGTTGTCTGGTGCAGAAATGGGGCCAGTTTGAGTTAACATTTATTGATCTTTTTTGATCATTCAACATTTGTCCATTTTCTAAAAATTTACTTACAAAATTCAGCAGTGAACATGTGGGGGATACAGAAATGACAAGGTGTTGTCCCAAGGAATAGCTCGCAGGGAGACAAATATGGTAGCAAGAAAGAGAGACCAAGTGCTAGAGCAGATAAGACACCCATTGTCAAGGGTGTGTAGAAAAGTCAATCCTCATTGGGCAAATCGAAGAACATTTTAGAGAGTGGGCGACGTGAGCTGAGGCTTGAGGAATGAAGACAATTTTGATCAATATAGAATGTAGACCTTTCAGATCAGGGGACCAGCATGTGTGAAGGTACTCAGCTATGACAGGAATCTGAGTTCTTCAGGCACGAGTGGGGTTCTGCCATGGTTGGAGTGGTGGGCAGTGGGCCATCATGGAGTGCCTTGAATATTAACATATAGGTTCTGAACAGAGAAGGATGGGACCAGTAGATGAAGGACCTTCGGCAGAAAGAGCAGTTCTAAAGCTCCTATGAGAGTCTGGGAGAAAAATGGAAAGAATGGAGCATCACTGCAGCGGTCAGTAATGGGGACAATGAGAAGTGCTGGACAGAGCAGCCATACAAAGGTGGGAAACCAGGGTTTGTCCACTTATCAATGTGATGGTGATGTGAGGAAGATGTGGAAGCTGCCTGTAAATTCCCAGACTGGGTGGCTGCACAGGTGAGGTCACCTTAACAATGAAAGGACTTTAGTGGAAGAAGGTGACCCTATATCTGGAAAGGGTGAGCTGGCAAGCAGGCCTTTACTACTGGGTGACAATCACAGACAGGCGATGTCAGGTAAACATCAAGGAGAATGCGTCTAAAATTTAGAACTACCTGAAAACCATGGCCTTGAGTCCTAGTGGAGGCTGGGTTCCCACATGCCCGCCTTGCACGAGATGAGGATTCTGGCATTAGGTGGGAGACAGGAAGGTTCGGCCTCCGAGATTGCTGCAGCTCAAATACTGTGACACTGTGGACACAGAGAGTAGTTAGTATGCCTGCTCAGTGTGCTGATGGAATGGCCTTTGAGGGACAAAGCTACAGAATCTGATGTCTGAGAACTTTCAGACTTGGGGAAATGGTTCAGAACCATTTTTTAAACAAGTAAGCTGACTACCCGAGGAATGCTCTGAGGCCTTGGAGACAGTTTCCATCTGTGAATCTCAGTGTTCCATCCATAAATTTGGAAACGTGTCCACCTCACAGAATGACTGAATGGATCAAATAAGAAGAAAATATGCAAAATTCCTAGTTCACGGCCTGGACTAAAAATAGTCACCTAAGAAGTGTTAGTGCCCTCTCCCGTTTCTCTCCTTGGTCAGAGGCAGGGCTTACGGCCCAGGAGCACTGCATGCCCAACTTCCTCCCGGGTAGCAGGTACGGTAGCCATGGTTGATGGTCTGCTTTAGGTTGAGGAATACTGCTTCTAGGCTGCGCCCCTCATCATATGGCTATTTAACTAAAGCCCAGAGAATTAAGTCACCTAACTGAGGCCACACAGTGTGCATGGCAGAGCCAAGCCTCTCCTCTCGGGGACCCCAGCATGTAGTGTTGACTCTGGTGGGAGTTTACTCGCATGTCGATTTACAAGGAACAGTGATGCTTAGAAGAGCCCATAGCTAAGGGGTCAGGACAGTCTCCTCTCTCTCTTCCCCCACTCCCTTGGTAAAACTAAATGAAAAGACTCATTGTCCCAGGGAGAGGAGAAAAATTGCTAAAACAGAAGTCAAAGCTGTTGTAATTTTTCAAATATTCTTTCCAAATGCTCCCAAATGCTTCAGAGAATCTGTTCAGATTAGATTAACCTTTATTTCTCAGCACAATTCTTCTTATATACCCATAGATGAAAGAAACTGTTTCTCAAACATCATTCCATTTTCTGGTTAGAATTGGCTGCTGTTCTTCGAATGCTATCAGCTGTAAATGCTGAACTGAGAAACGATTATTAATATGGGCTACACGCACTGACTTATTTTTTCTTGTTTCACTGCCATTGCATTTTTTATTAAAATCTATCTTGTCTGGTATTAATATTGCCATACTGGCTTGATATTAGCATGTATATACTATCCTTGTGCCCATTCTTTTAATTTCTTTTAAATAGCTTTTTTATAGTATAACTTACATACAATAGAATTGATCACTTTTCAGTGATAAATGTATAGAGCCATGTAATCATGAAGTAAATATTTCTATAAGCCCCTAAGTTTCCCTCATGCTCATTTGTAGCCAATCCTCTTTTCCCACCTCCAGCCCCCAGAACCACTGATCTGCTCTCTGCCATATAATGTTGCCCTTTATTGAATGTTAAATAATTAGAATCATTGAGTATGTGATTTTTTTTGCTTCTGGCTGCCTTCACTTTGCATAAGTATTTTGCAATTTATCCAGTACATCATTCACATCATTCCTTTGATTCCCAAGTAGTATTCCACTGTATGGATGTACCACAATATATTTATCCATTCACTAATATATGACGTTTGCACTGTTTGCAGTTTTTAGCTTTTACAAATAAAGCTTCTAGGGGCATTGAGTATAGCTCTCTGTGTGGATGTGTTTTTATTTCTTTTGGGTAAATACTTAGGATTGGGGCTGCTGATCAGGGAACGAAATATCCTACTCAGGATGTAGGACTTTCACTGTTAAAACACAGGCAGTTCTGGGCAAACCAGGGAGTTGGTCACCCTGTGCTGTGTAATTTGGCAAGTGTGTGTTTAACTTTATGAGAAACTGCCAAATTGTTTTTCAAAATGGCGGTACCATTTTGCATTCTTACCAGCAATGTTTTAGGATTCTAGGTTATTCACAATTCTTTGCCAATTCTTGGTCATATCAGCCTTTTTAATTGTAGCTATTCTCGTGGATTTGTCATGGAATCTCATTGTGGTTTTAATTTGCATTTTTTTAATGACTAAGAATGTTGAATGCCTTTTCATATATTTATTTGTCAGATATATTTATCTTCTTTGGTGATATGACCATTCAAATCTTTCTCACATTTTCAAATGGGTGGTTTGTCTTTTTCTTATTGAGTTATAAGAGTTTATATTGTCTGGATAGAAATAATATATCAGATATATGTTTTACAAAGATTTTCTACCAGCCTGTGACTTGCTGTGCCATTGCAGTATGAAAAAGAAGTTTGAAATATTTTCAGATACTAAACATATTTTTAGATTATGGATTTGTGTGTCACTGTTTTATTATAATAGTAAGTTTCAATTTCCTCATCTCTAAAAAACAGAAATTAAGGTACATTAAATGGCTTAGTATGACAAAATTAACAATGTATACTTTATATTAATTTGCTTGATTGCATAATGATGACAATAATATAATAATAACAAAAACAACAAGTAGCTAATGCTTACTGAGCACTTACTATGTGCCAGGCAGTGATCTATGTGCTTTATATATATGGACTGATTTAATCCATACAACAACCAGGTCCATTTATTATCCCCAGTTTATAGATGAGGAAACTGAGGCAGAGAGAGGCTAAGTAACCTGTTCGGGGTTAGACAGCTAGAAGTTTTAGTTCTGTTTGTTTTATTTTTTAAATCATTTTTAGATTATTTTTAAAATTTTATTTTCAGTTGTAGTTAACATATAATATTATATTAGTTTTAGGTGTATATAGTTCTTTTTATTTTTAACTTCCTAGCCTTCACCTATCCTCAGTGCCTTTCAGTTAGCAATGGTGACTTGAAAATGCAAACACTTCTTGAAATCCACAGTAAACCCAAACCACATGATATGGTATTTGGTTTGTCTGAAAATGATAATTATCCACCATATTATGTTCCAAATGTTTGAATTTAAGTGCAAATGTGTCAGGATGGAAGTGGGCTGTGAGAGCATGCTGTATTTGTTTTTAAATAAATAAACACGGACTTCATACGGTAGTCCCCCCTTAGCTGTGGTGGATACGTTCTAATACCCTCATTGAATGACTGAAACTTGGATAATACTGAACCCTATATTACTATATATATTTTTTCTACATTGTTAAGGGAGGACTTTCTGACCTCTCTTTGGCATATCCAAATTGTCAGCATCACTACTCTTGTTCTTTGGGCCATTTTTAAATATAATAAAAGTAACTAGAACACCAGTATTGCGATACCATGACAGTTGATACGATAGTCAAGATGGACTACTAAGTGACTAACGGGCAGGCAGTGTAGACACTGGACAAAAGGATGATTCACATCCAGGGCAAGACAGAGCAGGAAGGCCCAACATATCATCATGCTACTTAGAACAGCCCACAATTTAAAATTTATAAATTGTTTGTTTCTGGAATTTTCTACTTAATATTTTTGGACCATGATTGACTGCAGGTAACTGAAACTGCAGAAATGGAAACTGCTGGTGGGGTGTGTGTGTGTGAGGGGTGGAGACCATCTGTATTTGCTCAGTTTAGAGGAAGGAGAACAGCATAAATTAATAAATAACATATAAATGATATAACACACTTATAATATCATATAAAATGTGATAAATATCAAGGAAGCTTTAAAGTAGGTTTAAGAGCAGAGAAAGAGGCAAAATTTTTTCCTTTTCTCGGAAGGAATCTCACAGTTAAAGCTATGAACAGGGACCAGTCCAAATTTGTTTTAAAAAGCAGGGGCAGTAGTTATCTATAATGAGCCAGTGTGCCCTGGAGCTTCCCCTTTACTGGCTACATAACCCTGGGTAAGTTACTTAACTTCTTCAAGTTACTGTAAGAATTAAATGACTTAATACATTTAAAGCACTTGGCCCAGTGCCTGGCACATAGTAAGCCCTGAATAAACATTTGCTATTTTTAATATAATTTTAATGCATAGTAAAAAGTGAGCTACCTCAATACAGCAAGTGGGAAAAACTGTGGACTTTGAAGGCTGACAGGCCTGGGTTCATCATCAGGTCAATTCCAGAAAGCGATTTGCTGAACAAACAATTCACTCAGTTATTGAGTATTTTATTTAAGTTTTGGGAAATGGTCCCTGCCCTGGTCCTGCCGTCTTCCCGCCTCTGACAGTGACACAACTATGGCTTTTCATGAATTGACTTCTGGGCATTTGACTTGCAGTGAATTGAGTTCTCTGTTAATAAATGGATTGGCTAGTTGGCCTGCTTACCCTGGGTTGGATCCCTACTTTGCTTACCTTAGCTGTGTGAACTTGGTCAAGTTAGTGAACTTCCCTGAGCCTCAATTTCCTCATCTCTAAAAAGCAGAAGTAATAATTTTGATTTCTGCAAGATTTGTGTGAGGATTAAACGAAATCAGTTGGGTGAAATTGCCGAGAACAGGATAAGAACTTAGTAAAGATTTTACATGCAACGATGTCGCTTTTATGTTGTTCCTCTTTAAATATTCCCTTCTCTACACCTAATGTGTATAAATTGACAAATCACTGTGATACCCATTATGTTCATAGATGATGGAAGAATAAACTGAAACCCTGACCCAGGGTATTGCCTTCTCTGTGAGGTTTTGCCAGGTAGAATAGCCCTAGCATCATCCATCGTGTGGCCAAGTGTCTATCTCATCCCATGCGAAGCACTGAGATAGGCCATCCTGGAAAACCTGGCTCTGACCATGGCACTTCTGTGCTTAGAATCCTTTCTCCCAAACCTTCACACCAGCTTCTCTTCAGAACCAAGACAGAGAACAGGCAAAGGCAGCTCTATTTTGGTAAAGACAATGTTACTCTGTTTGAAACTCCCCTTACCCCTGTAGACCTGAAACTCAACTCAGGGTTAGAATTCTTTATGTATCTCAGAGGTTTTTACTCAGCATCTGGTTTGATCTTATTCTTCTCTGGTCCTCTAGCTCCTTTGCTTGCTTGCTTGTCCCCACCTCTCCATGTGTCCCAGGCACTATTCTGAATGCTTTGGTTATATGTATTAACTCACTCAATTAACTAATATTATCTATGTTCCCATAAGGCTTGGGAGGTTAAGTAGCTTGCCCACAGTCACACACAGTTAGCAAGTGTCAGAGCCAGGTTTCAAAGCTGAGTAGTCTGGTGCCAGAGTCTAAGCCCTTAGCCACTGCGCTATGCTCCATCTCAGTAGATGTGCGTGGGAGGCTGGGAGGCTGGCTATGTGATGCTACCTTATGTCAGCTTTGCATGAATTCCTTGGGAAGTTTATACATATTAATTTGTGTCATTCATTATTATTAGATTGAAAGACTATTGTTACTTGGAATCCTCAGATGTAGTTTTCCTTTTTCAAATCCAAGATACAGACTGTGACTATGAATAATTGATAATAAACAATTGAGAAGAAATTTCAGGATAGATTTTTTTCCCTAAAGTTTTTCTTTCAGTCTTATAGCAACCAAAGCAATAAAAAATTCCAACTATGCGTGCCCTACTCAGAGTATCCAAAAACCTACCAATAGGAGTTACCTGATTTCTTAAGGACCACACACACAAATGGCATTTTAAGTACAAGGGGTATGTGTGAAACGTGAGAAGGCAGGGCGGCAGTCAGACCTCTCACTCTGCACCCTCCTCCTGTTCTGTTTGTCATAGCTTTGCTCCGCTTCCCCTTCTTGAAGATGGAAAAGATGCAGGTGGGCTGCTTTCTGCTGATTCTCGGACAGATCCTGCTCCTCCCTACAGAGGCCAGGGAGCGGCCACCCTCCCGGTCAATCTCCAGAGGGAGACATGCTCGGACTCACCCTCAGACGGCCCTCATGGGTGAGTGATGGGGGGTGCCATCTACAGAAGCAGGCCAGAAGGAGTGGCTATGGGCGGACCTCCAGGCCAGGGGATGGGCATCGGTAGGAGAAACTCTCCTGTCCCTGGGTGCCTTGTTGGGTGTGCCGAGGCGGAGGGGAATCTCACTGGTAATGAGTGCACCCCGAGTCGAGGATGTGGAGGATAAAATGAAATCTCTCTTATTTCAAAGCTTTCTGTTTAATAAAAGCTCATGAATAGTTTCCTATATGCAAAGGCAAGATTTTTCATCTGAAAAGGTTCTTGTTGGACTTCTCTGAACAAGGGTGTCATGAGAATTTTTTTATGGGATTTGTACACCTAATCTACGTTAATAATGCTCCCCTGCATGGCAGCATGGGAAATGAGCAGGAGGGCTTGTGGACAGTAGGAGTGGGCACAGAAGACAGGTAAGAACGTCATGAGCTGAATTAAGATATGACGAAGAGAAGATGTCAGGGGACTGTTATTCTGACACAGTGAACATGTTTTTTTTCAGGGGAATTGTTTTCTTTCTCCGAGAGAAAGGTAAGGTCATGAAAAACACAGAATGTAGATAAATTGTCCTAGTTGCACATATGAGCTATGGTAAGTCTGGGATGTAGGGTCAGTGGAAGAGAATGGGTTTTGGCATAGACCTGGATGCAAGTTCTGAAGTACTTACCAAACGTGTACACTGAAGTAGCATGATCTCTCTAAAGTTCAATTTCCCCATCTACAAGGTGGGAATGACCTTGGAATATTTTTGTGAGGAGACAATGAGGTAATATATGTAAATTGTAGGTATGCAATGAATGATAGCTTTACCACGACTATCATTCCATGAAGTCATTCTCTGAAACCATTTTACATTTAGATGTTCTTGACCAGCCACCAGAACCTGAGAGAAATGGCCAGTGGCATGGTGGTCTCAGCATCCAAAATTACCATCAGAGACCAAAAGGACCCAAAGAGCCCTGTATTAAGAGTCAGAATTTTCACCGATGTTAATCTAAATGATGACCTCGTGATACTGGACCTTCCATGTCTTTAGTCCCCTGAGAATCCGTTTCCATAGTGATGTGAACATAAGACTTCTGCAAATGTGGAAAAGACTGGAGAATGTTTAGTATGCTGATTAAAGGGCTTTTAAAAACAAATTTCAAAATGATAAATGTGTGTAAATATATATATATATATAACTAGAAATGCCTGATTCCTAGATCACCAGCAATGATTGCATAGTTGGACTTTTGATGGGGCTACTTTCTGAACAAGCCAACACAGACTTAGCCAGAAAAGCATATTTCTTCTCTTGGCTCAAAATCAATCTCTCTCTCTGTCTCTCTCTGTCTCTGTCTCTGTTTCTGTCTCTCCCTCCCCCTCTCTTTCTCTCTTTCACATATGCATGCACGCACGTGCACACACACACGTGTTCATACACACAACCTGCGCCTTTCCTAGTTGGCAGCATTCAGCTCCTCCTTGGCCCTAAGATGAGACTCTGAAGCGCTTGTCTTCTGAGGTAAGAAGTGGAAGCCAGTTTTGCCTAAGGCGTGCACTCCACATCCAGTGTTACATCCTGCTTCTCATTATGCCAGAAAACATTTCAGGGGCAAAGAGCAGGATGGAGCATGGCAGCCCCCTCCCCCACTTCCCAGGATGTGGCAAGTGGCCACTCCCAGATGTGCTGGAGGGCTGCTTGACTTGTGCACATGGGTGAGTGAGTGTGAATCATGAAATCATAAGGCAGACACCACGACCTTGGCCTGGACTCTCAAGAACAGTCTGCTTTTGGTCTTATTTTGAGAGGAACAAAGATGGAGAAGCCATGCTCATTGTAGTCATCGCCTTGAGTTTGGACAACTTTCTCGTTATTCTTAGAATATGAGGTCTTGTGTTTTATGAGTGCTTGTTTTTCTTAGCCTCTTGTTTTATATGTTCAGAACATTGCCCAGGCCATGTTGCACTTTTGTGAAGCAAACCATTTTGTCCCTCTAATAGCATGATGTACTTCACTAGTTACTTCTCTTAAAATTTAACAGAGTAGAAACATAATTGGTTCTTAGTTTATTTTTGTTTGAATTTTCTGATTTAAAGAAGTTTCCATTTTATGTCTAAATTTTAATATTTATATCTAAACAGCAATGTCTCAGGTCAGAGTCCCAGTAACAACTTGAGCCAATTAAAAAAATCATGCATGTTTTTATCCACCCCTCCTATGAGTGATTGCAGGCTGCTCAGCCAGCAGCCTGTGATGTGTGTCCATGGCATCTTATCTCTTACTTCATCCATCTGGAGTTGCTGCTCTGGGCTAAACAAAGAGGTTTAAGAACAACCACCATCAAGAGGCAAATATGTAGTAGAGAAAACAGACATATAAAAAAAGTTATGATTTTGGTGGTATCTGTACACAGTAGTAGAGGCATAGCTAAATTACAGCCCACTCTGCCTGCTGAGGGTCAGTATAAGGCAGCGGCTCTCAAACTTTTTGGTCTCAGGACTCTGTTGCACTAAAAAATATTGAGGATCCCCAAAAGCTTTTGTTTATGTGGGTTAGAGTTAGATTTATCAAGGTTTACTGGATGAGAAATAGAACTTTTAAAAATATGAATTCATTAATTAATTAAAATAACAAGAATAAACTCATAACCTATAACATGAATAAAATATTTATATAGAAAAACAATATTTTCTAAATTTAATATATTAGAAGAATGGCACTGTTTTATACTTTTGCAAATCTGTTTAATGTCTGACTTAATCAAAGACAGCTGGATTCTCATTTCTCATCCATTCATCTGTCATGAAGTGTTTTGGTTGGACTACACAAAGAAAGAAAATATGGCCTCATACAGATTGTCATAAAAATAAGGAGTATTTTAATATTTTTCATGTAATTGTGGATATTCTTATTTGATACAACATCAAAACTTAATAAATGGTAGTTTCTTAAAGGTTAGCTGCAATTGGGAATCTAAAACCCAAAGTTCATACTTTATAAACTTATGAGAGAATGAGAATATAAAAAGCAAACATTAATGTCATTATGAAAATAGTTCTGACCTCATGGACACTCTGAAGGGGTCTCAGGAACCCCTACAGGTCTCCAAAGCACACTTGGAAACAGCTGGCTTAGGAAAGTGTTCCTGGTGAAGGCTGTGACCAGATGGAGGCGTAAAGGGTGAGAGAGTAGGAGAAGAGTGAGAATGGAGTGCAGAGGTGGGATGTGGTCATGCCATTGGAACCGCCATGTCTGCAAGGTGGGTGGTCTGCGCGATAGCTGAGCCAGAGGAGGCAGGAACAATATTGTTTATGACTTCTGGGTTCTGATGAAGAGTTGGACTTCAGTCTGCAGGGGTGAGAGCCTCTGGCAGAATCTGAGCAGGCAACAGTTTGGATCAGTGCTGATTTACTCTCTACCCATTGTGCCTTCTTCTGGACAGCTTCAGCTGTCCTGAGCTGTGGCAAAAGCCAGGAACAGCCCCATACTCTCAGGCCACCAGGAGAATGAACAAGCACATTCTCCAGCCCAAAGTCCCTTGTAGGCAACCATGCTGGCAGGTAGAGTTGGAGCAGTAGGGTGTGCTGTACCCAGAGTATAAGCTCATGGAAGCTTTCAGATTTTTTCCCTCTGCTCCCATCCCCCATCCTTCATCAGTGGTACACAGCCCCTCTAAAACTCCTCCCGCAGCCCCTTTCCACGTGGCACTGACTGTAGGTCATGCTGTCTCCCATCCTTAATTACTGCCTGCTTTGCTTGTGCATATTTGTCTATTATATCATCGTCATATGGGGAAGTGAACCTGTCACCAGGGCAACCAGGGAAGGCATATCAGCTTTTTAAAATCTTAACCCTCCTTGCCTGAACTCCCACTGTATTCTTGACTCCCCTTAGTTCTGGAATGTACACAAACTATCTGTCTACACTTCCACCGGCCAGCTCTCCCTGTTTTGTCTGTCTTTTAGGAGGTCTTATTAATGTGTATGTTCTTTTCTAAATTTATCAATCTAGTTCATTTGATTTCTACTAAGCTTGAAACTTTTTCCTTTCTCTATAACAAATTACCCTTTGAGTCAATAGCATGCATGCAGAATTCATGTTTGTGTTGTAAGAGAGCTGTTTGTGGTAACATGGCAGTAGTTTTGGAGAGCTCGACTGGGGACAGAAATCTAAGAGAGGACTCTACCCGGAGCTCTGGTGACCAGGATCTTTATAACAGTTAATTTACTATTTAAAAATAAAGATAATAAAGACAATCTAAGAACTCACTAAGAAGCCCCAAGTTATGTTCCTAGGAAATCACAGTACATGATGGGACACTTATTTCTAATTTTGCACATGTTGCTCCTTGAACCTGACATCAAAATATGAGTAAAAATGCAATGTGTTTCATTAGGGAGGTGAAACCACCTAAATTAGCAATGTGATTGAAAGAGTTGGCAGGCCAAGAGAATTAAGAATGCACTGCTTTATATTACCAATGGAGCTTTTTCCATAGGTTGATAATTTTTAAAAATTTCAAGTGCTGGCTGCTAGAAAATGAATTTTCACTTCCTAAAACAACCCCCTAATTGACTTTTGTTTGCACCATCGGGGAGGGAGAAAAAGCAGATGCTAGAAGCCATCAGAGCTTCTGGCTCCTGGAGAGATGACCCATTGAGACCACCAGTCTTACATGCCTTGAAGCCACTTTATTGTGGTTAGAAATTTTGCCTCCTATAAAGCGTTCCCAGCACCCTCTTTCTTGCACCTGAAATATCCTTCCTTGGCTAAGGCCTGTTATCAATCAGGGCCAAAACAAAGGCAACCTCCTTCTGTTACCCACCCTTCTGGGTAGGGGACCCAAACCAAGGTCCTTCTGCCTAGTGCCGTTTGCCCCAAAAGAAGAAGAAAGAGTTCAGCGAAGCAGAACAGAAACTCGGTTCTTGGATCAAGGAACAGAAAAAGAGTTAGCCCATGCCATAAGCGGACCTCCCCCTCTGGGAAGGAGCCTTCTGTACGCCTGTGCTGCGGCGGGGAGCGGTGGGGCTCTTCTACGCATGTGTGGCCGTTCCTGGCGCGCTCTCAGCCCTTTCACCCGCGGTGCCCCATCGCGGTCTTGGTTTTTGTGCCGGCGTCCTGGTCTTTGTGCTGGATCTTCTTTGTTTTGTGGCGAGGAATCCTTTTCAGTTCCTGTAGGCAAGCATAGCTCCTGATATAGTTTAGGTATGGGAACGGTTAGGGTCTTTTGGACGGTGACACTTCCTCTCCCAGCCAGGCAGGACCCTCCCTGGATCGGCCCCACACACCGCGGGTTCTCTCGTTTTACCACGACTGTAAACCCTTGAAAATAAGGATGTTTTACATTTCTCACAGCACTTGTGGAGGGTACTCTATTTACTGAGTTCCTGCTCTGAGCAGCCACATGCCAGCTCACTTATAATCCATGAAAAAAAAGACAAACACTGCAAAGACGTTATTGTATTATCCTCAAGAAAGCTCAGACTAAGAGGTTAACCCATTTGGCAAAGTTGTCGAGGCTTCTGCAAACCTAAAAAGAAAGATTCCATCCCCCATCCCCCACTCCCCCATCCCCGCCCAGCTAGGGAAAGGAGAAAGAATGCATGTGTTAGGGGCAGGTGTGCCTTTGAGCAAAGAAAAAGGCACCTCATACTCGGGCTTACTGATTTTAGCCCCTACTTGCTCCTTGAGCAGACCGTGAAATGCCCATCTGTATTCGAAGGTGCTGCCCCTGCTGCTGGTTACACCCGGGGTCCCCAGACTTCAGGCCCTGGCTTTGGTCCTGCCCACAGCAAAAACTCAGTTTGTGTTGAACAACTGAGTGAACTACTCATTTGGAAGACTCATTTGAATGGTTCCAGTCTTGATTTGACTTCTAATTAGCAAGTAACCCTGCTTGCAAGTCACCTTTCTTCTCCAGGCTGCAGTCTATTCATCCATTAAGTGTTGGAGTCAGTGATTCCTCTTATCTAGAATGTGATGCCATCACCAATTCCTCTGCCTTCCAGATGCCCCTTCTCTGGTTCCTGTGCTGGGATGGCTTTCTTTCACTCTCTCCGGGTGGAAGAGCCAAGGTGGAGCCATACTCTGAAAGCCTGGGAGGGAGAAGTGTTGAGACAGAAGGGGTGGAGCAGTAGGATCAGGCCTGAAGAAGAGGTGAAGCAGTAGATGGGGCCGGGGCATGGGGTTGAGCTAATAGCATTATTAGGCAGGGGAGTGGGGTGGGGTGGGGTAGTGGGATCTGGAAGGAGAGTGGGGATGTGGGGCAGAAGGATGAGGCAAGGGGATGAGTGGGACAGTGGGATCAAGCAGGAGAATTGGGAAGGGGGAATAGGATTAGGCATTGGGGTGTGGTTAGTGGGATCAGGAAAGGGAGCAGGATGGGCTGTATGATCAGGAAGGGGGAGGGGTAGATGTAGAATTAGGCTGGGGTTAGGGGTGGGTCAGTATGGTCAGTCAGGGTGTAGAGTGAGGCTGTAGGTCAGGCAGTAGAGCCGTGGTTCTCAAACTTCATTGTGTATTTGAAACTCCCAGAAGGCTTGTGAGAACACAGACTACTGTCCCTGGGCCCAGAGTCTCTGATTCAGTAGGTCTACTTTGGCACATGAGAAAGTTGCCTTTCTGGAGACTGACTTTAGTTTGAGAACCATTGCAGGAGATAAATTAGGTGGGATGTGCATGGGCAGGAGGAAGAGGTTTTAGGAAGAGATGCTATGGGGCATGAGCCAGAAAGACAGTGCAGGATGAGTAACATCTGCAGGGAAAATTGCAGCTGGAGAGTATAAACTAACTGTAGCTTGTGTCTGCTCCTTTTGAAGCTTTGAAAATAGTTGCTAGTATTTTTCTACTGTTGTGACCAATATTGAATAGACCAAACCAAGTATGCTCTCAAAGGCTGCTTATTAGCCGGCGGCTGTCCTTGCTAGGAGCAGCCCTGAACAAGAATTGTGTCCAGTGTATATACAATTGATTGTTTCTCATGCCAGGCAAGTGACAGGACAGGGTGACACAGCTAAAATTGGCAGTTAGGGTATAAGCTCATTGTTACATTATCACAAATTTCATGATTAAAAGGAGGCGGTTAAGGGTTCCGGGAACTAGACCTTTTTGCTTTTTTTAAATATTACTAAGGTATAGACTTCCCTTGTCTAGTTTTCAAGTTTTTAAATTAACTCTTTCCTTATCACATTTCAGCAGGCTGTCACCGTCGCCAATGGTTTTCAGGCATATATCAAATCTTTGATTCCCCATAAACTGGGGGGAACTGAGGTACCCTGTTATTTGAGTAAATAACACCATCAATTTAACAGCCTGAACTCTCTACTTAATATAATTTATGAAGTAATTTAATACACATGGTCCAAACATCAGGTCTAGAAAAGTTAATATTAAAGGTCCAGCGATAGATGACAATAAGGTTGTTAACCAAGGTGCTGCATTAAATAAACCTTCATACTATAACTGACTTTGTTGTAGTTTTTCTTCTCTCTCCTTAACTCTTTGTCTTACTAAGGCTAGACTATCTCTAATTATGCCAGAGTGGTTGGCATAAAAACAGCAAGTTTCTTCTAAGGCTACGCATAAGCCACCTTGTTTTAGAAATAACGAGTCTAAGCTCCTTCTATTCTGCAGTACAACTTCAGCCAGTGAGTCTAGGGACTTTTCTAAGTGATTAATAGACTTTTTTAGGGTAAGCAGATCTTCATTTACCTGATGGCCTAAGGCCTTAAAGTTGGAGTTTTCAGTTACTAGGGTGACTGTTCCTACTGCTGCCGACCCTGCAACTCTGAGCCCCACTAAGAGTGGCACTAGATGGGAGCTTTTTTCTTGTCCCTTCTCATGTTATTTATAAATGTTCCCATCCCCCTTCTCCAGAATAGAAATATACTTGTGGTATCACATGTACCAACACACAAAACCCCATTCTATTATTCCAATAGTGTAGACTTATGCAAGGGGTTAATCCGGTGTCATAGACAAACCAAGTCCCATTCGGAGCTGCAAGGTAGTTGCTGGAGTGCCCCTCAACCTTAACAGTATTATTAAAATTCCTTTAATATTGTGAGTTATTTACAGCATAGCTGGGGGTATACAAGCAAGTATCCTGCCCCTGTAAATCACTGAGGGTTAACTTTGGGGAAATTTCCCATGGGCAAACAGTAGCATTGGGGCTAGTGACATTCTGAATATTATTACTATTATTTCCTAAAATGACTACATTGCCAAGTCCTACATAATAAGGTAGGGCTGGGTTAAGACAAAGCCAACAATCACCTGTAACATTAGGGTTACTAGAATTAGCAAAAGAATAGACTGCATTTAACATATTTAAAAGAGAGGCCTGTGGGGTTGAAAACTTTGTCCTAGTTTCTGGATTGGTGTGGGGACAGACACACTCTGAGGGGCTTTGGTTGTAGTTATTGTCCCCTTGGGTCTACCTGGACTTGGGTTCAGTACAGAATTAGGCCCAATAGGTTGGGGGATAAAGTCTTCACTGTTTTTTTTTTTCTGTATAGTTATTAAAAACCCTGGGTCTGTACCCGAGACATATAGTCTAAGGCCCATGTTTTCCCTGTTAGTCAGACACGATCAGTCCATTGTTTTACAGTTATGATAATTGGGTTACAATTTCCTGGTGTTTGGCATCCAGCCTGAGTTGGGCAGTTAACAGTTAAGAAAGGGTCTGTATTTTTCCATGGTGCAACAGTTTCACAGCCCCAACTGGAACAGTAGTACTGGTTTGTCCCAGTGCAGTAGGAACTATCTGTCTGAGGGCACATGTATAGTTGCACCTGTTATAAACCCTTTTTATTCCAGCCTAGTCTGCACCCATACCAGGGGCCCTTTAAAAAACTGGCCCCAAATCTTGATGATGGAACAATGTTTAAAGTTTTTTCCCAGTATATCACATAAATTTACCCGAAAAGAGGGCTGATACAGGGTAGAGTTATTAGCGATATTAGTCCCAGTGTCAAAACGGGTTCAGTCCCATCTAACCAAAAAGGGTTGGTGAGGATTAGCAGCATCACAAACTGCAAGTACAAATATTAAACACGTGAAAGTCTTAACTTGAGGGGATCTCCAGTAGGCGTTGTCTTCCATCTCTGGTCATGGTCCGGAGGCTGGGCTGCTTGTAGTTGGGTGTGGTGGATACAATGGCGTCGACCAGAAACCTTAACCGCTGTTGGCGTTAAGATGACAGGAACCGGGCCTTCCCACCGAGGCTCAAGAGCAGCAGGTTGTACTTTCTTTATCTAGACCCAGTCACATGGTTGATGAGAGTGGGGCTGGGGAGAGAAGTGCTTGGCTTCTCTGATGGCCGACACCAGGTGATTCACATCCCTACGGGCTAACTGTAAAGCCTGCAAAGACTTAAGCAAGGACAGATTATGTACTTCTATTTCCTTTCTGCTTCCTAGTTTGGGCAGTAAAGGGGGTGGATGCCCACATTATTTTATAAGGTGTTATTCCTTTTACATAGGGGGTACATCTAGCACGGAGAAGTGCAAAGGGAAGGAGGCTTACCCAATTTTCGCCAGTTTTCAGTTTATACTTAGTCAATGTCTCCTTTAAAGTTCTGTTCATCCTCTCTACCTGGCCCGAACTTTGAGGTCTATAAGCACAGTGCAATTTCCATTCTATTCTTAGTAATTTTCCCATAATTTGATGAACGCTGGGCCATTGTCAGACTCCAATATTATGAGCAGGCCAAATCTTGGAACTATCTCTGATACTAATTTCTTAGCTACTATTTGTACAGTTTCATGCTTAGTGGGATAAGCCTCAGTCCATCCAGAGTATATGTCAATAAAAACTAACAGATACTTAAATCCAAAAGCTTCAGGTATAATTTCTGTAAAATCAAGCTCCCAGTGTTCCCCAGGTCTCTTTCCCCTGAGTCCACTCCTTGTTCTGTGGAGGTCCTTCCTTGGTTTACTTGTGCACATACTGCACACCTTTTAGCCATGTCCTTGGCTAAACTTTTCAGTCCTGGAACATAGTAATCTCTTTTTAATAGTTCAATCAATTTAGTTCCTCCCAGATGGGTGGACTGGTGTGTTAAGTCCACTAAGGTCTTTCCCAAAGCCTGAGGAAGGAGAGGTCGTTTATTGGGGAGCATTCTCCATCCTTGCTCTCCTTCTTTTCCTCCCAGTTTTTCACTTAGTTCTAAGTCGAATGGGGCATACTCAGGCCTTTCTTCAAAGGTCGGGGGAAGCTTCAGAGGCAAAATGTCTACGGGCCCCACTGGTTTTCTGGCAGCATCCTTTGCTCTCTGATCTGCAAAGGGATTCCCTTGTGCCTCCTCAGTCTCTGCATTTTGGTTTCCAGGACAATGAATTATGGCTACCCTTTTTGGTAGCCAAATGGCTTTTAACAGGGCTAAAATCTCTTTCCTGTTTTTAATTTCTTTGCCTCCCGATGTTAAAAGTCCCCTTTCCTTATACAAGGCTCCATGTATGTGGGCAGTAGCAAAAGCATATCTACTGTCAGTATAAATGTTTACAGTCTTGTTTTTTTTCCCACCATAAAGCTTGAGTTAAGGCTATAAGTTCAGCCCTTTGTCCTGATGTCCCATGGCTTAGGGCCTGTGCCCATATTACATCCCTGATCGTTACTATGGCTGCCCCAGCATACCTTACTCCTTTGGATACAAAATTGCTTCCATCAGTAAATAATACTGCATCTGGATTAGGCCGTAGTCCTGTCACCTGCTCAAGGTGCTGAACACAGTCATGTAATGGAGCCTGCGGGTCATCATCTGGGAGCAGCGTGGCGGGGTTCAGGGCTGCAGTTTTCAAAAACTGGATCTGAGGGGAGTTAAGCAACAGAACCTGGTACTGAGTGATCTGAGCGTTGGAAATCCATCTCTCAGAAAGGGTGCACAGCTTGGCTTCAACTGCACGTGGGGCCACAATCTGGATATTCTGGCTCAAGGTCAATTTCAAGGCTTCTCTGGTCAATATGGCAGTAGCAGGTCCTCTCAGGCAATTAGGCCATCCTCCAGCCGCAGTCTCTTTGAGAGATACACCACTGGTCACTTCCAGGGTCCCAAAGTCTGTGTAAGGACCCCTTTGGCAATCCCTCTTACCTCAGTCACAAATAGCTGGAATGGTTTTTCCAAGTCTGGCAAGCCCAGGGCTGGGGCCAAAATCAAGGCCTTCTTCAGAGTCTCAAAGTCTTGTTGTTTAGCATCCCAGGTTAGTTCTTCTTCCTTCCCCCATGATTCTTTCTCTTCTCAAGGCACTCATTTTTCCAATGGCCTTTTTTCTTGCAAATGTCACACTGATCTCTTTCTAACCTGGGTCTTCTGCTTTGTCCATCCTTATCATTAGGTTTCTCCCAATTGTTAGGAGGTTTCCTCCAAGGAGGTCGGTTTCCTTGTTGTCCCACAAACATGACCTTCTGTACATCATCCCTGTTATTAAATACCTTCTGTGCTATCTCTGTTAGCTTAGATAAATTCTTACCCTCAAATCCTTCTAATTTCTGTAGTTTTTTCATGATATCTGGGGCCGACTAACAAAAGCCAAGTTAATTGCCAGTCTATTGGTCGGGTCTTCTGGTTCTATAGGGGTATATAAGTGATAGGATTTCAATAACCTTTCTAAAAAGGCAGACGGTGATTCATTCTTTCCCTGCACCGCCTCACTCACTTTAGATAAATTAATTGGGCGACAGGCAGCCGCTCTCAAGCCCTGCAACAGCAACTGGCGAAACCGTTGGAGAGCCTCCTTACCTTGAGTGGTGTTGGAGTCCCAGTTGGGATAAGTACTGGGAACACATGTTGCATCCGAACAGGATCCGTGGTGTGCTGCCCTGTAGGTTCGAATACATGTTTCCTTCCTTCTTCTAAAATTCTACCTTTCTCTTCTGTAGCGAACAAAATTTGTAACAACTGTTGGCAATTATCCCACGTCAGCTGATGAGTAAAGAAAATAGTCTCAAGTAGAGAAATTAATCTTCGTGGTTTTTCAGAAAATGGAGGGGTCTGCATTTTCCAATTATACAAATCACTAGTAG
This sequence comes from Macroglossus sobrinus, assembly GCA_004027375.1. Classification (NCBI taxonomy): domain Eukaryota; kingdom Metazoa; phylum Chordata; class Mammalia; order Chiroptera; family Pteropodidae; genus Macroglossus; species Macroglossus sobrinus. The sequence goes on from PVKZ01002411.1 coordinate 129,068, forward strand.
TAAAAGGAATATACAATATCATGGGGATGGTGTCCCCAGACAGCATAACCTCTCTCAAGGATGCTGGTGATGTAGTGGAATCAGGAGGAGGCTGGTATTACAACCTGGTACGGGGATGCAGGGGACTACTTAATCCTCCATGTGCCTCGAGTCCTAAGACATTTGGGCGTGGACACGGAGGGGGAATGGTCAGTTCAAGCAGATCCTCTGGCAGGGCTTGTAATACTGGTGGCTTTTGCGCTTTGGCACATTTTCAAATAATTAGGGGCATCCAACACGATGTCAACCCATACATAAATATAGGGGGGTTGGTCTGGGTGGCCTGGATTCCTATATATTATACTTCTTACCCGGAAGGCCGTTTGCAAATTAAACGAACCCTCACTCACCCATCCAACTCTAAAAGTGTGCCAATCTGATTGGCAAAATCGCTGTAAGTCAAAGGATGTTACTGAAGCCCCATAACATTGTGCTCGCCTTCTAAAATCCTTGAAATGCTTCAGTAAACACTAAAGTGGTGTTGGTTTCCCAGATGTTTGCCCCATTATTACACAAAACACAAAACAGAGCAAGAGTGAACACAAACAACCAACCAGACAAACAGACAAACGAATAAGCACACTCAACACCAAACCTAGGTGAGGGTCTGTCGTCACAGCCCCCACTGGACCAGTGATCTGTGTCTCATCCGATTCCCTAGGTCCCCTGGGGCCCCCTGTCGATAACAGTCCTAGAGCATACAGGTGGTTCCCCATTTGCCACTGCTGAGAGGAGGGAGGATCCGGGCACGGGATGGGTAAAATCCCCAGAGGCCTCCCTGAGCACACGAGTTTCCCCCATCACAGCTGCAGCAACCAGACCACCCACACAACCAACATTTCTCCTTACCTGAAGGTGCAGTAAAATCTCGCTGGGGCCTCTAAAATGTTGTGGCCAATATTGAATAGACCAAACCAAGTATGCTCTCAAAGCCTGCTTATAGGCCGGCGGCTGTCCTTGCTAGGAGCAGCCCTGAACAAGAATCATGTCCAGTTTATATACAATTGATTGTTTCTCATGTCATGCAAGCGAGCAGGGTGACACAAGCTAAAATCAGCAGTTAGCCTATAAGCTCATTGTTACATTGTCACAAATTTCATGATTAACAGGAGGTGGTTAAGGGTTCTGGGAACTAGGTCTTTTTGCTTTAGTTAAACATTACTAAGGTATATACTTCCTTTATCTAGTTTTCAGGTTTTAAAATTAACTCTTACCTTATTTCTGCAGGCTGTCACACTACCTAGGAGGACTTGGCACAGGTGGGCCTCCAGCCTGTACAGGGATCAGCTTCCTATAGCACAGGGCTTAACAACTCACATTTAAAAACTGAGTATCTGGAGTGCCTTTACCATCAGAAGTGATGACTCTCATGGCTGCAGCTTGGCCCAGGTTGCTGTTCCCCATAAAATGCACCTCTTCATGCCTATGCTGTTTTATGTAAAAACCAATGTCTCTTTTCATTCATTTTTTATAAGCTCTATGAATTGAATTCCTCATTCCTATTTTGTGATTGTTTAATACAGGGAAACCCAAAAAAGCATAGTATCTGACTTCCAATAGCCACAAAGTTAAAAGCTCTCCCAGCCATTGAATAAATAACTCGATTTTTTTCTCCTGGAGTCTTTCTCCCTTTCTTTCTTCCTTTCTCTTCTCTATTAAACTGTTTATCCCCTTCCTTTTCTATAAATCTTCTTTATCTCTTCTTCTTGTTAAAAACAAGACAACAGGCTCATAATGGAGTTGCTTATGTTCATTTAAGTCCCACATCACCAAATCAAGACTTATTTTCAGAATTGTTGGCTTTCTGAGAAATGGACTCAAATCAGTCAATCGGGAATCACCTGATCATCACTAGTTAGGTAATCTGCCTGATGGCCCCCTGCCATCCCTAAAGGAAAATGACCTTGCAATACCAACCTGCTTTTTTGTCTAGTGTAACTCCCTCGTTACTGTTTCCTTCTGCCTGTAAAAGTTGGAGCTCCTTCCAATCTGCCTGATGGAGTGCTGCCCGATTCGAACTGATTTTTGCTTAAATAAACTTAAAATTTTTAATATGCCTCAGTTTACCTTTTAACACTCTCACATCTCCTCTCTCCCTCTCTCATTTCCTTCTCAAGTTCCAGGATGTTCCTTCTTCAGCTTGCCCACGTGTATGGCAACTGCAGTGTATGTGTGTGTGGGGATGGTGGTAGGGGACACCCCCCAGTGGGTGACATAGCCACTGTTCTTCTCTTTGATGACTAGTGTTCATGGGGGGTGAGGCACATACTCTTACCCCTCCAGAGACCATCATGTCCCTGTTTTCCCTAACTGATGATGATAGTGACAACAGTGGCAATGATAGCAGCCTTTTTTTTTTTTCAGGGCTCTACTATGTGCCAGGCACTGTGCTAGGCAGTTCACACTTCACATTACCTGGTATTATTCTCATTTTACACACAAAGAAACTGAGGCTGAGAGATTAAATGTCTTGCTCAAGGTCATACAACTACTGAGAAGCACTGGTGGTATTCCAGAAACCAACCTGCTATTTCCTCTGCTCCAGCTCTTACTATGACCCTACTTCCTCTGTTTCATCCAACCAAATTAAACTCATCTTCACGTCTCTGTGGAAGCATTTCTGATATTCTAGGTACGGGATTTAACATTCCAATAATTCATTCTCACAGCAGGTGGTATGTCCCAGTGTAGCACTAAGCCTGAACATTAATTGACTGCTTAATTGTCTGTATTGTATAGGTAGAGCTTAGTAATGTGCCAAGTACACAATTGGCCCTCAGCAAATACCTAGAGAAGGAGTTAAGGAACTAACGAATGAGCAAAGGGGAAAGTCTCTTGTGAGGAGCCACCAAGCTAGTGAAGATTTCAAAGCCAGGGTAGGTGAAAGACCTGAGAATATTTAGCTTGGAAAAAAAAAAAATCTCTGAAGGCTTTGTTATGGAGAAGTTTAGATTTGTTATTAAGACCTTAACGAGGCAACACAGAACCCAACACCTGTGCTTTCAAGGAAACACATTTTTTCAATATGGAACTTCGCAGCCCCCTGATTAGCCTGGGAGTAAAACGAATTGCCTCCTCGGGTATCAGGGATGTTGAAGGCCTTGGGCATAGTGGAAGGTTAAATAAATCTGTAATCTGCAAACCCTCACCTTCCAGGAGTCTATGGAGGTGCCTGCAGAATTAGGAAATGATCCAGAAGATAACGACTTTCTTCCCTGTTTTGTTTTTTTTTTTAAAGCTAAATATTTCAGGAATAATCTGCCTTAGGTGCTTTTGAAATACCATTTTTTAAACAAGGGAGGAACTGAGAAATTTTTAGTGACTGGCAACATATAATTTGTTGAATCCTTGAGTTTTACTTCTGGCAATGTTAATTGAATGAAAGAATGATTATAGGTAAATTGCATCAACTTTTTTGGTTAATTCATGTAGAACTTGCAGTCAAGGAAAATGGCTATGCAAGGCTTAATAGCTATCATATAGCAGACTTTTAAAAACTTAAGTGGAATACTTTAATTTTTTGTGTTAAATTTTACTGTCTTTAAGGTTAGTCATGCTTGATTAATATCTTTTTTCTCCTTAACAAGTTAGAATCTTTTGCAAATTTGATAAAATGGTTTCTCTTTTTCCAAGTCCCAATTGAGAATATTTTTTAAATTTTTATATTTTTTGAAATGATTATAAAGAATAATCATCTTTACTTTAAGAAATTTGTATTTAATTACTTAAGACTATTAGATACTGAAAATGCAAGGACAGCTAGTTCAAAAAGTTGCCTGAATAATTGGCATATAAACACTTCATGTATTCTTGAGAGGAAATATAAAGACTTAAGTCGGATATTAGTTTGTTAGGGCTGCATAACAAAAGCACAGGCTAGGTGGCTTGAACAACAGAAATTTGCTTTCTCACTATTCTGGAGGCTAGAAGTTCAAGATCATGGTGTTGGCAGGGTTGGTTTCTTCTCTCCTTGGCTTGCAGATGGCTGCTATCACTCTGGTCCTCGCGTGGTTTTCTCTCTGTACCCGTCTGTGTCCAAACTTCCTCTTCTTATAAGGACATCAGTCACATTGGATTAGGACCCACCCTAAAGACCTGATTTGACTTTAATTTTCTCTTTAAAGACCCCATCTCCAAATACAGTTACATTCTGAGGTACTACAGCTTAGGACTTCAACTTATGAATTTGGGGTTAGAGGCACACAGTGTGGAAGACACAATTCAGCGCAGAGCAAGTTGCTTTGCTCTTCACTTTCCCAGTTTGAGGAGGACATTATGACATCTGATATGTTCCTAAATAGCCTCTTTTTGCTTTCTGGTTCACTTAATATTCCCACTTCAGGGTGATGTAACTATTGCTGACATACGCTGGGGAAGCATGTTCAAAGTCAGCAGTGTGGTACTTATTAATTTACCATCGCATATTTCTGAGCCCTTAAAGCAGGTTGGACAAACGCAGTAGGTCAGACAGACCAGCATCCGAGGTCTGCGAAGGGGAAACTAGTGAGATCAAGCCAGGGTGTGAAACCAAGTCTTGAGTAAGATTTTTCGAAAGCCAAGAATTAGAACCACTAGCTCAGAAAAGCCTTCTTTCGAGCTATCCACAAGGGGCTGTTTTATAGGGAAAGATGAAAGGAGGGCAATGTGTGTATTTTGGCTGCTTGGAGGACACCGAGGCCTGGAAGGGAGGAGGAGGGATAAGTTATTGTAAGCTTGAGGCCAGCCAGTGAGTAAGACCATCAAAGAGGAAGCTGGATGGCCAGATGTACAGAGAGCTGATGCAGGGGAAGAGGCCTGGGGAGAAACAAGATGAGCACAAGCATCTGATGACTCGGGCTCAGAGCCAGGAGGGGCCTTCAGAAAGAAGGCACGACGGAGTATGTGCAGTGTGGGGCATTCTGCCAGGAGAAGCCCTGGAAGGATGAGCCCCAGAGGCCTTTAAAGTCATGTTGGCCACGCAGTCAACTGCGGAGGAATCCTGTCCAAAGGCGCAGGTCTGGCAGAGGCTGTGGGAGGCTGCTTTCCTTCACCAGCTCTCATTCCCAGCCATGACGCTGGGCTTGTTCCAGTCTACTGGTCCATTCATTGAGTAAATGTGTGCTGAGAATCCCCACATTCCAAGCGCCGTGCTAGGCCATGAAAGACAAAGAACTCTTAAATATTTGGGACTCAGGGGTGAAGTACCCGGGAACACATCCCCTCTTCCTTGAGGTCCCATTTATTCTTACGTGCCCAGATGCCTGTGTACCTGTGACTGTCCTGTGACTGTCCATCCACTGAAGGAAGCAGTCTGCTTCTCTCCTCTTTTCCAATCAAACTTGAATTATCAACAAAATGAAGACGAATAGGAAATATTAATTCGAATACTCTACTTTTTGTTTTATAATTTTCCTCAGTTTCATCATTCATTCATTCATTCATTCAACAAATACTCATTTAATATCAATGATGTGCAAGGCATTATTCTGGGTGCCGATGATACTCAGGGTCATGTCAGGGTCACATTTGGCTCAGGGTCACTACCTGTCTTGATTTAGGGTTTCATACAAATTCCACAGTCTCAAGTGGCATGAGTTTTTTTGGGGAAAATCTATATAGGATCAGTCAGAGAAGTCCTCAAGAGCTAGTGAAACTCACTCATAAAACCATCTGGGCTTGATGCCTTCTGTAAAGAGGGTATATTTGACAACTAATTCATTTTCTTTAAGTTTCATTAATCTATTGGGGTCTTCTGTTTTTTCTTGAATCTATTTTGATAATTGCCATTTCCCTTAAAAATTGCCTGTTTTGTCTGTATTTTCAAATCTATTGGCATGCATTATAGTTCATAGCACTATGTCTTATCAGGAGGCAAGGTATTCTTTTTTTAAATTGATATAAATGACATATAACATTATATTGGTTTTAGGTGTACAATGTAATGATTTGATACATGTTTATGTTGAAAAATTGATTGCCACGATAAGTTTAGTTAAGATCCATCACCACACATAGTTACAATTTTTTCTTTTGGTGAAAACTTTTAAAATCCACTCTTAGCAACTCTCAAGTATACAATACAGCATTATTAACTGTATTGTATATAGTCACCATGTTGTACATTCTACCACAGGACTTATATTTATCTTATAACTGCAAGTGTGTACCTTTGACCACCTTCACCCATTTCGCCCACTCCCCGGGGGCATGGTATTTTTTTTTTTCACGCCACCCCAGACCCTATATATTTGTTTAACAAAAAATACCCAATGTTCTGCTCCTATAGTTCACAAAGAGAAAATACTGAGGGAACGTTGAGACCTGGGGAATGAGTACTAGGGGGACAGGGAAAGATGTCTAGTGACTTAGGTTTCTCTGTTAATACTTGGCACTTATAAAAACTGTAGTTTTACAGTTTAATACAACTACCTATTGCTTGTATTATCTCCTTATTCCTCACAAAGCCCTTGAAAGGTAGATTTTATAATAATCCCCAATTACAGGTAAGAAAAATCTGATCAGAGATGTTAATTTATTCATGACATATAGATGAAGCCAGGAGTCACTCCAGATTACACCATTTTAATTAGAAGAGAGTTTAGAGATGTCTAGTTGAGAAGTTTTTCACCTGGGGTCCATGGGCCCACCATGAGCCTTCAGTGGGTCTGTAATTTGGATGGGAAAAAAAATTACATCCTTTTCCACTAACCTCTAACTTCAATTTAGCATTGAGCCTCCTGTTGTGATTACAAACCACAGACCACAGGAGTAGTAGTGGTACCAAGAGAGACCATAGGAATTTTCATGGAATGTTATAATTGTCAGAGATAACGCACAATGGTGTTCACACTCACCACTACTTCAGAATTACACTAGTTAGTACACATACCCCTAGATCTTGTTATTTAATGTTGTTTTTAAAAGTCCTTATATTACTATATCTCCAATGTTTTTCTTTTGAATATCTTGATAACTGTAGTTCAGATAACTGGCTTCCTTTCTAATTTCTTGAATTTATTTGTTTGTTTGTTTATTGTGGTAATATATACATGAAACCACTTTAACCATTTTAAAGTTTACAATTCAGTGGCATTAAGTACATTCACATTGTTGTGCAACTGTCACCACTATTTCCAGAACTTTTTCATCATTTTAAATAGAAGCGCTTTATGTGTTAAGAAATGACTCCCCATTCCACTTCCTCCATCCCCCAGTAACCTCTTTTCTACTTTCTGTCTCTAGGAATTTGCCTATTCTAGATATCTCATTATGATATAATATTTGTTCTTTTGTGTTTGGCTTTTTCTCACTTAATATTTTCAAGGTTCATCCATGCTGTAGCATTTATTCTGTAGCATGTAGCATTCTTTTTATGGCCAAATAATGAAATATAATGTGTGTGTGTATTTTGTTATTGTTGTTGTTTTGTTTGTTTGTTTATCTACTCATCTGTTGCTGGACACCTGGGTTTTTCACCTTTGGCTATTGTGCATAATACTGCTATGAACACTGGCAAGTATCTGAGTCTCTACTTTTAATTCTTTTGGATAAGTAACAAGCATTGCTGGGAGACATGGTGATTCTATGTTTAACTTTTTGAGAAACTGCCAAATAATTCCACAGCAGCCACACCATTTTACATTCCCATCAGCAGTGTGTGAGGGTCCTAATTTCTCCATATCTTTACGAACTCTTGTTATTTTCTATTTTTTAAATAACAGCCATCTTAGTGGGTGTTGCATTTTATTTTAGGCATTTAAAAATTTTATTCTGAGACAAGGTCATGATCTTTGCCAGACTGCCATGGAAGTCCCTGGTACAAATAAAGGTTAAGAAGCTGGGATGAGGGCTCCAGAGCCCAAAGGTACTGTTATTTATCTAAGGTGAAGTGATGGACCAGCAGCAGCAGCAGCTCAGGGCTCAGAACCAAGCCTCCCGGTGCTCCACAGAGTCATTTCCGCCTCTTCCCACACCGTCTGTTCTCATGTAGCCGCTTCCCGCAGCCAGTAGTCAGACTGAGTCAGGGCTGGAACAAAGCCAACAACTGACTGGCCACTGAGGCTGAGGCCAGCCCCAGAAATGAATGAGACCGATGTAATCCCTGACTGCAAACCTCTGCAACATAAAACTACCACACAACAACAGCAGCTAAACCTTTATTCACTCAACAAACACACTGAGTACCGTGTGTGAGATCAAACTCCATGTTCACCCGGAGTGTCTGGGAGACATCCAAGGGACATTACTTCAAGATGTTCGACTGGCAGTTTGGTTGACAGGCTGAAGTTCAGGAGGGAGAAATAACACTGCATATGTTTTCTTTAAATGAGGACCGGTGTCCTGGACTGTCATTTCTTATCAGGAGCTTCTAGCTCTGTAGAGGTGCAGAGAAGGTGGCTTCCTTTTTCCTGACAGTTTCATCTTCCAATGGAGGAGCTTCCAATTGACTGTGGCCCCTGAGCCTTTCCACACTTGTCAGCTTGGTTTTAAAACTAACAGTAGCTAACTTCTAACTAGTATGAACTCTGGCTTTCCATTGTGTGACCATAAATAAGTACTGTAACCACCCTAAGCCCCAGTTGTCCCACCTATAGAATGGGGATAATTAATAATGGTACCACCCTGACCATTGTGGGGATGAGAATGGAATGAGATCATGTAGAAAAAGGTCTTGACACAGAGCCTGGCACAGAGTAAGCATTCAACAAATACTTGTTGCTATTATTGTTGATTTAAATTTTTATTATTAAAAAACACTCTGTACATTACAAAGTGCTGTTAACAGATCCTACTCTACTGCAAGGTCTTTAAAACTTAGCAATTAGTTCTTTTCATCTCTAATCTGAAGCATCCATCATGGTACCCTCTAAGTAATGTGTACTTAGAATCAATGAGAGATGACATATATTAATATTATTAGTATTAATTTTATTTATTTATCTGTTTGAGCATCTACTGATTTAAATATAAAATAGCAGGTTTTTCTCTTCCAACCTTAAATCAGTTATTGGTCTTAGAGAAGAACCTCTATGAATTGATTATGTAAGCATTTTAGAAAATATGTGTAATTAGCAAAAGCCTAAATCTTATTTTTAGATGTCAGAAGTTGTACCATCAGATTCATTCATACATACAAAACATTTTTGTTGAGCAGCTACTCTGCAGTAGGCTTGGTATCAGTACTGAAATCCCCTGTTGTTAAGTAGAGTGCAATTGGCTTTAGCTAACAGGGCTTTTATTAAGAGAGATTTAAATACCTCACAAGAAGTCTGGAGATCAGTGATTCCCACTTTGCGGCAGGAGCTCAGCTTTTTAATCGAGACCAGGGTTCTATCCAGCTTTTACTGTGTTATCCCAGGAGGTAGGTTGTCCCACCTTAGACTTCTGCCTTATACTCACAAGATGGCAGCTGCAGCTCCAAACATCACCTCCTTCCATGGTCATGGTCAAGGCAAAAAGAGAGTATGGGGAAACTTGCATCCCTGGCTCACTCCTTTTATCAGAGACCAAAATCTTTCTTGAAACTTCAGTAGACTTTCCTTTACTCCCCACTGGCCAAAACTGGGTGGCATGTCCACCCCAACTACCTAGTGTGAGAAGTAGGGTAACCATGACTCACTTCATTCAGTAAGGAGTCATTTCTGGTGGGGCTGGGGCCTGCCCCAGCAGAGCTCATGGTTGCTGCTTTGAGTCTCAGGAAAGGGTTGGGAAGAGAAATTAATTTTAAGTAGGCAACTACCAGTGTCATCCACTCTACTGTGTTAAGCCATTTTCTTGAAAGTAGACGAAATGGAAAGAAGTCAATATTAATTAAAGTGAAAGATTTGGGTGGACAAGAAAAATAATTACCCAAGTGGTTGATGCACATTAATAAAACCAAACAAAGAATGTAAAAGGTTCAAACTTTATTACAATGGTTTTTTTTTTAGCAATTTAAAACTTGTATGATAAATAAAAATGTATTAAACACAATTCAAATGTCTTTAATCCAACTTAAAATGTATAGTAATGTTCTATAAATTGTTCTAGGAATCATGAAGAACAGCAGGCATCTTGCTGAAATCCATACATACTGTCCTTTCTCTATGGTATGCTGAGATCTGTCCTTTAACTTCCATCCTTTGGGACTGGTTTTGCCTCCAGAGCTAGGAGGAGTGAACATCCATCTTATATGAGAGTAAAAATGTTTACAAACTATTTATGAAAGTAAATATACTCATTTTTGCCCCTTTTAAAATCTTTTTGAGTTTTAGAGATTCCCTTAGGCAAGAGTAGATTAATCCTGTTTCTATATAACTTAAAAAACATAAACATCTTGCTTTAAGTCTTTTTTTCAGGACTAACATTTGAGAGGTGAAAGGAAAGTTGTAAGAAATTTTCAAGTCACAGTTTGATGCTGTCATCTGTGTAACGGGACTGCAAATACATATGTGCCTATTCATTCGTCCCTTTATACATTCATCTCACAAATACTTATTGAGCACCTGCTTGTGGATTGTTGAGAACACTGCAGAGAACAAAATAGGCAAAATTTCTATTGCATGGATCATATAATAGGAGAAATAAATAATAAAAAATAAGTAAACTATATAATAGGAGAGAAGTTGATAAGTGCTATGGATAAAAATAAAGCAGGAAAGAGGGATGGGAGTGCTGGCAGTGGGAGGGGGGGTGGGGTGGGGAATTGTAAATCATGAGAGGGGAGGCCTCCTCAGGAAGGTGAGCTTTCTACACACACCCAAACGTGGTGAGGGGACAGGTCGCTGAATTCAGGAGAAGAATGTTCCAGGCAGAGGGAACAGCAGGTGGAAGCATGCCTGAACTGTTTAGAACTGCATGCCAGTGTTGTGTGGCTCAGAGAAGTAACTTCAAGGCCTTTGGGGATGCTGTTAGGACGTCGGCTTTTCTCTGAAAGAGATGAGGGCCGTTGGAGAGTTTTAACAAAGGATTGACATGATTTCACCTGTGTCGAAGAATCACTCTGGCTGATAGATTGAGAACATCTGTACAGGGGCAAAGACAAACACTGGTAGGGGTATGTTGGTGGAGAGAACCATCTCTAGAGTGTAATGAAAAACTAAGAACTATCTTATTTTGTAGTAAGTTCCCCAAAGCCTTCTTGAACAGTACCAGTTGCTGGAAATTTATGGATACAGCCCACGAAGTACCCTACAATTTCAGCTAGGGAACATCGATGCAATATAAAGTCATGCAGTTTGCACCCTTGTATGGTTGGTTGTGTGTAAGTCTGTTTTTTTTCTATAGATTAATCTTGAAGGGAATAAGTTCTAGACTCAGATTCCTGGATTCAGATCCTGGCACCACCGCTTACTAGCAGTGTGACCCTGGGCAAATAAAACTCTCTGAGCCTCAGTTTTGCTATCTATTAAGTGTGAAAAGTAATGAGTTAGTACATGCACAACATTTAGCATTGTATTGATATATACCCACTACTCAATAAACATTAGCTATCATTATAGATATGGATATAACCATTTGTAAAAGTCAAGGAACATTTCTATTTAACTTATTTTATGTAGAACCACAGCATACTAGAGCTGGAAATGAGCTGAAAGACATCATTTAGTCCAACCTTAGAGTTCAAAGTACCATAGTCAAAAAGAAAAAGAGGTTTATGTGACCAGTGTCACTAACTGGTGGCAGAGTGCAGACCAGAACATGGGTCTCTGAACTCCCAGTCCAGTGCTTTTTCTGCCATGCCGTGTTGCTACCATAGACACCTCAACACAATACCAGGTGAAAATGACAAAAATAAGAACTATAAATGATTATTTAACTCTTACTTTGTGCCAGGCATCATTCTAAGTACTTTTGACATGTTCACTTACTTAATCCTCATTACAGCCTATGAGGAGGTACAGTCATGGTCTCCATATTGCAGAAGAAGAAATTGAAGATTAGAGAGAGCGAGTGACGTGCTCGGGGTGGAGAATGTGTGTGGTGTAGGGGAACATGGGTGTCCTGGGAGTCAGAAGACGCCCCACCATTGCACCACATGACCTTCCTTCTCCATGTGTAGAATATGAAAATTGAATGCAGTCGTTAAGGTCTTTTTTTACCTTTAAAATTTGCATATTCTCTGTGCTTTGCAATGATCAGGTCTGTAAGTGATACCATTTCAGTTCATTAAACTTGCTGTCTTATTAACTCATCTTCATCTTACTGATCAGCTGCAAGAAAGACTATTTGTAGAACAGCCTAGAAACCAAAGTCACCAAGGGTGTGAGGGATTCCTAAAATGTTTTTTCTGGCTTCCATAGCAACCCTTTCATTTGGCATTAAGCTTAATGGAGTTAACTACAGCAGCTGGAGCCGAGCTTTTGCTCAAGCACTGAGTGATGAGGAAACAAATTGCTGGCTTAATAATTTTCCTTTTGTGTAATATATTGTCTCAGTGTATTTTTAGGGAGTGGAAACTTAAACCAAGTTAAGTAAGAATGGAGGAAATTAAGTATTATATTAAAGTGGGGAGAGAGGACAAGTTTCCAAATGAGTTGGAGAACGAGAGCAATATAGGTACCTGGGGACTCACTGTAGAGAGAAGGATGGATGGGGAGGCAGAGGTTTGGGGGACGGGGAGGGGAGTTGGCCCCCCTTTCACGAGGCTTGGACAAGGGAACCCTTCAGGGTAGCTTTGTGAAGAGGACCGTGCATGTCCAGTCGTATTACTTTGTTCCAGTGCATTTGGAGTTATCAGCAGGAACCCACTGTCATTGAGTGGGGTATCAAGAAGGCAGATATGTTGAGGAGTTTATGAGAACACAAGGGTTGGTGCAGGAAACAAAGCTCTCTATGTATTTTAAGCAGAAAGGGATTTCAGACAGGGAATTAGATGCTTACGTAATGTGGGAAAGATTGGAGGAGTGGGAGTCGGGACTATCCACGAGAACCCATCACTGGCATAACTACATCTGTGAAGCTGGTGGGCAGATGCTAGGACTCCAAGTCTGTCTTTCTACAACCTTGCTTGTCTGCAGAAACAACCTCCACCTTTCTTCCTACTTTATGAGTATATCTAATTTGGTGTTAGTTAATTCTTACCCAGAACCCTGCCTGTAAGGGAGTCTGGGAAACGTGGTTCTTGTCTTTTTAGCTTCTGCAGTACAAGAAGACTCATAGAGGTGGGAGTTCATGCTGAGTGCAAGTTGACATTCAATCAGTAGTTACTTCATTTGAAATTTGAATTAGCTCAGGAGAGCAATCAAAGTAGAGTAGTTGGACACATAAAAGGGATGACACGCTGCACCGCCTGCAGTGACCCACGCACTCATGCACCCCTCTCTGTTTGGCTTCCAGACCTTTGCTCACGCTGACCCTTTGCCCAAAAGGCCCACCTCAACTCTGCTTGGCCAGTACCTGCTCATCCTATAATAATAGAATACTACTATAAATTAATATAATGTTAATAAAATATTGTACCCATCAGCTTCTCCAGGTATCGCCCCACCCACTATCTTGAGATCAGTACTGTCTTCCAGGATCTAGTTGCTCATGTTTTTTTATGAATCTTATGAATCTCTTTTCTCTACAAAGTTGTAAGCTCCTCCCAGGCTGAGACTGGTCTCGTACTATATTCCCAGCAGCCAGCAAAAAAAGGGGTTTTGTAATGTTCACATAACTCAGCCAACCAACAGGGTGAGTGAAGTATCTCAAAGACACACGTTGCCTTTGCTGGTAGAGGGCTGGGGGGACCTGTGTCCCTCACCTCTGCATGTGCCTACACCCCTCCCTGAGCAGGGGAATGACTGCAAGCCTTCATGGAGCGGGGTGTGACGTGTCAGGGCCGCTCCCTCCTGGCTCTCATCTCTCCCGCCCAACCCTGTATTGCTATTCACAGATCTCCTGGCTCTGCTGAACTCACAGAAAGCAGATGAGGCAATTTCTCAATCTATTTAGTAAAAATGCTCCTATGGGTCAAATGCCAGTCTGCTTTTTAAAAGCCATCTATGCAGTTATTCACTTTGCAGGGAAAAGAAATTACCCAACTCTGTTTCCCACTACTTTCTGTAATGTCTCGTACTGGGGGACAGACCCTGTGTGTGTGTGTGTGTGTGTGTGTGTGTGTGTGTGTGTGTGTGTTACAGTTTTAAGATATGAGTCATTTCTCAATTTGAGAAAGGAAGAAAGATGGTAAAAGGGGTTTTGATAGAGAATACCAAACTTATTCTATAAGCCAATGAGTTGTAAAACCATCAACTGATTCAAGGCTTTTTTATAGTTATCTTTATAAATGAAGAGAAAGCCTGTTTGTAAGAAACTCTGAGAGAATTAAAACAAATTTTTTTCTAGCAAAATTTTAGCAAGCTGCTTTACCTTGCAGGGAAATTCACTGGAAACTGTTTTCTGCAGCATTAACCTGGGCGGCTTCCTCTCTGGCTCCCTCACAAAGAAAATTGTCCAGAGTTCTGGAAACCACAGTGGCTCAACCTCGTATGATGTCTCTTTTCCTTCAGCTCATGTAACACTTACTAGAGGAGACTGGTGTGATGTGGCATACTTTTTTTTCTTCCTTTTTTTTTCTTTTCCATTGTGTTGGCTCATTGATGCACACTCCCTGAGGGCCTGAAAGAGCTGTGTTCCTAAAGGAATATATGACAGTCAGCAGGGACAACTGAAATTTGATCTAGTGTCAACCCAGAATCCCTCAGGGCCCCTCTGGCCCATGTCTCTGAGGTGTTACATCCCTGCTACTCAGAGATTCAAGCTCATTCACCAGAACCTTCTTAAAAAAAAGAAAAAAAGAAAGAAAGAAAGAAAGAAAGAAAGAAAGAAAGAAAGAAAGAAAGAAAGAAAGAAAGAAAGAAAGAAAGAAACATACAAAAAAAACCTCATCATGATATTGGCAAGTACATTTTGTATGAAAACTTTGCCGTGTGTATCTTCATAGCCAGATAGAATCCAACTATCCTGGCACACCTACCTCTCTCTGCTCTGCAAATGCTTTTTTTGGTAATAGCTGGGTAAAGTGTACACACAGCAAACCTGACAATACTGAGATGTCAACATTTGCCTGTGAACTTTGGTTCTGCTTGTAGATTTGCAAAGAACTTAATAGAATAAAGGTTGACATTCAGACCCTATCTCCTGCGTTCTTGAGAGAAGCACGTGGCACGTGGCACCTTGAATAGTATCAACTACTTTTCACATTGGGACAATGTGGGTCCATGACACACACACACACACACACACACACACACACACACACACACACACAGAGCCACAAAACTGGCGTGGCTCTGGCAGAATGGAAAGCCCGCTAGCCACGGTGTTCCCTGCTCCCAACCTTCTCCCACTTTCTCTCTTCTTCAGCCAGGCATTCAGAGTAGGGTGTACATGGGGGAAGGCCATGGAAATCACCTCTGCATGTACACTGTTACTTTTATTCCAAGCAGCTGGCCAAGAGGAATTTACAGTAAGCATTCCTATCTGTGGGGCTCTATTCAGGACCCCAAATGGGAGCCTGAAACCCCAGATATTACTGAACTCTTTATATACCATGTTTTTTTTATATACACATATACCTATGATAAAGTTTGACTTAAACAAATTAGGCACAGCAAGAGATTAACAACAATAACGAATGCGGTCTTTCTTCTCTCTCTCTCTCGCCCTTGCTCTCGCTCTGATAACCGAGCCGGCTGCTCGGTGACTAACAGGTGTGGAGCACACACAGTGTGGATGCACTGGAGACAGGGGCGATTCGTGTCCCGGGTGGTACGTGGTGAGGTTTCATCACACTACTCCACAGAATGGCATACAATTTAAAACTTATGAATTGTGTATTTCTAGAATTTTTGGTCACACTGGACTGCAGGTAACTGAAACTACAGAAAGTGGAACCACAGATAAGGGGGCGCACTGTATTTGCTCAGTATCTTTGCTGGGTTCATGCCTCCTCATTGGAATTATAATCTCTACTGACTGTTCCTTGTGATTGAGGGTTAGGCTGTTCTGGCTGAGCATGCATTATGACTGAGATTATTAAGTAATAATTCACCTTACCCTGCCTCATTCTGCAGTCATCTGTATGCTTGTCTTGCCAACCCCCTGGACTATAAATCCCCTGAGGCCAGGGACTGTGTCTTCCACATGTCAACATCCCCACATCTCCCACATTGTATTCTGTCCGCAATGCCTTCAGTTCACTGCCTTCTGTGTGCATTATGGTTTGCTGGGGCTTGCAGGTCAATAAACATAGTATGTGGGGGATGACATCACTGTACATTAAGTTACTAATTGTGCTTACTGTCATCATTACTTGGTGAAGAAGAAGGTACTTTGGGGCTCAAGCAGATGTAGCAGGTGACTCTCTGGGACATAAGGCACAGTGCCTCCTGGGGCACTGGCCCAAGGCAGAGGCTGAAGAGACCTTTTAAACTTAGGAGAGTGTTTCTCAAATTGAACTTTAACTCCTGGGTCTCATTCCAGCCTCTGTTGTTGGTCTTCACCACATTTTATATGTGTTAACTGCTAACTGGGGGAGTAATAGCTCAGGCTCTCCTCTGGGACATTTTTCTGTTCAGAGGAGACTCTTTACTCTATGTCATCTCCTGGGAAACAGAGCTAAAAATGCAAGTACTGGAATGAGACTGGCTTAGGTCTGAAATCCATGTTCGACCACACTCACCTGCCCTGTACCAGTAGACTTGTTGTTTAACCTCTCTAAGCCTCCAAGCCCTCATCTATAAATTGGGGCTAATAATGGCACCTACCTTGTTTATTTTCTGACTTAATTGAAAGCCAGGATGTATTTGAAATACACACTGAAACAAAATGTGGATCAGAACACATGAGAGAATCTAGGACATATGGTGTCATATTTAAAAGGTCTCTCCTGATCTTGGCGGGTGATCTTGGTGAGGCTCAGGAAAGTCCCATAACATCATCTTCTCTTCTGGACTCTTGGTTCTGTGGCTCTCAGGCTCACGTGCCCCTTGGATAGAATTCTCAGATTTGTGGGCCCAAGAATCACTAGGAGCAGTTACAAGTGCAGATTTCTGGACCCTGACCCCAGAGATTCTGATTTACTGGGTCTAGGGTGCCCTAAGGTTCAGCATTTTAAATAAGTACACCAAGCATTTCCGATGTCATCCAGAAATTGAAGGTCCCTGCTTAGGCTGTCCTTTATGTACCTCCCGGCTCACTCCAGCTCACAAATTCTTTTTTCTGTCTTCCCACCCCTCCCTGCTCATATACACATCGAAGATAAGAAGAAAGACCTGGGTGGAGCATCTATATGTCTGACACTACGCTGAGTAGTAGGGATTCATGTAAGACACTACATGGGACTCGGTAGCTCCATGCGTGAGATGCTGGTGGGAATATACACAGACAGCCGTAAGTGAGAGAGACCGGGGCCTCAGGGGAAGGCTATTGAGGCCAGTGGAGGAGACTCATCAGGAAAGGTTTTCAGAAATAAGTGACTACAGGGCTAAGTCTTAAGCTGAGAAAACAGCCAAGAGGGGATGGTGTGCAGGGAACTAGGAACGATTTGATATCGCTGGGGTATAAGGTATAGGGCAGGGAGGGGTGGGCTGGTCCAAGAAGACGAGTTCATTAGTTCATGTTCCCATGAACATCAGTGCCCCTTAGGATGGTGGCTGTTGAAGAAATTGGTCTGATGAAACAGCATCCTGAGGCTCATTTATACTGAGAACTTACAGCTGCCAAATTTAGCTATTGTGACTCTGATCAATAAAACCCAACCAAATATTCATTTATAGGAAAGTTCTGCTATAAAGAGAGGAAAGGTAAGGTCCATTTTTGGGGAGAACTTCTCTACTCTCCCAGGCCAGAAAAGCCATTGATGAGATGACTGGGGCACTGAGGTTGGGAGGGATCTGATGGAAGGGATTGGAAAGTGTCTGGTCAGAGAATTGGTTTCATTCCCCAAGCTCCCTCCAGGCACTGGGAGGTGGGAATTTGGGGTGCTGTTTTGAGAGAAATCCTGTAGTGGAACTTTGATTCAGAGGCTGAGATTGATTAGTTTGGTCTCACAGGTGCTCGGGCTGGAGGCCTGGGGAAAGTGTGCAAGGCTTGGGATTTGCCGTCCTTGTTTGAGATTTTTGTCATGTGACTGGCTCTTGAGCCAGATGTCTCCTTTCCTGTGGTTTTTTGAGCCTAACATGCAGAGCTTAACAGTTATGCCAATTAGATTTTATCTTGTTAGTTCTGACTTATTAGTTCAGCCCTCAGAAATCCTTTCCAGTCCTGACTCTGAATTCAGCTTATTAGCAATTCCTCCCAACATTGCATGTAGTGGTATAGAGAGAACCATGAGTACCCCCAGAATTCGAGAAAATGTTTGGAAAATATCACTAAGTGGGGAATGATTTGCTAATGAGTCCATTATAAGTCTGAAATCCTATTAAAAAGTCCAGGTGTCTTCCTAATATAATACAATTGAGTTTTCAGAGTATTCCCCAGTGGTTTTTTAGAAAGATGTGAGTAGAACATGACTGATTCCAAGAAAGCCGTAGCTCATCAAGTGCATTGTAAACTATCTGGCATGAGTTAATGCAGCAGCTGGTGACTTACTAATGAAGAAATTGGGGAGGGAAGATCGACTGTGGTCTTTCCAGCCCAGGCTGAGGACCATGGTGCCTCAATCAAGTGCCCTGAATACAGGGGAGTTGCAGGTTAAGTTGCACTGAGGGCAAAAATCAAATATAGTTCAAATTTCCTCTTAAATATCCATGCATTCACAGTCTGGAAGCACATGGGAACAGAGCCACATGAGGCAGCAGCAGGGGCCACATCTCAGGCACCTGTGGGCACGCGCTAATTGAACACAACGGTAGCTAGGATTGCAGCGCTGTGTTATGTAGCAGTCTTTTTTCCCCCATCTATCTGTCTCTCTGTCCTTTTCTGATCAGCCCATATGGTTCAATTCACATAAACCAAATGCTTACGGGTTGCAATTTCCCTGAGCTATTGCATGCATGGTCTTACAATGGCAGATATGTACCACTTTTATAGTTTGAGGAGAATAATTCTTATGATCTTTTTCTCTTGTTCTGACCCCGTGCTCACCTAATAGCCCTCTGTCATAGATGTGGCTTTATCTGGAAGTTTATGTGCAGACTGTTGATGTGGCCAGTCTTGTCTGCCCACCCTTATTTCTCACTGAAACGCTGTGTTAGCACTAATAATTAGACGATGTCTCATAAATATAGTTGACCCTTCAACAGCGCAGGGTTGGGGTGCCAACCCCCTGCAGTAGGAAATCTACGTGTAACTTTTGATTCCTCCCAAAACTTAACTGCTAGTAGCCGACTGTTCGTTGGAAGCCTTACTGATAACATTAGAACATACTTTGTTTGTTATATGTATTATATGTATTATTCTGACAATAAAGTAAGCTAGAGAAAAGAAAATATTATTAAGAAAAATCATAGGAAAAAGAAAATATATTTAAAGTATTTATTGAAAAAATTCTCATATAAGTGGACCTGTTACCAAAGAGTGGGGATCCTCTCCCAGCGCGTTGTCCAGGTTCTTGATGTCTCAAACAAAGAATTAAGCAAGACATCGAAATACAGTAGAAAAAAATAAGTTTTATTAAGGAAAAGTGCTTCCAGACATGGAAGTGGGCCTGAGCAAGAGAGGCGTGGCTGGTAACAAAGCCTTCGGGGGTTTTTATCCCTATTTGCTGTGGGTGCTTACTTTTCTTAGAGGGGTGAGCTTCCTTGATTGACAACTAAGATTGACAGGACTCAGTGATCTATCATTTGCTTTCTGTGCCTCTTTGTTCCCAGAATTCAGTCTGTTATAATAATATTAATGAACTTCTGAGCATATGCATCATAATGATGGCATAATAAGGCTGAAGTGAGTTAAAGGTCATTGGGGTCTTCATTGTGCAGGTGCAAGTGACTGGCTTAAACTGTTACCTATAAGGGGGTTACCATGAGCCCCCTTATTATTATTATGCATGTTGAGGGATGGGAGGTCTCTTCTATATCTGCTTCCTGCTGAGAAGGGTTGTTGTCCTTGCCTACTGAGGTTTCATGGAGCTCTTTTCCTTTCTGACTTAATCAGGGTGGAGTCTTGGGTTTCCTGCTGAAGTGTCACCTCAGTCCCTAGACAAGGAAGAGAAGATATGAACTTGTTATTTAAATCATATATCTATTAATTTCTATTATTATTTGCCTATTAAGCAAGTAAAGGGAAACAGGCTTGGTTAATATATTTCTTAAAGAGTAAAAAAAAGACCTTTGGCCTGAAGTCCCCTCCCCTCTCAGACCCTAAGGGCTCTGTCTGGCCTAACACCATTTCTGCTAACAATGGGCCTATGATCCTTATCAATAGCCAGAGGATTTGAGTCACCAGTTTCGAGGCAATTATCGGAATTTGAGGGAGAGGGCCTTTCTCCTAAAAGAAAACTTAACTAGGTTTACTAAAAAGATTAAGAACTCTGCAAGAGATGTTCCATATTATGTCCTGTTCAAAGATTAAGAATTTTACAAGTGATGTCCCATTATCAGACCTATGCAGTTCAAACCTGTGTTCAAGGGCCAAGTATATAATTAGCTAATTTACCTTTTTTCATTTTTCTAGAAGTGGATAAAATTGAATATTTCAGACTTTGTTGTAGAGTACCAGACCCTAAAGCCAGGTTGGCAAAATGATTCTATTTCATGTGCCAACTCTGTTAGATCGTTTGTAGGCGTGTGGGGTTTCGTGCTGAAAGGATCCTGAGGCTGGATCCAGGGTGAGCAGGAGAACAGTGCCTGCCAGAGACAAGTGAAGCCGGAGGGGGTGGGGGTGGGGATGGAGGTACTGCTGAGCCTGCCCTAAGAGCCTGGATACCCATATCAAGAGATAGCCATCCTCCCCACCCGCTTCCTGAGCTCTCTCTCTCTTTAGTCTACCTGTTTTATTGCGTCCTATTATCTGTATGCCTGTCTTTCACAATTGGGAGTCTTTCCTTTATTGTATTCCCAGAGACTGATGCACAATAGGTACTCACCAAATATTTGTTGAATTAGATACTCTATCTGTCTATGTATGTGGAATCCGTGTTTTTTTCTCACTAGAGTCAATCATTTGACTTCCTGAGATCCAAACTGATTCTCTTGACCTATCCCATCTAGGATTTAAAAAAAAATAAATTGTGTTTGTTTTTCCCCTCCTTAAACTCCTGCTGGCTCATAATGACCTTTGTCCCCGCCTCCTCCACCTCCCCCATCATAAAACAGCTTAAATTTTTCTCCCCAGTGTCCCTTTGAAACTTTTGGTGAGCTAGTTTTAATTTGTCTCTTGTGACATTATTATCATGTTTCACGGCATTTCTGGTCTTAGGGAATTTTAAAAACCCCGTGATTATTCCTATCACAAGACCAATTTCAGCTTTTGGTTCACTGCCACTTTCTCCAACATGACTCATGTCATATTGTTGGTGATTTCAATGTCCATATGAATGATCCCTTAGTAACTTTGACTTCCTTTCCTCCAATATTCTTGCCCTGCACCATATCTCAGCCATTTGGCCCTCTCATCCTACCCTTGACTCTGTGATTACAATAACTGCAGGACCTTCATAATCTCGATTTAAACCTCTAACCTGGACTTTTCAATCCTTGGATCCTGCTACTTCTCTGTCCTTCACCCCATCGCTTCCTGTACTCGCTGCTCCTCCAGTTTAATTCCATAAGAAATCATTAGCGTCACCCTGTTGTCTACCTTTGCCACTCTCCTGATTCATCACTCTCACTTGGCTAGATGACAACCTGGTTAAACCAAATTTTGTCTGCTTCTCCCTATACCTGTGCAGCCAAGTGTAGCTGGAGCAAAACACACAACAATGTCATTTATTGGTCTCACTTCAATTTCATAATCACCACCCTTGGGTCAGCCATTGATGCTGCCTGGAAATCATGCCCTAGTACCCTAGTCTGCTTACTCTTACACTGTCCTAGAAATTGTTCCATTTTTTCACTGTATCATTAAATTTTCTACAGTTCTTTTTTTTTTTTTTTTAAGTGCTCACAAGCCATCTGCTTATGAGAAGTTTGCTGGGAATTGGTATGAAATATCACATTTTCTGAAATCCATTTTCTTCTCTCACCCCACGCTGGGCATTCACCTATTGTCTAGGCCATAACCATCCTGTTCCCCACGGTCCCCCAAAGATCCGTGGCCTCAGCTCTCCATCACACATGTCGCATCCTCGGTCTCCCAGAGGCCTTGCTCCTACTGATCTCTCAATAAGCACTTGTCAAGGGAATGAGAATGGGAATGACTAGCAGCCTGATTTACTGGGCTGCTGCTATTCGAGGAGGCAAGCATCTGTCCTCATCATTTATTAAATTTAAAACAAATACAAATAGGCATTTAGCAGAGGAGAAGCACTTGACAGGAGACAGGCAAGTTTGGGCCTTGTGATTCCAGGGAAGGAAAGAACTGACCCCGGAGAGCTGGTGCATTCCTGGTGCATGCTGAGGTCTGAAAGATCAAAATTCTTTCTGAGCATTGCTTGATGGTGAAGAGCATGAGCTTCAGAGTCAGACACGATGGGTTCAGATCCTGGCTCCTCTACTGCCTAAGTTTGAAATTCTGAGCTAGTTATTTAACCTTTCTAGACTCACTGTCCTCATGTAACATGGGAACAGTAGCAGTACCCACTCCTGAAGGCAGGTGTGAAGAATAAATAAGCTAATACATGGAAATAACTCAGGAAACAAGGCTTGACACTTATTAAGTGCTCAATAAGCAGCAGGTACAAATAATTTTCTTTTTGGGTCTTACAACAGCCTTGTGAAGTGCTATTATCCCATTTCACAGAAGAAGAGACTGAGGGTCAAAGAGGTCAAGGAGAGGCTCAAGACCACATGGACAGAAAGTGGCAGAGGCTGGACTTACACAAAGATCGTGGGACTCTACTGCTGCTTCACTGAGCATCTCAGAGTCCCTCCCTGTCTTCTCATAGAGATTCACATCACTTCCTTCTCCAAATGTGCCCAGACCGTCCCAGGCAGATGGCACCAAGTACAGTTACGCATACATATACACGACCACGGTTGAATTTAGCTGGAGCGAGGGAGGCTGATTAGCGCGACAATCTACAACCCTGAGAGGAGAAAATAGTTCCCAGGCTGCCCTCTGTAATCCTGCTGGGGTGGGAATGTTGCTTAAAATCGTCCTGGCTCAGGCCCACCTTCTCTGCGAGGATAGGAGACACTCATCTGCCCAACGTGCGGGCTTTGGGGTCAAGCTGACAGTACTGGAAGAGCTGTTGGCAAAGTCCAGACCATCACATTATGGTTCAAGGGATGACATTTTACGATGTGCCCACAACCTTCTTTCAATTGCTTTTGAAAGTCTGTCATGAGGGTCCAGAAGGAAGATTGCTGTGTGTTCTTCTCCCAGGCTAAGGAGACAGGGAGGCTGTTTATCAGAACCAATGTGTGAAAGGGACACACACAGAAGAGTCCGTTTTCTGGAAAGCGTTTACAAAGCTGATATTGTGATGCCAGCTGTAGTGGGACTTTTTCAAGGTGCCCACCATAAAATGGTAGAAAAGGCACCCCGGTCCGGGAGGACCCCCTGCCTCCAAAGATCTCTGAGGAAAAGTTCTGGGGTGGGAGAGGAAGAGGAATCCGCTTCTCCCTCTCCCCTCCCTTCCCAGGAGCCTTCCTGAACATCCTCCTCCGCTGCCGGGTCTGAGTCCCGTTCCAGTTCTCCTCAGCAGGCGGACATCACTGGGCCACGTTCTCTCTGCAGGGAGTTCAGACAGCAGGTGCGGGGCCAGTGTGGCTCTCGGAGTGGGGCATCTGCGTTCCTGGCCCTTGTCTTCTTTCCTGGGACATGTGGGTCTGTCATCCACTGCTCCAACCCAGGGCCATGTGCTAGACCAGAGGCACCTTCATGAAAATTAGAAAAAGTTATCCCCTCCAGGTGCCCCTGGGGCTCAGGGTGACACAGCCCCTGGGGCTCAGGGCTGAGCTGGGTTGTTTTCTTAAATTCTAACAATTACCCAGTCTCTATATAATTTTCTTTTTCTAAATTATGAGATTTTCAGCACGTCCATTTTCTCATCTATCCAATGGGTATGTTACACCTAGCTCTTATCTCAAGAGCTTGCTCTGAAAATCAGATGAGATCATAGTGATGAAGGCCCTCTGGAAAAAAGGATTTCAAAACATTATTATTTACTGTATGCCACATATTAAATTCACACAGCCCCCAGTGTGGATGTGGCAGAGGTTGGTTTCCTGCCAGGATACTGGTGTCGGGAGGTGCATCCTCCCTTAAAATTATAAAACTCGTGAGGCTGCAATGGACGAGGTGTGTGTGCAGGCGCTCAGGCAAGTCATGGCCTGGCAAGCTGGCCTGGACAGGATGACCTCATGGGTCTTTCTTCTCATTTTCATGACTGGGTTCACTGTTTCATTTTTGGCTTTCTTGCTCTTTCTTGCAGCTGTGGTGATTAGGATTTAGGGCAAGCATTTGGGATCACTTTTCTAATCCCTATCAACTGAGGATTTAGCTGCCAAGTCTGGGAAAGGGAGGAGGGACTCCCTCTGGCTGGAGGCTGGAGTTGAGAACATTCCACCGGAAATGCCCAGCTTCCACCCTCTGAGGAAGGAGGTCTCTCATCTCATTCAATAGCATCCTTTTCCCAGAATGCAATGAATTTCATCCACGGACTCAAAGCTCTTATTAGCCATCTTGCTTGGGTGCTTAAGGAATACATATGGCAGATATGGTGTAAGGGAGAGACTTAACATTTGCCTTTTTCCAGTCTAACTGTGTCCTCTTATTGAAGTATTTCTTGGCTGGGTTCCATGTCCACCACTGCCCTGCTTGATACTGAGTTGCCCTGTCAACCAGATTAATACAGCAGTTGTCTGGATCACCCAACTTGCACACCACTATCACTCTCAATTGATTTTTTTTTTTTTTACATAACTTTCCTACAGGAGAGATAAGTTAAATAATATGATGCTAATCATATTCTGCCCATCACTGTGGCATCATGAACAAATTTCTCAGTCTGAACTTAAAGGCCTTTTATAACTGGCTCCAGGTTCCCCCTCCAACTTAATTTCTACCCACAATACCTAGCAGTTCCTCCATCACTTATTCTCTTATCCACCATAGTCATCCATCTTGGGCTCTCGTTCATGTGTCCCTCTCCCTGTGTGCCTTTTCTCAATTCGAACACTATGCATCCATAAAGCTAACTTTGTCCTATCTCCCTGATACCGACCCACTAATATCCCTGTCCTCTGTACATCCAGTGTCAGCACCACAGTTTCATACTAGCTGTTCTTTCATTCATTACACTACTTGAGTTTTCCTACGTAGATTACAAGCTCCTTGACATTGGTCCCTATCCTAACTTTCTTCCACATTTCCTGCAGTATCCAGGCAAACTTACGTGGCATACAGTAAATAAAAAAATCATTTTGACCCTGACCAGGTGTTTGCTCACGTAAAGACTGTATTGACAACTGTCTAATAACCAAAGTGTTCATTTATCTTACCCTTACATACCCTTATAACTTTCCCAAGAAGCAAAAAAAACCCGTTGAAGATTGGAGGTTTGAAAGGTGATCCCCAGCCCTAGGATTTCCAACAACAGCCAACCCGCCCTGGGCCCTCAACACTCTTCTAATGCGTTTGACCTCTCCTCTTTCCTCAGAGAGCTCCTGCGAGAATAAGCGGGCAGACCTGGTCTTCATCATCGACAGCTCTCGCAGCGTCAACACTCACGACTATGCCAAAGTCAAGGAGTTCATCGTGGACATCCTGCAGTTCCTGGACATAGGCCCTGACATCACCCGAGTGGGGCTGCTCCAATATGGCAGCACTGTCAAGAATGAGTTCTCCCTCAAGACCTTCAAGAGGAAGTCCGAGGTGGAGCGTGCCGTCAAGAGGATGAGGCACCTGTCCACGGGCACCATGACGGGGCTGGCCATCCAGTATGCCCTGAACATCGCTTTCTCAGAAGCAGAGGGGGCCCGGCCCCTGAGGGAGAATGTGCTGCGGGTCATAATGATCGTGACGGACGGGAGGCCACAGGACTCTGTGGCTGAGGTGGCTGCAAAGGCACGAGACACAGGCATCCTGATCTTTGCCATTGGCGTGGGCCAGGTGGACCTCAACACACTGAAGGCCATTGGGAGTGAGCCACACGAGGACCACGTCTTCCTGGTGGCCAACTTCAGCCAGATGGAGTCGCTGATCTCAGTGTTCCAGAACAAGCTGTGCAGTAAGTCCTGCCCCCGTGGCTCTTCCAGGGGCATCATTAGGATGCAAGTAGTCGTCTTCCAATGTTCATTCTGTGCTGTCTCGTCCCAGGTACTGTGCTGGCAAGGGCTGTTCAGCAAAGGCCGAGACAGGTACAACATTCTCTTGGGGCTTACATCTGGCCAAGGAAACAGATATTTAGCATGTAATTATACAAGTAAGGAAGTACCGGCAGTTGTAACAGTGTAATGGAGGAAGAATTCAGGGCAGGACCCGACCTAGTCCACAGTGCTCAGGGAGACTTCCCAGGGGAAGGGACAGTTAAATCCAAACTGCAGAAAGAGTAAGAGGAAAGTGGTGAAGCTTTTCCCAGCATAGCGAATGGCCCTGGCATTCCCTAAGTTGGAATTCTTGAGTTGGCGTAAGGATGGGAATAGGAGGGCAAAAATAATAGCATAATTTCTTCTTGGCTGGTGTGGAAGACCAAGCATTTTTGCCTCATGGTGCTAGCCATGGGTGTTTTCTCAACTGACAAAGAGGCGCAGTGTATGTGGAGGGCCAGGTTGTGGTCCTCATGCCCCCCACCTGTTAAGATGGCAGGTCCCCCCCCCCCACCACTCACTTCTTTGCAAGGGAGGCCTCACCAAGCCCTGAGCTGCTTTCTTCTACTTTAAGGTTCTTCCTCCCTCTCTTGCTTTCTAAGCCCACTCTCCTCAAAGCTGCTTCTCCCTTCTTTGCCAGACTCCTCCCAGTTACCTGCGACCTGAGCTCCTGCCTCAGCTTTTTCCAGTGGGTCAACTTGCTCTCTCTCCAGTTTCCTGCTTCTGCAGCTGTCTTCTCATCCCTTCTCTCTTCTGAGGGCAGGGATCCTGGGTGCCAACCCAGGCTCCACTCTAGTCCCCAGGAACTGGAAATGTGCCTCTTGATTTGGTAAACAGTGTGCAATTCTGCCTCTTCCACCCCCATTGGTCCCTGTCTCCTCCAACTTCCATGCTTCTTTGATGGGAAAACAAAAGAAAGTATCTATTTTGAAATGACTAGTATTTCCCTGCCAGTTGAGCTTAAAGACCAGGCTTACCTCCAACTCCCCAGTAGCAGGAACCTGTCCCTCTGGGGGCTCTGAGGACCAATTCTTAGAATGTGACGAAACCTAGATCCCCACATGGCCCCCATCAAAGCCTCAGGGAACAGGTGTGTTCCTGATGTGTCTTTTTTGAAAATCTCCTGCTAAGGACTAACCTCGGAAGCCAGAGACCCATTATTTCATGACTCCAAAATCAAAATATTTACTTAAAAAAAATCATTGCCATGAAGGAAAAAGAACTTTTTCTCTGCAGTGCCTCTTGGAAAGTGTTCAGAAGTGCCATTTTCCCTGGCACAGCAGCGGGCTTGTGCTCCTGTGGTGAGCTGTGGCCTAAGTCACCTGGAAAACTTCACCCAGTAGAATGCCTTGCAAACGTTATTAAGGTTTATGACTTTAAATGACTTCTGCAGAATTTATGCTCCTCTCTTCCTGGAAATATTTTAAAAGAAATTGGTTCCATAACAGTTTTGATGGGTTTGTTCATTTGTCTTGGAGAATATTAATGGAGGAGTTGTTTTATAAGTGCTCTGGATTTATCAGCAGATGGAAAGGTAATATGATGAGGCTGAGGATGTGGCCTTGTCTGTATCCTTTATGTCCAGGCAACACAATGAAAAGGCAGTTTGAATTCCCCCCCTGCTTTGCTGTAAGCTGGAAGCTCTAAGAAAACATCAGTATTATGCCATCGGTTCGTTCGTTTGTGTGGGCTGACGACTGAATCCCACGCCTGTCCTCCCCCACCCTCTGCAGGGACCGACTCCTCTCTTGCCACATTGCAGGGCTCTGCTGAACACACTTGTCAACTGTCTTCAAAGGCTGGGGAGGCCCCAGGGCCTCTATCAACTGTGCAGTTAAGACCACAGTAACTGACATGTATAAAGCACTTTCCCTCCTGTTTTTGCATTTGATCCTCATGAAAACCTGGGGAGGTGACACAACACTGTCCCTCCCTCTCTATAGGTTAGCAAACATATTAAGTGAATTCTCCAAGAACAAATAGCCAGCAGATGGTGGGTTCTGTTTTCAAAGCTGTTGCTGATTTTACTCCTCCTCAGATCGGGAGTTATAAATTCCACCATCTAGCCATGCTAGGTAAACCAGCTTCGAGGTTGACATTCCCATTCGAATTTGAGAAGAAGCCTTTGTAGGGCAAGGAGGAGCAGGCTCGAGTCCCCACCTGCCAGCTGTACAATGCTGAACAAATCTGTAAGATGAGGAGCAGGCATTATAAACTGTAGAGTCCTATCCACTATGTACCGTATTATGTGTGGTTATGGTCAGATATGTGAAGGAGCAGCAGGCTGGGCATCATCAGCCAACAGCAATGAGCATCTTAAACATTAATTGAGCTACAGTCTGAGACTAACAGCTGATTTTGTGCCGGGCGAGGTACTATCCATGCATTATTTCATTTAATACTTGTAACAGACTGTGAGGGAGGCAGGCACTATTATTATCCCCACTTCACAGAAGTGGAAACCAAAGCTCAGAAAGAATGAGCAACTTCAGGTAGCAGGGTTGGAGATTCCAACTGCAATCTCTCTGGCTCCAGAGCTCCCACCCTCCACACGCCAGGCGGAAGGTTCCAGGCTGGGGGAAGATGCTCTCGTCACAGAGAAATGAGCTGTCAGCTACACAAATTGTACACTTCGGAGGCCTTGGAAAGCCAGCTAGCAGTGTGAGACCTCTGATAGAAACATGCCTGGGTCTGCCCAGGGGCTCCAGGAGAGCTTTAAAAAGGATTTAATAATAATAATCACCAACATTTATAGATTTTAATATGTGCACGTGTCGTTTTGAGCTACTAACATGTTAACTCATTTTATTAATACAACAAGTCTGTGAAGTAGGTGCTCTCATAATTCCCATTTTATAGAAAAGAAAAATTGAGAACCAGAAAGGTTCAATAGCTTTGTCCAAGGTCACATAGCACTAAGTGGTAGAGCTGAGATGTGAACCCAGGCATTCTGGCTCAGAACCTACATCTTAACCATTATGCATTTACGCAGACTTGCAAGATGAGTAGGAGTTTACTGCTTTTGTAGGGAAGGTTGCAGTCAGCCAGGAAAGGAATGATATTTTCAAATGTTTTTTTCACTGTTAATTTTTATGACCTGCTAAGGAGACATGACCAAGAGTTTGAAAACTGCTGATGAAGGGCCGGGCAGAGAAGCAGAGGTCATGGTACACCCAGGAGCAGGACTGAAGAGAGAGGAAGAGCTGAAGCCTGTGTGCTTCAGGCAGAGCTGAAAAGCACTGCTGGGTCTGCAGTCTCCCAGTGCGATCGAGGCAGGATTCCCTGTCGTACAGTTAGGAGGGGATTGGGCCTGGAGCCAGACTGCCCTTGAGTAGCAGTGCTGGTTCTGGCTCTCACTGGCTGTGTGGATGTGAACTTGGACACAGCTGTAGCTTTATACCCATGGGCAGTGAATTCCCACACCAGCCACAGCAGAGGCGGGGAGTAGAACTCCTGAGGTTACATTCTCAGGCCACCCCTGAGACCACTAGAGAATCTTGGAGACCAGGTGTCCTGTGAATTGAGGCCCTGTTTACAAGATGATCAAAACCTACACATCCTACAGTCTACCATTTTTGCCACCCAGTGAGAGAGGACAGAGAATTTAGAGTCTGAGAAATGCATGTCTATCCGGAGCCTTATGAAGTCATTGTAACCTGGGTAGGACTGCTTTTAATTAACCTCTTAGTACTTGTTTTACCAGCCTAGCCTGGTACCTAGAGCTGACTGTTCCAACCCTAATAGCCCTGTGCCCCGCCTACCCCAACCAGGACAGGCACAGTGTAAGCCCCTAATAGTGTTCCTAAGACATACATTTCATCAACCAACTTGGGCAAAGTCTACACTTACTGCAGCCCTTCAAAGCCATATTGTTAAGTAGGAGGGCAGATTGACCTCCATAGACATTGACTTTACACATGCAGTAATTGTTCCTTTCAGGACCCCAAGTCAGCCCCACCACTCCTTAGCTCATTCCTTTAGTCACCCATACATTCATTAATAAACATTCATGAACCTTCGTATTTCCTAGTTTAAAAATTCAGTCCTGCCAAAGGCAGCCTGACGATTAGTGATTCCTTTTCCTGAAAGCAAAGCCTTGGCCCAGTTCCAACCCAGAAGGCCTTCTGAGAAAAGAGATCACTTGAAGGCCAGTGGAGGAGGCAGAATTATCACCTCCCCATCAGTCACATCACAAAGGCCTGCTCCGTGGGAGAACAAGGCATAGGGTCCAGATGCTCTTGGACTCATCCATAGGATTTTATAAATGGAAAATTTTTATTGTTTTACAGTAAAAATTTGTATTCTATTTTATAGTAATCATTTGGGGGATTCTTTTGGTTAAAAGTAATAGAAATTCAATTTGAACTAGCTTTAGACAGGGGAGATCGTGTTATATTACTCATGGAAATAAGGAGAAGAGTAATGAATGACAGTCCTGCTTTCTCTTCATCTCCTCCCTCTGCTTCTGCATGGACTCTCTGGTCCATGGGCAGAGAACATATCAGCCCCCCCAGATATACTTGCCCTTGTTTTAAGCCCCCTTTTTTTTTCAGTTCTACATTCTAAATGCCAAGAAAAGACTCTGATTGTCAAAACCTACACCCCCAACAGCAGCCAGGAGGGGGGCTGCCTCTCACCAACATAGCAGCCCTACAGTTGCCATGCATTCAGGGTGAGAAGGGAGGACAGTTTCTAGAAAAAGGGGGTGCTATGTGGACGAAATAGTAAGCATCTGTACTTAGGATCCCTAGACACAGTCCATGCCTTTATTCTACAGGTAAAGAAATAAGCCATAAAGAGCTACCGGACCTACCTGAACTTCCCTTGCTTGTTCGAGGCAGAGAAGAACTGGAACACAAGACTTCTGGCTTTTAATCCAGCTCTTTTCCCATTACACCAAGTTACAGTCTCTTGGTTCCAGTTTCTTTAATGGTACACGGCCAAAACAAGTCTTAGCAAGAAGCTGTCACTCTAAAACCCTAAGCAAGAGTCCTTTAATTAAAGAACCCATTTGAAGGTGAAGAAAGTAGAGTTCAGAGAAATTAATTCATACTGCGTCATACCTAGTAAGTGGTGAAGGTGAGCTGTAGTCTATTTCCAGAAGCTGCCGTCTGCACTGCTGTGCTGTCTGCTGCCCAACAGATATTTTCTCTGCTCACATCTCCTGTCTTATTTTATCTGCCAGGATCCAGTGGGAAGATGGGCACCAGGCTCATCACTTGGGCCCTGTACCACTTCCTAACTGCTATGAAGCTGGTTGCCTGGTTGACTTTAGACTTTATTATGGAAGAAAATAGTGACACGCCAACATGACAGTAAAAGAAGAGAGCTTTCTGGGGTGCAAAGCAAATGCAAATTAAAAACAGGATAACAAGTTTTTCCTCATAAGACTGTCAAAAACTTAACATTTGATAATCCCAAGTGCTGAAGTTTTGAAGGAGTGGGATTCATTACTCTCATGCATTATTGGTATGAGCCACCTTGCAAGCAATTAGGTCATATCTATTTTAACTAGGACCCCTTCCTGGAGGAACAATTACACATGTGTTCAAGGAGACATGTTTGAGAATATTCATCACAGCATTTTTGTGATAGCGAAAATTTGGTAATTGCTCAGATGTTAACTGATGGGAAAGTGGCCAGATAAAATGAGGAATAATCATATAACCAATAGATAAAGCAATTAGAAGAAATAAACTAGATCTAATGTATCTGGTCAAATCTAAGATGTACAGTTGATTTTCATAATTCTCAATAATTGTGTTCTGTAAAGTTAGGGTGAACACTGAATTGGCAAATACTGTACCATTACTACTATGAGAAAAAATAGCTTCTTGTGAGCCTCCAGCTCATTTTTATCAACTGATCAATACATAATCTGTTTTATGTGAGTTTCTGTTTAACCCTTTTCCCATTTAGAAAAAAAGTGCCACTCGCTTCCAGCATTAATTTAACATCATGCGTAGGAATGCTACGTTTTCTAGGATTTGACATTTTCAGCGATTGGAAATGGAAAGACTACTGCTAAAAACAGAATGCTATAAATAGAATGATGTCATTTGTTTCCAAAGACTATCGATATACTAGAGTGATGCAAAAATAATAATCAGAGCAAGATATTTTATGGCAAACTTTGTGGGGACTGTTACCCGCGAGTAATCGTGGGGTAAACGAAGCAGCCTCAAGTGTTGCAGGCGAGTATCCTCAGGGTCAAATAGGAAGTAGGTTAAAGACACCTTATATCATATGTTGTATATGTTGTTAGTTCATTAACATTGAACTCAGAGCTGACAGCACTATTGCTCATGCCAGAGCTGTATCTAAGACACATTTTCTCTGAAAGGCACATCACCATCTTCTTAGACTTGGGAACACGAGACACACTTCACTAGCTCTTCACTTCAGCAGACACCAGCACTTAGGGCCATTTTAAACAGTAAAATCACCAACAAAAAGCACAAAAATGCAAAAAAAACAATTGGCACTAAATAAACCTGGAAAGGGACACTTGTTTACAGTTTGAGAGCTAAAACAAGAAGGAAGAGCATCACTTTGTTCAGCCTCAGGTGACTTAGATTTTTCAGCACTCTGAGTATGTCCATGAATGATTATGAAAGCAGTGTGAATATTGAGTTTACAATTACAAATAAATTTTAGCAAATACAGATTCTGCAAATAATGAGAATCAACTGTACACATCTTCACATTTTAACATCTCTGAAATTGGGGTGATCTTAGAGTCTATGAAAGATGATACATGTAAATAAAGATAGAACCTGTTAATGTTGAGTGAAAAACCAAGGTGAAGATCAATATGCATAGGAAGAACACATGTATGCAGAAACAAAAGGGCACCATGCTTATCCTTTGCTGCATAACAGTTAACACGTATGAGCATTCATTCCCCAGGTTACTGGGCACTGTTCTAAGCACATACCATTTTGATTATTTTAACCTTTTTGAGGCCTTTATAAAGTAGGTGCTATTTTTATCTCTATTTTCTATAAAGAGGTTAAAAAAGTTGCCTGTCACAAAAATAGATATTTATTTTATATCAGAGTGAAAATGACTGATTGCATTTAATCTATGAAATTTTCTCATGTTATTTGTATTTTAAGAACTAAAATACAACCATAGACTCAGAAAATTATTCTAAAATGTATCATTATGAAATAAAAGTTTTACTTCCCTAGTTCACATATTGATCACCATATTTCTTACTTAGAAGTAAAGAGACATATTCTTAACATATGCCATTGATTTCATCAGTAGTGTTTTCCTAAGCACTGGATTGATGGGATTATTCTTAGCTTTTGAAAGCCTCTTTTATTTTAGCTTCTATAAATACATTCCTACATATGGTAATCTTTTTGTTTTTGAGAACATTTGCATAATTTGAACTTGTTTATACTGATGTTTGTAAATTTTAAATATGTTCAAGTTGGATTATTTTGAGTAAAGTCAAAAATTAAAATTTAAAAAATAATAAGAATTTTTATGAGCTCCAGACAGACTTACGTGCAAGAATTGATGTATCTGAAAGCTGAGATACTTCAGAAACTAAATGCAAAAATATTTTTTAATGAGACATAAAGCTTATGGAAACATGGAAGACATGAATGTATTTTTATGTTTTAAAAATGTTTGTGTAACACTTTTGCATATTAAAAATATTACACTGCTCTTGAGATTTATGATCCTGAGAAACCACTGATTCTTAACCATATCCTCATTTAGCTAATAGCTTTTCCTCCAATTCCATAGCTGCATACTGAAAATTCACACTTTAGCCAAAGCCCAGTATTAGCAAACTTTCTGATTCTCTTATTCACCAGTTGTGTATTATTAATTGAACCATAAAATTTATCTTTTTGTAGTCATTTTTTAATCTATTTTTAGTTAGATGTTGGCAATTTCATGTGGTTCGGCCTGATATTATTTCCCTTAAACCCTTCGTGGCCCTTTTTCTAGATATAGAGCTGTCTTGTCTGACCAGAGGCTCTAAACACCTTCTCTTGGGGCCCTGCTTTCTCCCTCACAGAGTAGGTCTGAATAAAAGTTTGTGGGGTGAATGAAGTTAGGGAAGACATCATCGTTGCCTTAACTCACTATATTTTTTTCTTTCAGTGGTCCACATGTGCAGCGTCCTGGAGCATAACTGTGCTCACTTCTGTATCAATACCCCTGGCTCATACATCTGCAGGTGCAAACAAGGATACATCCTCAACTCGGACCAGATGACTTGCAGAAGTAAGGTTGCTTTGCTGATGTATCTGAACTGTCCTTCTCTTCTCTTGTGTTCCCTCTTTCTTTATCTGGGCCCATTTAATTCATCTGTGGCCCCTTACCCAACCAAGTCAACATCTCCCTAAGGATAAAAATGAAGTTCTATAATTGATGTAATTTTATGTTGATCCCACCCCCAACCCCCACTATGTCATCACAGTACCTAGGCCAGAGGGGGCACACAGTAGGCCATCAAGAAGAGTTTGGAAAATGGTTGGAGTCACCTTCTCAGAAATAGCCTCCTTGAATTCATGAGCTGCTGTCCTTTACTTCCATGCTGTTCTTTGGGGAGAACCTCTGAAGAGCCTTTTGCCCCGTCTCCATCAACTGTGCCCTGAGGATCTGTTTCCATATTTTAGTCTCTTCTCTGAAGCATGGACTTAGGATGAGTTGGTAAAGTCAGCTAGGAATGATTATTCAACTTCTGTTTTAGACCTGTGCGGATATCTGGTTGCTTTGGTGACAGAAACCTTATAGGTCTCATAAAGAAAAAAGGGCCAACAGATATAAAGTATGAATAGAACTCATTTTTGACCAAGCCCCAAAACTAGACAACATAATGACATCTGGGCCAGCACGAGGTAATTCACCTCTTAGAGGAGAGGATTACCCAAAGGCTAAGTGTTTTGCCCATACTTTTTATTTTTCAAGTTGTAAATAGAGCCAGTGTGTTAGCTCATAGACAACCAAGGCTACCAAAGCAAGAAAGAAGCGAGGAGGACCAGCCCACATGGAGGCAGATAAAACTCAGCTAATATGACACATAGTTCATGCAATGCATAAGTGTTGTTATACCACAGAGTAAGCAATTAAGCATTAATGGAAAGCAGTTTGCATAAATGGCTGTACTTAGTGTTGCATTTATAGAGCCAAACCACATTTCCTTTTTATTGTCTCACTTTTCAATTTTGGGGTTGAGAATGGTTGCCTAGAGGCCTCCCTGCCACCCCCCTGGTTAGGGAACATCTGCTTGGCTCCTCCAGTTCAGGGGCTCATAGAAGCCACACCCTCACACTCTGTGAACCCCAGGAGCTCCTGTTCTGGGCCCCTTTCAGGCCCAAGGATCCCAGGTTGGTGAGTGCAGCTGGAATCTGCTGATCTGCTTGAACCTTTGACCTTTCTTAGGTTCCCACAACAAAAATCTCACCAAATACTCCTGGGTGTAGTAGAATTTATTGCAGACCTGGAGGAATCCAGGAAAGGTCACTCACACACTGCTCAGCAAACGAACTAAACATCTGTTTAGATGCCCTCGACCCTCTTCAGGTGCTAGCCCCGCCCCCTAAGTCTCATCAGGAGCTCTCTTCCCATGGGGCTTCTCCATAGAGCACTCAGACCCACCACTTTGCTAAGGCCCTTCCTGCCCATCCCTTCTTAGGAGCACAGGAAATTCCGCTCCTTGTCTCATGCCCCAGCGATCCGCCGGGATCTGGGCATCTGCCAGTGTCCCTTTTCAGTGGGCTGGCTTAATCAAGCCAGAGGAATTTTGAGACCAGAAAATAAAAAATAAAATTCTCCCCTGATTTCATGAGCAAGGCCTTTCATGAGCCTGGGCCATACCCTAGCCTCTGTTTATTAGTCGCTTCCTCAGGGTTTTCTTACCTCAGGCCCTGAGCCCCCAGACCCTCCCACAGCACCAGTCTGGCCTGGGCTCCGTCCTGTCTAGGGCTGTGGGTGCAG
This sequence comes from Macroglossus sobrinus, assembly GCA_004027375.1. Taxonomy (NCBI): domain Eukaryota; kingdom Metazoa; phylum Chordata; class Mammalia; order Chiroptera; family Pteropodidae; genus Macroglossus; species Macroglossus sobrinus. The sequence continues at coordinate 165,370 of PVKZ01002411.1, forward strand.
AGAGCGTGAAGTAGACGCTGCCTGGGCTTTGGACAGACAGATTGGGTGGAGGCACAGGAGGCCTGGGGGACAAGGAATATGAGCTAAGGCGGCTGTTCTCAAGCCTCAGAAACTCAGAGTCACCCAGCAGCTGACCCCTGGGCCTCACACCAGAGATTCAGAGTCGACAGGTCCAGAGCAGGGCCCAGAAGTCTGCATTTTCAATGAACCTCCGACACAGATTGCTGCCACAATTTAAGGTTCTCTGGCATCAGGCAGTGAAGGGACTGGAGGAAGGGAGGGTTCTAGTTAAGGGAGAAGGGACAGAGCTAGGGCCAGGGCCCTGCCGTCCCATCTGACCCAGCCCGCCAGTCATTGAGCCAGTTCAACTACCTTTACTGTCGGCACCAGCCTTAGCTCTATATGCACAGTCATAAAGAGCAGTTCCCTCTCAGAGAAAGATAACTTTTTTGCTTGCCTGCCTGAGATTGGTACCGCCGTGGCCTTGCAGAGAGAACAGGGCCTTTATGGTCCGCAAACCTGGCTTTGAATCCTGACATTATCACTCATGGGCTGTAGCTGCCTCGCCCTGAGCTATTATTAAACAACTTGACTCAACTCCCTCCCCCATAAAATGGGAAGGGTGGTGACAAATGACGACCTATGTCATTGATAAATCCATGTTAGCCATGGTTTTGGTCTGGTGGACATTTAAAAATGTGCCAAGGGAAGCCTGGGCCATACCATAGCCTCTGTTTATTAGTCGCTTGCAGGGACCTGTCTCTGTCAACACCGAGAGAGACTCAGTGGGCCTGGTGAGAAATGAGACAGAGCTATTTCCATTTTTGAGCATGTAAGATATGCCGGCAGCATGCAAATTCCTGGAAATAAAATAGTGAATAAAGCAGCAATGCTCCGCTCTCTTGGAGCTCACATTCTTGCATAGGAATAAATCAAATAAATGATCAAGGCATTCTCCACCTAAAGTGATTGCAGCCCATGCCCAGCTCAGAGTGCTGCACACAAAGTCAGGCCTAACTATAGCCACTTATTAAGTGTTTGTCATGGGCAGGAGCTCTCCTGAGTGCTTTATATCTGTTATCTCATTTAATTCTCACAACAACTCCTAAAGTAGGTTTTATTATTGTCATTTTACAGATAAGGAATATAAGGCACCAAAAAAAAAAGGGGGACAGGGGTGTTAGACAGTTTACTCAAGGTCGTATGGCTAGGAATGTGACCAAACCAAAATCCACATGCTGTTATGTGTGACTCCATGTTCCCAGCTCTTAACCATCACTTGATGCTGTCCCATGATCCTTGAGGGCCCCCAGATGGCAGCAGGGCAACTCTGCAACCAGAGAAACTTGCAAGCCCAGGAGGACAGGCAGGTTCAAAGGCTCTCTGAGTCCAGGGGAGACTCAGAGCTAATTCATCAGGACTGACATTCAAATGATTGTCATCTCCCCAAATTCACTACCAACTGCTGTGATATATCACTATACAGAATGATTGTGAGAGGACCTCCTAGGAGATTGCGTTCAAACACACACACACACACACACACACACACACACACACACACACACACACACACACCATTTTTTATTTGTGTGGAGAAAGGAAGCAGGCACAGCTAATTCATAGGTTCTTCAGTGGAAACAGACCTTGGCTGTCAGAATTCTAGCTCCATTTCCCACATAACCGAGGAATTGAATTCCCTCCTGGTGTCCCAGATGGGCAGTGGTGCATGTCCACCACCATCACCCATCTGAGACATCAGGTCATTGCAAAGCACCTGCATCCCACCTTCAGACAACCTGGATCAATAGTTGAGCTGAAATCCCATTCTCTATAATTTCCACCTTTGATCCTATCTCTGCCATCTGAAGCCATATGCCAAAAAGTGTATTTCCTTTTCCAACTAAAAAGAGAAAGCCCTTTGGTCATCAAAAAGTTTTATCTACACCACCACCACTACTCATTAATGTTCTCTTCTTTGGGGGAAGTATAAAATCATCTTTAGGTGACCTGCTGTTGGGTCTCTTCATTGTCCAGATAACTTTCTTCTGCACACCAATTGGTCAGGGTCTCAAATGTGCTCTTCCATTTAAAGACTAGGTCAAACACTTTAAATAACCTTCAAAGTTCTGTCCATATGAGCAATTTGGAATATGCTAGAGGTCAATGCTATGGATTCTTCTGTCCTCCAAAAAGTCTTCCCCACATAATACCATTATATGAGATATATGCAAAAGCGTTAGTATAATGCATAGCTTGTAGTACTCAGTAGAAGTTTATGTCCTCCCCTTTCTCCATTAAAAAAAAATCCTGAAGAAGTATGCCTGTCTTCACACTTCTATTTACCCCTAACATTCTCCCCTTGAATTCCCACTAACAAGAAAGACCTTTATCTTGCTTCCTTTTCTTTCTCTATTTTTTTAAATATAGAATTTTCCTTTCCATTCCCTCTCTCTGAAATATTTAATCTGTCTGGAAGAATAATGAAAATACAACATTTAGAAAACGTCACTTCACAAAAAAATGTAAACTCTCTTGTCCAGCTTTCTCATTTTTCTTTCTGTCTCAAGAACCACATCAAATACATTTTACAGCTTTCATTATTTAGACATGTTCCTGACATTATTTTTCCCAAGTTACATAAGCGATTTAATAGCTTACATGTTTGAGACCCAAGAGTTTAATCAAGGAGCATGATCCAGAAAAACAGTCACATTATTAAACAGAGAAAACTATAACCAAGATTCCTCATGAATTTAGATGCAAAAATTCTTAAAAATTTAGCAAAATATAATCTATATATATAATATAATCAAGAACAAATGGGGTTTATCCCAAGAATGCAAGGTTGGTTTAACATTTAAAAAATCAATTAATATAATTCACTATATTAACAGGCTAAAAAATGAAAAACCAGATGATCATTTTAATATATGCAGAAAAAGCAATAGACAATACCCAACATTCACCCATGATAAAAACTCTCAGCAAACTATGAATAAAAAGGAAACTGCTCAACCAAATAAAAGGCATCTAATAAGAAACCTGTAGTTAACATCATACTCAAGAGTGAAAGACTAAATGCTTTCCTCCTAAGATAGGGAACGAGGCAGTATGTCTGCTCTCATCACTTCCATTCAACATTGTACTGGAGGCTCTAACTGATATTATAATGAAATAAAAAGATGCCATTTATATTAAAAATTTTAGAAAATGGAAACTAATTTATATGTCAGAGCAGATAAGTGGTTACCTGGGGTCAGGGGGAGGGGAGGGGAGGGACAGGAAGAGGGACTACAAAGGAGCATGAGGAAACTTTGAGGGTTCGGGGTGATGGATATGTTCATTATCTTGATTATGGTGATATGTTATGTCAAATTTATCAAATTTTATACTTTAAATGTGTGCAGTTTATTATATGTCATTTATAACTCAATAAAGCTAATATGCATGCTAATATATATAATATGTATTCAGAACAGGTGTTTTGGGAAGATAAGTGGTGCTGAGACAAAAGGCTACAAAGGGTCAAAGAAAGAGCGATGGAACAATCGGGGAAGGCATTGTGGAGGGAGGAGTTTTTCTAGTGAGTCAGAGAAGAGAATCGCAGAGTTTGTTGTTTTTGGGGGATGCTGACTAGACCAGACTGCCTGCCTGGAATAGTTTGTTTGAGCGTTAGTAGGGGATGAGGGAAGGAATGTAAGCTGAAACAAACTTTGGAGTGATCTGATTCTCACACTAAGTTCCAATAGCAGCCTTTGATGAGAAGGAGGGATGAACACAGAGTGTTAAAGGTAAAACCACATTTTAGTAAACTGAGTCTGGCAGTCATATACATGTGGGATTAGAATTAGGTAGAGAATGGGGCCAGAAATACCATCCATCCAGTCATTCATTTATTCATTCAATACTTATTGATTCCCGTGTGTCTGAGGAAAGTGAGTGTTTCTCTTACATGTTTGAGACCCAAGACTCGGACCTTGGCTTAATCTTGTGCTCTGCGCATGAGGAACAGAATAGGAAAGTGGGATCAGCTGACAGTTCTAATTGGTTCAGTCAGTTCAATGCACGTGTTTCTTGTACTCACAGAATTAATTAGGAGATGACAGCAATAATCTCTGCCCCAGAGAGGAGTTTATGACGTAAGTTTGGGTTGGGGGAAGGGGAATGCTGGTGGAATTTAGACTGATAACTTCAGAGAAGATACCAGGTTTTGAGGGAAAACTAGTGAGTGTCAGAAAGAGCCCACACAAGTGGTTGGGTACTCCTGGAAATGGAAGATTAGAGTTCAAGGAAAGTGCCTGGCCGGGATGTGCTTGGTGGTGGTTATTGACCCTGCACATGGATGAAATCTTGGAGAGAGGAAAGGATTCTGGAAAGGGAAGGTCAGGGCCTGAGTCTTTGGGCAGCCCACGATCAGAGGGTGGAGTAAGAAGGCTGTGCATACTGTGTCAGAGCAAAGGGCTAAGACTGCCCTAAGCAGAAGCAGATTCTTCCTGAGCCAAGTAGGTTCAGTTATGGAGCTTCTCGCAACCCTGGCTGCTGGGCCCGGGAACTTGGAGATTGTTATGTGCAGTGTACAGTGTGCTCACCCTCTGGCTGTCCAGGGCACGGGGTTAAAAAAAAAAAAAAAAAGGAAAAGGAATCTGAATGAGTAGAGCCCCATGGGAGAACTCAGTCTGACTAAATCTGAGTGGAGAATTGTCAGTTGTGAAAGAATTATTGTACAGCAGGGGAAAATGAGTTTGAACCTTGTACAGCTTCTTCTCTGCTTTCCTATTTTCATGAGCACCTACCTAGACAAGTAGTTTCTCAAACTGGGGTCCCTCAGACAGCAGCTTTAGCTTCCCAGAGAGTGGGCGGTGGGAGTGGAAACCCTTGTAGAAGTAAAAATTCCCAGGCCCTACCCTAGACCTGCTGACTCAAGGACTTGGGGTGGGGTTTAGGAATGTGTGTTTTAACAAGCCCTCTAAAAAGTTCTGATGTAAGCTCAAGTTTGAAAAGCACTGACCTAGATGTTGTAAACTGACTCTCTTCTTGGGAGATCACACTCTCCCGAGTAAATGATGAGTTCATGTGAAGGACAAGATGGCATGACAGCCCTTTGGAAATTGCAAAGCGTTCGGCAAGAGTAGGGTATTATTCATTCATGTTTATTATTTTGATCAACCTAATATCGTCAAATTTACTTATGTTTTAAAGCTTTATTTTGAGGTCCCCTTTCTTTTCCCTTCTCTAAAGAAAACTAAAATGTTAGTACTCAGGAGAATTGATTGAAAAAGAAGCAAAGCGTGTGGGGAAGGAAGAATGCAGGCACAGCTGGAGTTTGCCTGAAAGGACAGGTTTGTTTTTCCTGCTGACCCTGGGTTTGTTTGTTTCTTCCAGTGTTCCAGCGTGGAAGCTCAAGGCCAATGACTCACATTTACTGCTGAAAGTCTTTAAATCCAACTGCAGCTGTCAAAAATGAGATTAGTACTTTCAGACATGATAAAAGCAGGAGAATGGTCCCAAAAATGTGGGCTTGGGTTTTGCCTGGGTCTGTGGAGTCCTAATCTTGAAGGAGCTTTTGGGTTGGAGCAGGTAGAAATTCCATTGTTTCCCACTTGAGTGAAATAGCAGCCCTAATAATATACTTCTTTTTTTGCTGTGAGAGATAATTTTTGATTTTTACGTCTCAGGCTAAAAACAGGGGGAGCCATAAAAAAGCCAAGCGTATCTTTAAAGGTGTTCATTTTGCTATGACTCCAAAAGAGAAATTAAACTGTCAAGGGTGTCAACAGCATGCAATGTGGCTTGTCTAAAATTCTGAAAAGTCCGTAAAAACCCTTTGATTTCACCCAGAATAATGTTAGCCACAGCAGCCCCATCTCTGTCCTGTGCTCCTTGTCTGATATAACCAGATAAAAGTTTTCCAAGTTCTCTGGGCCAAAAGTTTTAATATCACAAATGAAGGAAGGTACTTTAGAGTATATGGGAGAACCTTGGGGAAAACAAGGTTGAGCACCATTTGGGGGCTCTTAGATATCAAATTCTCACTGATTTATTTTACCTGGAAAGACTGAGCAGACACAATTAACATCCTCCTAAAATTCTCTATGAACTAAGAAAAACAAGCAAATTTTGCTATGTGCTAAGGCTTGCCCTCTGGCAAGGCATTGCTGGAGTTCAGCGAGATCTTTTGTTATAAAATTGCCTACTTTGCTCTATCAGATCAATTCATCATAGAACTCACAAACCAAACTGAGTCAAAGATACGTGACATTATTTAAAGAAGTTTGAACCTAAGGTCCATGTGTGGGGTTTTCATAGGCACCCAATAAACAGACACCAACTAGAATTATGATGTAGGCATAATTTGTTTAGGGTCCACCCCTCCTCCATGCTTAACTAAGCCCATACCACCAAGATCTTTCTTCACCCCACTCTAAGAAGAAAGGAGGCTCACATTTGTCGAGTACCTACCATCTGTCAGGTGCTTTACTCATCTATATTATCTCATTTAGCCCTGCGATGAGATGTTAATTATTTAACTTCTATGAAAATTGAGTCTCATAGAAAGCACTTCTGTGAAGTCACTCACGTCACCCAGCCGTGGCCAGGTCTGGCTCCAGAGGCAGTATTCTTTCAGTCTACCTGCCTGCCTCACTCCCACCCTGTCTAAACAAACATAGCCGCCCTTTATCTTGTCCTCCAAGGTTCAAGTCTCTCGAACCCTATTTTCTCATACTACTTCTCTCAGGCCCTTTTATGAAATAATCTTGTCAGTAAGACTGCCTTCAGACCACGCTATTTAACAGAAGCTCCCTTCCCTCCATACTCCCAATTCTCTTTTCCTGCTTAATTTTGTTCCACAGCACATATAACATCTAACATAACATATGGTTTTACCTGTTTATTTTGTTTATGCCTGGCCCCTGTCAGTGGTGTACTGGTAAATGTTTAACAATCAGATCCCCAGGGGGAAAAAGCTCTGATTTGTAATGTACACCAATTCCTGTGGTGTAAATAATGCCACCGTGGCCAATTTCAAGCTACCCTCGCGGCCTTGCTGAATGCAGAATTGGGAAGAGGTGCGCTCAGTCTGTCATGAGTGAGTAGGAGCTGACTCCCCACTCAAATATCATCTCCATGGTGGCAGGGATCGACTGATTGATTTTTAATCTATTTTTTTCACTGTTGTTTTTCCAGCACTTTGAACAATTTGACAAATAAGTTAATTCAGACAGTCATTCAAATATATTTTTAAAAATTGACCACATGCCAGATACCATGCGAGATATCTGAGCTAATAGGTTCACCAAACAAGCATTTGCCCTCGTATGACAGGGGAAAAAGACATTACATAATTAATTGCAAATTAAGTGTTAAATTATAATTATGGTAAGGGAAATTATGAGGAGTGGTCAGATAGAAGCCCCCGAATTCTCCAGGCTGTGGCTCTCAAGTTAAATCAACAAACGTCCACTAAGCAGCCCCCATGTGAAATGCATAGTATCACCCAGGCACCCTGAGGGATGTTGAGACTTACCCTGTTCCTCTCAGAGTTTACAGCCTAAGTAAGGTTAGTGAGGGAGGAACACCTGACAACCCTGTGTTTGTGTAACGTGGACATGGGTTCCTCTGTCCGTTCATAAGTACTCACGGAGCACCTGCAATGTGCCAGGCACTGTGCTAGGTATCAGGGATGCAGCAGACAGCAAGGTCGTGGTTCCTTAGCTGTCGTGATAATTCTTCTGGTGTCTGCAGCTGGGGGCTGGCTCCCAGATGTCATTTCTGGTGTGGGAATACCTCTCGCTAGGGATTTGAGGAGGGAAGAGTTTCGTTCCCATTTCACTCATCTTCCCATGACCCCATTTCTGATGGAAGAGAGTATTTTTAAGACTCTAAGAACACCCCGTTGGGAGGCAGGGTTTATGGCCTCTGCCACCATCCATTCAGTGGGTGAACACTTATGGATCACCAACTATATGCGCTAGGACACATACAGTGCTAGGTTCTGGGGAATCCAGACTGAAGCAGACCAGCTCATGTGCCACTGTAGAGCATACAGATGTGTGATCAGGTCTTTCAAATACTGTGGGACAAATGCATAAGTGTGACAGTGGACCCATGTGTATGGTGCTAGGGAGTCAGAAGAAGGAGCCTCTAAGCTCAGCCAATCCGGAGAAGGCTTCCTGGAGGAGGTGATATTTGACTGAAGTTGTGAGCCATGAGTGGGGGTTACCAGGTAAAGAAGGCTTGTAAGGTAATGGGAACTCTGAATCCAGTTCTTCTCCCATCCCCCCCAGTTTTATCATCTGTCAGTGAAATCCTCCCAGGCTGTGAGAAAAAGAAGTGCTGTTTTTCAAAAGCATACAGAATCATCCAAACACATCTGTATTTGTTTCAAATGGAAGTGACCACTGCCAAGAAAACAGCAGTTGTTTTGTCAGAACCTAGTCTGTATTTATTCCTTTGTCTTTGTTTAATTAAATTTATCCCTCAATGGTTTCTTCTGGGACAGTACGGACCACTAGTAGCCATAAATCCCCTAAGTTCTAAAAACAGTATGAAAGGACAACATGCATGAGGCCAACTGGCAAGCCTGCTGTTTGTGGGACTGTTCTTCTGGAATGCGGCCATAATCCTGTTCCTACCCCACTTTGCAACCTCACATAATGTCTGAGAAGGGACCGAGGATAGCAGTAAAAGTGAGATTTGTTTAAAGGAGGAAATTAAGTCTGAGGGCTCAGTTAGTAAATGGGGAGAGGAATGGGGAGGCTGACTGTGGGTTTGGGCACCTTCCCTGTGGAGGATTGCGAAGGCTTTTTATCCAGTAGGTTCAATGACTCTCAACCCAGCTGCACACTGCAGTTATTTGGGAGCTGCCAGCCTCCTAGCCCCAGCCAGTCTGATTTAAGGAACAGGGTAGAGGCTGGGCATCAGGGTTTCAAAAGGTCCCTAGATGGTTGTAATGGGCAGCCAAGACTGGGCACTGCTGCCTCTGTAGATGGGACTTTGCAGTTGTTCTCAGGCTGTCTTGTGGGTATCCAGCCCTGTCCGGAATGGAATAAGCATTCATTGTCTCTCTCTACCTACCCCGTGGAAGGAAGTCTTTTGGAGAAAAGATCTTTGCTTCAAAGTCCTGGTTCATAGCTTTTAAAATGCTAATTTCAAAGGGGTTCTTTTGTAAAGCCTTGATTTTTTTCATTGTTATGAAAGTTTCTTTTATAAACTTGTGAGAAAATTTGTAATCAGGTAATTAGTTATACATAGAGAATAAAAGTCACCTAACTCCCATCACTCCTTCCTAGCCACTGTTAGGCAAGGTTCCTGCTGGGAATGGAGAGGTGGCAAACTGGCAGCAGCTGGAGCAGAGTAAGGAGTCCCCAGCTCCTGTCCCCACCTCCAGAGATGGACTTGAGGTTTGCGGGGTAGGTTGTTGCACTGTTCTGGGCTATCATTTTCCAGCCATCGAGCCTCTATGCAGACAGGGATGCTGCCCTCCCATTTAGGAAGCTTAGGGTCTAGCAAGAGAGACACATTGAAGACATCACTACAGAAAGGCCTGTGTAGTCCACGTGGTGACACAGGCCAAGAAGGAGAAAAGCAGGGGCATTGACAGTGGGGGGTGGGGCCGAAGGCTCTAAATAACAGGTGATGGTCCTCATTTCAAGGGGTTCATTTTCCCTATGAATGTGCAGGCTGCTTCAGCCTGAAATTTAGAAAACTACAGCTATTCCCGAAAAAAGCAGCGATCTTTATTTAACTGTGCTAGAAGTCCTTTGTTTTCCAGAGCTGAGAGAAACTGTGATCCTTTGAGGTTTATCCTTCTAAAGCACGACTTGGGTGAAATCACCTGTCTCCCTTTTGAAGGATTATACCTTGAGCGAGCCCCACTGCCTGCTGCATTAAGTTCAGAGTATGAAGCCTGTGGTCAGGCCCTCTGCCATCTGGTGTCAGTTGTCCTTCCAATCCTCCCTCCTGCTACTTCCCTTGGAATTCTCAGAGTGAAATTCCGCTACTGTGCCTGTCTTGCTTTCCTCCACTTCTGCACACTTCTTTGCACTGGTCCCTCAGCCCACAGCGCCATTTCCCTTCCTCATTCTCTCATACTTACCTGCCAGCCTTTTCCGATCCTCTCTTGACTGGCAGTAATTCATTCCCTTTCTGAACTCCTATTGTATTGTCTTTATCTCTCTTATGGGTTTCTAGCATGTTCTGCCCTGTGTTTTAGTTATTTAGGGTGAACCTGATAGCCACTCTGGCCTTTCCGGTCCTCAGAGGGGGCTAGTTTGCTCTATCTCAGAACCCTCACACTCACTGGTCCTTCAGTCAGGAATGCCCCTCCCAGAGCTCCAGGTTACCAGCCTTCCAACACAAGTGGCAGGACCGCAGGAATCCTGTGTCTGACCCGTCATCACTGCATGCCTAGTGCCTGGGACAAAGTAGTGCTTTGTTTATTAAATAAATGAAGAGTATCGTATGATTTAACTTTTCTCACATCTCAGGCCTAGGCTTGTTAACTAACTACAGGTTTCGTTATTCTTTAATTAGTCTCTATAATTTTTGCATGAGCTGAAGTTTTATTGGTTATTGGTGTTTTCCTTATTTCTAAATTCACTGGAAATCGCAATTCGTTTTCCCAATTGAAAATCTAAGATACAAATATTCTGGTAAAAGGTAAAGACATTTACATCTATAATTTTTTTTCACCTACTTTATTGATTTGGGAATGAAAATATATCTTTTAGCATTTTAAAATCAGAATTCTTATTCGTGGACTCTTAGACTTAAGCATTTTTAAATGTCCTGATATAGATTTTATTTTTTAATTATTTAATGCATTTCATAGAGATGATGAATAAATCAATGTTTATATTTTTATCAATTTAATATTTTATATTTATCTGAAAGCATAATAAACTATAAAACTCAAAGACCTAGGAGATTACATTACAGTGTAGCTGTTGGATTCAGGGATTAATCAAGCTTTCTAGTTAATTGAGTTTTTACCATAGCTCAATATCATTAACTATAATAAAAAAAATTAACCAGATACAAAATTATTTTAATATATTTAATCTCTTTAATGCTTTCTAGTTTTCTTTAACTTTAATGGTAAAGTTACTGGAAGAACTAGTTATGAAACTAAGCCATTTTCCTTGCTGAGCACTAATGTCATCATGTCAGCCTATTCCTGAAAAAGAGAAACCAAATCAGTGATAGATTAAAAATGCCTTTAACCTTTTCATCCTCTGATATATTCCACTGCAGCAAATGCATTCCTGTGAGTGCATTCCTGCATTGCATTTGAATAAATATCCAGGGTTAAGCACTTGTGGACATATAATAAATATTTGACCAAAATAAGACCAACCCATGGGATTGCAAATTGGTACAGCCACTATGGAAAACAGTGTGGAGGTTTCTGAAAAAATTTAAAATGGACATACCTTTTGACCCAGCAATTGCTCTTCTGGGTATTTATCCAAAGAAAACCAAAACAGTAATTCATAAAAATCTATGCTCTCCAATATTCTGGCACCACAATTTACAATAGCCAAGATATGGAAGCAACCTAAGTGCCCATCAACAGAGATTGGATAAAGAAATTATGGTTCATATATACATTGGAATATTACTCAGCCATTAAAAAAATGAAATCCTACCATTTGCAATGACATGGATAGACCTAGGGGTTATTAAGCTGAGTGAAATAACTCAGACAGAGAAAGATAAATACTATATGATTTCATTATTTGAGGAATCTAAGGAACAAAAAGAACAAATTAATCAAAAACTGACTCAAATATAGTGGATAATTTGGTAATGGACAGAGAGGGGCTGGGAGAATGGATGAAGGGTTAAAGAAGTACAAATTAGTAGTTGATAGTTGGGCTCAGGGAGGGGGAGCATGGCAGAGGGAATGCAGTTAGCATTAATATGATGGCTAGGTGGAGGGCCAGGGGAGCAATTAGGGGGATAATTTTATGAACTATATAGATGTCTAACTGATGTACTGTATACCTGAAACTAATTTAAATAAATAAATTTTTAAAAAAGAAAAGAAAAATAAGACCAACTTGCTAACAGTCATACATCCATTTCTCCTCAGTAATCTTTGTTACTTCTACCTAACCTCCTCTGGCTTCCCATTTTCCTCATTTGTTACTGGGTGACTGAATAGAGCGCAAAGAGGATTTTCAAAGATCTGTAGACACATGGAATGAGGAAAAATATGTCCAAAGGGGCTGATAGAAGACTTGGGAATTAGGGACTGTTCTTAGGCCTTCCATGTTTTTAGTGGAGTAGCAAGTCTTTCCACTGTGTCCTCACTCAGCTTCCCCATCTGCAAAATGTCAGAGAGCACCAGATTACCTCAAGATAAATTGCTGAGCCTGACTACTAAGCTTTTTGCTTCTCAAAGAATAGGAATGATTCTTGATGCAGGCAAGAGCTGATGACTGCTCATGATAACTCGGTTTCCTCAAAATGTTTTCAGAGTATTTTCAGTGACATTTCGGGAAAATACAGACTGATATGAATTTTAAATTATTTAATGCATTTAATAAAGGTGAATAATTTCAACTTTGAAAAATATGTTTTTGTATATACATGGGAACTCAACAAAATGTTAACAGAAGTTGCCTCTGAGTAGTAGAATTGCAGGTGGGAGTTTACAGGTGGATTTTCTTTTATAGATTTTTCCATGCTTTTCAAATTTTCTGCTATGATCATATATCAATGCTTACAATGTTTTAAAAAGTGATTTTAGCAATGCTGTACTGTTACTTGTTGCATGGCCCCATGCTGAGGGTCACTCAGAGTTGTGTTCTAATGGCGTGACTTTGCCCCAGTCCAGGATCTGTGTGCAGCAGAGGACCATGGCTGCGAGCAGCTCTGTGTGAATGTGCTGGGCTCCTTCGTCTGCCAGTGCTACAGTGGCTACACACTGGCTGAGGATGGGAAAAGGTGTGTGGGTGAGTATGCCTTCCAGCCTTGCTTAAGGAAAGGGACAAGTTAAGCATAGTAAGGAAGGAGGGGGAGGACCCTGCATGCCTAATTGCTCTCCTTTGAGTTGTCAACACAGCACTCAGTCCTCTGGTCTAGTTGTTAGAACTGGAACTTTAAAGCCTTCATTTATGTCTGAGGGTAGCATTTTCTCATTCCGGGTCCTTGGCTAAAGGCATATTTATTATAATCTGTGTAAGTATGGTTGTCTGTTACCACAATCTTTGAAAGGACTGGGTGGATTTTCATCAAATTTGGAGGGTATTTTTAAGATGGCTTGACTTAACTATAGCTCATGTGTTATATACATGAAGTTAACTTGGTGGTTGATGAGTAGCACCTCAAAGACATGGGCAGCCATCTTTCTAAGCATTGGACCTACCACGTGACTACCAGGTGTAAGAGCCCAGACACATATAATAAGACATGATGGTCAGAGAAAACAAATGGTAGCCTCAAACACAAGCCCCAGCTAAAGGAGCATCATGGGCAGTGCTTGGAACTGTAGGCACCAACCTGTAGTGAGATGAGTAGTGTCCCACTTAGGCAGTTCCACATTGCGTGACTTGGTGAGAGGTAGGAGAGGTGGGGATGACATCTAATCATCTAATATCTTCAGTGATGGACAGTGGTTCTCTTCAGCACCTTCAGAGCAGGCCAATCCCTAATGGCACCTCCCAGTTTGTCTACAGAACCCTTTAACTTGCACAGTCTCATCCCTTTACCAACAAAAAGTGCCTAACAAATATTGTTCAATAAATTGGACTGGAAACTTAGGCAGAAAATCTAGAAGGAAGATGACTCGACTGATAGCAGAACTGGAAGTTATATTTTCTGATTCTAAATCCTGCGTTTTCTGTTCTACATTCTATTGTTTTCAGTGGAGCCTAGTATTTCTTGCTTCCCACAAACAGTGAATAATTTTTTTTTTTTTTGCACATGGAATTGGAGTTTAGCTAAGGACATGGAAGGAAAAAGCAACACGCATAAATTGTAGGTGGTAGCCTGCTCTTTGCAGGTGAGGAGTGAGAGTATTATGATTTTGTTTGTTTTTACATGCTGATGGAGATGAAAACTGCCCTCGTTAGATGTCAACACAGAGAATTGGTCTCCTGAGCATTAAAATTGTTTTGTTTTGTTTTTTCTTTAGTCTGCTGGTGGTGACCACAATAGGTGGCAGGGTACATCTACTAACACTGGCAAAACATAAGACGACATAGTATGTATCAACCAACTCTTTTGAGTTTTGCTTCATTAATTTTGTTATATAAGTAATATACTCTTTATGAGGAATTTAAACAGATGAGAAAATCGCTGTTAATTGTTGTTATATTTTCTGCCAGACTTTTCTGCATATAAATATCTACCGCAAAACATTTTGTTGATGTTTAACAAAATGAGATCATACTATTCATTTTATTTCACATAAATTTTTTTTTTCTTACCAGTTGTTAAATGGGTAGAAACTTTGGGTACTATAGAGTCAGAAGGAAATCAGGCCATTGGGAGAAAGGCTAGTAGATGAGCTTTAAGAAACAAGATAAGGGTGTCTGGTAGATGAGGGTGAGGGAAGGGACAAGGAGAGTCCAGAGCCTACATGGGTGACAGTAAGTAGATAGGGCAGAGGCAGTGGAGGCCAGGCTGGGGTAAAGGACCTGCCTTGGCCTTTGGGAAACTGGTGGGTAGTGAGGAACCTAGTTCTCTGAGTGTTGCCAAATAATTGCCTAATTGTCCCTATGTAGCAGAGAACCTTTTTGTCTCTAAGGGTTTTGCCCTAACTTCTGGAATTTGACATTTATTGAAGAACAACAAGCATAAGAATAGATGCTGTGGTTGCCAGGGAGCTGTTATGGGCTGCGTTTATTAGAGATGAGTGTTTCTCGTGCTGCTTATCAGCATATGAGAATGTCTGCCTTTCCTCAAAGGAAGTGGAAGGTTCCAAGTGGGAGTGGGAAAATGGAAGAGCCTGTTTGTGATTCGGGTCTTATCATCAGGTGTTCCTATCATCATCATCATCTTCAACCAAGAGCCTGACCTGTAAGGGGCTGAGAATGAAATATTAAGCAATGGTGGACCTTTATGACCAGCTACCTTGATTAGAGAAACTGAACAAATTCTCAAAAGGTCATTTTCTGCTTTGTGAGTGCAAAGCAAATGATAGAGGTAACAGAGACTACAGGAGGTCAGAGAAGAGGGACGTCCTAATGGCTGGAGTGGGTAAGATCTTGGCAAGCAAAGAAGGGTAGCAATTGATCAAATGTCCAAGGCAAGGGGAGACATGAAGAGCAATGATGGTGTGGAGGTGGCAGTGTTCTCAAAACTTAGGGCCTGAGCCTGGGCTGGGTGGGGTGGGCAGGTCTTGCTCCTGGGAGCTGATATATTAGGAAGAGATTGTCACAGAGAACATCAAATTAAAAGCTAAACAGGCAGCCTAACCTGAGGATGTAAATCTGAAGGGGCTTGGCAAAAATGGAGACCCTAGGTATCAGATTTAAAGCAGGAAATTGAGAGGGGAGCAAAAGCTGATAGAGATCCTGGAAAAATTCCATTAGCAGCTGATCTGGGTGGCCTGAATGTAGACAGGCAGGGGAAGTTAAGGATATGGTGACTACAAATCCCAATTAGTCCAGGATGATCCCAGTTTTTGCCTGTTGGCTCAATTCTCAATAGCATTCCCTTTCACTTTCAAAGGGGTTCCAGTCTGAGGATAAATTATATGATCACCCTAGATAAGGCCAGCCAGCTTGACTTAAACAGTTGAGGAGATCAGTTCTGTTGAAGCAGATGATTTATGCAGGTATAAAGAACAAGATAAAGTTTAAGACAGCAGGAGGAACCAGACCGTTCAGGGCTTTGAAAAGCAGGCTAAAGGGTCTGGACTTCATCTCTGAAAAGGAGTTACTGAAAGACTTGTATTGGGAGTAACAAATGCAAAGCCTCATCTTAAGAAACTTAATCTTGTGGTAAACTGCAGGATGGATTCAAGGAGGAAGGCGGTAAGGGGTGGAAAGACCAGTTGGGAGACGATGGCAATCACCAGATGAGGTGACAAGAGCCAAGGTTTGAGTAGCGACTGTAGCAATGGAGAGGTAAGGAATGAGGGTCGAAAGAAGGTGCTACAAGTAAGGGGAGAAGGAAAAGTCACAATTGACCCCTGAGTTTGAGCTTCCATGACCCTGAGAGTGATGACAACAGCAATGGAAGAGTGATGAGAACCTATTTTCAGGAAAGATAATAAGTAGTTTTAGACAAGGTGAGGGTGAAGTTGAGGTGGGACGTCAACAAGGACAGGTCAAGAGGGAGCAGAGAACAGCACCAACACAACAGGGAGAGATGAGAGCCAATGACACAGAAAGGAAACATAGTTCATTTCCTTTTAAATTTTAATCTCCTTCTGTTTTCTATTTAAAATGGTATTTGTATGTTTTTTATTGTTGTTATTACTGCTGTTTTGAAGGCATTTGGACCTTCAATACAGTAAGACCTGGGCTCAAATCCCAGTTTTGCTATTTGCTAGTCATGTGTCTTTGCATAAATCATTCAGTTTCTGCAGTTTTCTCATCCATGATGTAGAGTAAAAGGATTTTGTGGGATTAAATAAGATAATGAGCAAGTTCCTAATACACAATGGGCAATATGATTATTATTATTATTATATTATTATTATTATTATTTTACTACTACTACTACTACTGCTGCTGCTGCTGCTGCTGCTGCAACAGAAATTATTATCATTTCCTGGATATCTTGAAGTGTGGAGTGAGAAGAGAGTGAAGGCCTGAGCCTTGGGTTGTAGCCACATTTAGGCAACAGGAGGGAGAAGTGGGGGCAAAAAAAAAAATCCATGAAAGAAGAGCCTAAGGGGAGGGGACTTAAAGGGGTGGGAAAGAGAGAATCAGAAGAGTCATGGAGTGTGGTGGGGAAGAGAATTTCTAGGCTGTGCCAATATTCATGTCATGCTCCAGTGAGGCCAAAGGGAACAGGACTCAGAGAAAAAGCCATCTAGTTGTGTCATTGATTCATCTCAGCAAACATTTCAGAAATCTCTGCTAGACACTCTGCTAGACATCAGGGATACAAAGATGACCAGAAGATAATGATTGAGAGGGGCAGGGTAAAGGGCAGATTTCAGGGGGTAGGGGGTGGGTTATGATAAAGTGGGGACAGGACATCAAAACTGTTCATTGAAAGATGTTTGGTAGAAATTCACCATGTTCAGCTACTGGTGAATGGATGCAATGGGTTCCACAGCAGTGGTTCTGGTTCTTTGACTCATCCCATAATTATGATGTGACCTACCTGAAAATCCAATTCTTAGCCAGGTCAAGACCCTTAGACAACATTCCCATCCTTTTGAGTTAGTGGAAGATTAAATTCAATGCTAGTGCCCATCTCCTTGCCCACTCCTTTCACTCTGAACAGCACTGAACCTACTTCCTCATTTAGGTGAACGAGGGTGGATATTGACCAAGGGCCTCCTTTTGCTTTACTTGAGATCCTGTATTTATGATCCATCAGCTGCCACTAAAGCTGTGTTAATTTCCATCCCAAAGTGTACACTGAAATTTTTTTAATTCATTTTTAATTATAGTTGCCATATAATATTATATTAGTTTCAGATATACAACATAGTAATTCAACATTTATATACCTACCTTATCAGGTGATCACATAATAAGTCTAGTAACCATGTCACTATCAAGCTACATTTTTCAAAGACCATTATCTATATCCTGATTTGTGCTGTATGTGCTCACCTGATATTTACCAACAGCCTTGTCTTTCGAGGTAATGTTTGCATCATACCTGCCCAAGCAGATTGTAAACACTTGAAGACAGACGCTACGTGTACTTTTCTCCTTTCACAAAGTGGATTTGCAATACATTTTTCTTGAATCATTGACTGAGGTTGAGTGACTGATTGAAATCTCAAACATTTTAAAAATCTTTTCCCCTTGATAGGATTTTAAATTACAAAATCATTTATTTCTTATTACTACAAAAATAACAAGAGTACAGATAAGTATAAAGTCAAACCTGAAAGTTGTTTCTCCCTAACTTTAATTCCTCCCCAGTTTTAATCACTGCTAAGAGCTTGGCTTCTCCTTCCTGCCTTTCCTCTAAGATGCCTTACAAATGATATTTGTTTGTTATTACCATCCAGGGTTTAGCACACGCCTGACACATAGCAATTGCTCAATAAATGGTTGTGGAACAAATGAATGGCATCCCTTTACCCCCAAATTCAACCTTATCTGATTAGGCAGTGTGATTAAAAAAATATAGATCACATTTATTGAATATTACTGTCTAGGATGAGTTTGAATTATTTTATGTATAATCGAAACAACCTATGAGGTAGGTACTATTATTATTCACATTTTTTATAAGTCTCTTAACCTCTCTATGTTTCAGTGACTTCATCTGTAAATTGAAGATAACGAAAGCAATAACACCTACCTCCAAGGGTTGTTGTGAGGACTAAATGAGTTAATACATGGAGAGCGCTTACAACAGTGCTCTATGTATTTGTTAATATTATTATTATTATTACAATGTCTGATACACAGACATTAGTTGAATATGAATTTGTATATCCTTTATGAATTTCTGTCTTACAAAAGCTTGCATTTAATAATATATCAAATATCTAATACATTTTAAAAATCAGATTGAAGTCTGTACTCAAAATAACAAATAGCATGGAAATTTAATATGGCAGTACTGCTGCCTTCAAAGCTCTTTGCCTATTTCTCCCATATTAATTACCCTCAGTGAGGAGAGAATGGTTGATATTTAAGCTGAAGACAAGGAATGATAAGATCAATTTTTATGTTAAAAGAGCAGACTTTTAATTCATCAGCTAACTCCTCATATTTGGAACATGATTTTTCCCACCCCTAAGGTAGGAGATGCCTCCCCATATTAGTTTGTTAGGGTCGCCATTAAAAGAAAACCACAGACAGTGGCTAAAAGTCCAAGATCAAGGTGATTTCTTCTGAGGTCTCTCTCTTTGACTCGGCAGGTTGCTGCTCTCTTGCTGCCTCTTCACACGGTCTTTCTTCTGTGCGTGTTCATCCCTGGTCTCTACTTTTGTATCCCGAATTCCAATTCTTGTAAGGACACCAGTCAGATTGGTTTAGAATGCAGCCTATTGGCCTCATTCGATCTCCAAATACAGTCACATTCTGACCAGCTGGGGGTTAGGACTTCGACATGTGAATTGAGATGGGGGAGACACAATTCAGCCTAGAACATTTACTGATTGTTATTAAAAGCAATAAGGAACCTCAGAGTTTTAAAATCCTGCATATAGCAATTCAGTTGTACCTTGGGGAGGAGAGATTTTTCAAATCTGACTCTGTGTGTGTGTCTAATATATTCTCAGCAAGTAAACTGGTTCCTTAATTTCTCTAAATGATGAATTTGGGTTTTTTTAATGTGTCAAAAACCTTTGAAACCCAAATGCTCCTCTTGAAAAGACCTCATTTCTACCAGCACCATCCCCCTTGCACACCGATCCCTGCTGAGAAAACCTTGGAATGTGACCTGATTATGAATCTGAGATTGTCAATTTTAGGCTTTATTACCTTGTGCCAAAGTATTGTTTATGCTTGGAGACAGGTGAGTGATTTCTCGCCCATTAGGCAGAAACTGAACATGTGGACACTGGCCGCTGACCTGAGATCTTAGCAGTTTGTGATCTGGAGGGCCAAA
Source organism: Macroglossus sobrinus (assembly GCA_004027375.1). NCBI lineage: Eukaryota > Metazoa > Chordata > Mammalia > Chiroptera > Pteropodidae > Macroglossus > Macroglossus sobrinus. The sequence continues at coordinate 185,080 of PVKZ01002411.1, forward strand.
CAGCTGCCGCCATGGAATTACAGCAGTCCCCCGTGTCCGCGGTTTCAGTTACCCACCGTCAACCACAGACCGAAATGTTAAATGGAAAATTACAGAAATAAATAATTCATAAGTTTTAACCCATTTCCCATTTGCCCCTGGAATACTCACTGGTGGCACTTGCATCTGCAGCGTTTACTCCGAGATAACTCATGGATTACAGTCCTAACCTTACCCTTAAAGTTCGCTATGAAATATCTCGCTTTTATTATTTTCACATTGCTCTTGTATATCGATGGTTTTTGGAAACAAATGACATTCAGTTCATAGCATTCTGTTTTTACTAGTGGTATTTCTATTTATAAAATATAGTAATTCTCGATTGCTGAAAATGTCAAATCCTAGAAAATGTAGCAATTCCTCCATGTGATGTTAAATTAACCCTGGCAGTGAGCTGTACTTTTTTTTTTTTTTCTAAATCGGAAAAGGATTCAATTTTATGCCATTTCAAGTAGCATGATGAAATCTCGAGCCATCCAGCTCTGTCCTGCCTGGTATGTGAATCATCCCATCATCCAGCATACCCACGCTGGACATGCTCCCTGCCTGTTAGTCACGTCGTAGCCATATGACCGGAAGGTCGATAGTAGTCTAATGCTATGTCACAATGCCTACATTTCTCCTCACTTCATCTCATACATAGCCATTTTATCATCTCACATATCACAAGTAAAAGGGTTAGTACAGTGCAGTAAGACATTTTGAGAGAGACTACATTCACATAACTTTTATTATAGTATATTGTTATAATTGTTCTACTTTATTATTAGTTATTTTGTTGATCTCTTACTATGCCTAATTTATAATTTAAACTTTATCACACATCTGTATGTATAAGAGAAAACAGGATATACAGGGTTCAGTACTATCTATGGCTTCAAATATCCACTGGGGCCTTGGAATGTATTCCCTGAGGATAAGGAGGGACTACTGTACTCTGTTTGTAAGGGAGAGTATAGAAATTTCCGACAAAATAACCAAGAAAGGATTTTTTGAAGTAGACGAGGACTTGTAACAACAGAAGCATCTCTGAGTCATACACATAGGTCATCTTCATAATCCTCCCCCTAAGCTCTCTCTTTTTACAAGTACAGTTTTATAACCAAAGAAGTTATGCAAAGAGCCCAAAACACGCGGCAAAGGATGTCAGAGTTGAATGGACTAGAATGCTTTGGCTTTAAAAAGTTAAGTTCACATGCCTAGAAGTGGGTTTCTCTACTGATTGTCTCATCTACTGCTGCCAGTGAACCAATGGGCCACCCTCACATCAAGGTGGTATTTGACATGTTGGGTTTTCCAGGCTAGGGTCTCAGGACCCAGGAATGCCTGAATCCTACCTTGCCAATTTCTCCTCTCCCCATCAGTTTCCAAAGAGCTGTGCACAAAAACCCAAAACCAGCATGAGAATCCAAGTCCAGAAGCCCTCTTATCCCATTATATTAGACCTGTAGTTGGCTGATTGATGGAAAATGTCATTTAAAAAGCAGAATCATAAAAAGTACATATACAAACCATTTTATTTTTATTTACAATGCATAAATTTACTTTCAATAAAAATTACTTTTAATTTTACTTTCAAAAATTACTAATTTTAAGTTCATTTGAAAAAAAATTATTTAAAAAGTTCTTTATTGCATAAACCATACCCAAAATGTATTGTCTATGATTTTCAGTTTGGTTTCTTTTAATTGCAGCAATAATTTCAAGATTTCTGTAAAGTAATGTAAGGACAGAATACTTATAAATTTTTAAGAAATTTCCCCCAATCTTTTATACTTGTTTTATCCATGCCTATTTCTGTAGCAATTTTGGTTAGTAAATTGTCTTAATTAAGTCTTTACAAAACTTTCAATTCAGTTTTTACTTTTAAAAAACTCAATTTCTTTTAGTGTTTACATTATTGGTTTTCTTAGTATTTCAGTTAATTATAATAATGTACAAATGGCATATATAGATTTGGAAACAAAACAACTTCTACTCTTTATAATACTGGTTCTCAAATTTTAATGTGCATCATAGTCACCTGGAGGGCTTGTGAAAACATGTACCCCTGGACCCCGCACCCAGAGTTTCTGATTCATTAGGTCTGGGGAGGCTCCTGAGCCTTTGTATTACTAACAAGTTCCCAAAGGATAGTTGACACAGCTGGTTCGCAGATCACACTTTGAGAACCAATGTTTATACGCAATCAGTCAACAGGAGAGGTACACAGGTGTTCCTCCAAGGCTGCTTTGTGAGCATACAACCCAGCTGGTAGAGAAGTGCACAGGTGTTCCAACAGCCTGAAGCATTTAGAATGCTCTGGGGATCAAGTCCCACATTTTCAGAGGGAATGAAAAACATTGATCAGGAGTTGGTTAAGTGGAGTTCAGTTAAAGGGGTTTCTTTTGTATAACTTGATGAATGCCTGAGCCAACACTGATACTCTATTCTAAAGCATTCTGAAAAAAGATGAGTTTGGAGTATGTGGCTTAGACTTTAGGCCTGACCAAAGCCTCCAATTTCTCCCCATTCTGATATGGGGCCAGCGCACTCAGCTGTCTCTCTGAAAGGTAGAGATGGGTGGGCTCAGAGGTCACCCCCAAGGTGTGTGACAGGAAGTTCCAGAGGTAGAACCTGAGTTTCTGCCTTTGTAGTACAATGCCCACACATCATTGTAGTACCATCAGCGTCCTGGGACTTGGAAGCCAGATTAACAGCTCTTCTCTCTGGAGAGAGTGCTAAGAAGGGGGTGACCAGAGTTAGGACTGGCTGATTGACAGCAGACACCCACGTCAGGGGTTGGGAGACTTTCAAGATGGTGTATCAGGCCCAGCATGAAGAGATTGGAGGTGGGAGTGCCTACTGCTAATACGTCCTTGATTTCAGTGTCCTCAATTATTTGTTAATGATGCATTGCTTCTCGAAAGATGAGATACTAATCTTTAGAAGGATTTGGTGCTAGCTCAACAGTTACATCATGACTCAACTGCAGCAACTAGTTAATGTCTGTGACATTCAGATCCTGAGTGCCCTGCTCCCATTGTAGCAACTTGTGTATTAAATCCACAAATATTAGGTGCTATTAGAACTCCTTAGGGAGGCAAAGTTACAAAAATGATACTTTACACAGAAACTTAATGAAGCCTGGAGCAAAAGAATAAACACAACATGGATGATTACCCTTTAAATATCTTTAGCTTTTCCCTTTTGATTACTGTGTTAAGTATGTTGTTATGTTCTCCTTGCATGGATTTTTAAAAATTATATATGTGTATTAATTTTATAGATTCCATTTCCTTATTATCTATAGGTTTTTGATGTTAAAATAGCCTAAACTATAATAGAGGAAAACATTTTTTTAAAGGAAAAAAAAGCTATTCATAATCCTACCACCTAACACAACAAGCGTTTTTATTTCTAATTTCCAGGCTTTGCCTTAGAGCTATATTTTACTTGGATATAATCATTGTAAATATACAATTTTGAGGTCTATTTTTTTCACAAAATTTTGTTTTTCTTCCTATTTACAATTATGTTAGAATTATAGTGTTAATAACTGCCTAAAGCCCAAAATGGAACTCCAGATCTTCTCCCCACAAAACCTGCTCCACGACACGTGCTCCATCTCAGTTACGAGCAGCTCCATCCCATCAGCTGCTCACACCAAACCCGGTGGAATCACCCTTGAGTCCTCTCTCACCTACCTCTACACCAGCAGGAATCTTATTGGCCCACCTCCAACATACACCCAGTGTATTAGCCTCCTGGGGCTGCCATAACAAAGGACCACAAACTGGGCATTTTAGAACAACAGAAATGAATGCCTCACACTTGTGGGGGCTAGAAGTCTGAAACCAAGGTGCCAGGAGAGCCATGCTTCCTGTGCAGCTTGTAGGAGAGGCTCTTTCCTCGCTTTGGGTGGTGGCTGTTGATCCTCGGCATTCCTCAGCTTGCAAAAGCACCTCTCCAATCTCTGTCTTCGCATGGTGTTCTCCTGTGCATCTGTGTCTTCACATGGCATTGTCCTCTTCTCGTAAGGCCACCAGTCATACTGAATTAGAGACCAGCCTAATCACCTCATCTTAATTATATCTGCAGAGACCCTATTTCCAAATAAGATCACATTTGCAGGTACTAGGAGTTAGGACTTCAACATGCTTTTTCAGGGCACAGTTCAACCCATAACACCCAGAACACCATTTTCCTCCCCCACCCCAGCTCCTTCCCATCCTATCTTGGTTTCAGCCTCCATCATTTCTTGTTGAGGTTATTGAGTAGCCTCCTAACTGGTTTTCTACTGTCACATTCGCCCTCTATGGTCTATTCTCCATTCCATTGCTCAGAACTCTCCAGTGACTCCCTGCTCTCAGAGTAAAAGCCAAGGTCCTTGCAGTGGCCTCGGTCCATCCTGATCTGCACTCACTCCCATCTCCCAGCTCTCTCTGCTCTGGGCACCGTGGCCTCCTTGCTGATCCTCCAGCACACCAGGCATGTTCCCACCTCCTGGCTTTTGCACTTGCTCTTCCTTTTGACCAGGATGCCTTTCCCAGATATCCTCACAGCTTGTACCTCATTCCAGACTCTGCCCCAACTGCCACCTTCTCGGCAAGGCCATTCCTGACCACTTCTGTTACATCGTACCCTCCTCCCACATCCCCACAGTATATTTCTTTTTGCCATTTTATTATTCTCCAGAACACTCTTCACCTTCTAAAAAACTATGCCATTAATTTATTTTTTGTCTGCCACCATCGCCATCATCCAAATGTGAGCTCCTCGAGGACTGAATTTTTCTCTGATTTGTTATTTGCTGTATCTTTACCACCTAAAACCAGCCAGGTCCAGAGTCGGTGTTCAGTAAATATTTGTAGAATCAGTGAGAAATAAACTAGTGTATTTTCTCATAAATTACTAACCCAATTACTCTTATGAAATGTTTATTTTATTTTACAGATTTTTTTTGTCACTGTAAGTAATGCTGCTGCTATATAAATAGCTTATTCCACATAGTTAATTTCCCATTTCTAAAAATTATTTGTTTGGGTCAGGGTGACATTGTCAAATGTCTTTCTAAAAGGATTTTTATCAATTTATAATGCTACCCACCATTACTAACTCAGATTCTGTTTTCATGCTACCATGCCGCCACTGATTTTATCTTGTCTTTATTTTTACTGTTTAATAGATATAAGTGTGCCTTGTGATTGTTTCGGTTTGCATAACTTTTTAAAATAATTGTTTCTATGTTCTTTAGTTTACCTTCTGATATAAGGTGCCTGACAAGGCTTCTGATTTTTATTTCTGCGGGAGGAAGGCCTTAGGTTCATATTTATTTATTCATATTATTTTTTGGGCAACAGTACTAATCCTTATTTATATTTGTTATAAGTATGCTTCTATTCTACCATTCCCTTCACTTCTGTTTGCATTTCTACTTAAACTCTGTGTTTTAATCTTCACAGCTGTGGACTACTGTGCCTCGGAAAACCACGGGTGTGAACATGAGTGTGTGAATGCTGACGGCTCCTACTTTTGCCGGTGCCCCAAAGGATTTTCCCTTAATGCAGATAAAAAAACATGCACAAGTAAGTTATGAACAACAGCCCCCAAATTTCTTTTTGGATGCTATTGCTATGGGCACTGTGGCCACAGAACTCTCCCAAGCATAAAGAAGGATTATGTGCTGAGGACATCTAATATCTTCTATCTCTATTCCTCCTTTGTCAGGCCTTTCTTAGCTTGTCCTAAGACCATAGCCCACTTTACCTCAGTGTCACCCTTCAAGGCATTTGAGGAAGGTATCCTTTATTGGAGACCACATGTGGGAGTGTTCTTCCAGCATCTGCTGAGCAGGCTGACAGTCAGACCATGATACTTCATGCTGGCTCAGCCTGGCTGTGCCTATCAGTATCAACAGGGCTTGAGAAATGCTTTCTTTGAAGCGTTGTGGCTTGTGGGCTGCAGCTTTGACTCCACACAAGGACAGGAAAATTGCTGAGCCAAAAGGAGTCGAATGAGGTTGCTCCGGGGTGGGGGAGGGCAGATTGTGAAGGAGTGCTCTTTTTTTGTTTGAGCTACGTAGTTCTATTTTACTTTAACTACATGCACACAAATCAGAATTAATTCGAGCCCCCAAAATCTGACCATTAAAATCCACAAACTAAAGGTGATCACTAATTTTGCAAAAGATTCCAGAAGTGTTTCTTTAAATGTAAAGATATGTCACAATGCTTAAGGGACTGTGTATGGAGTGTTAAATTCCTAGAGAGGTTCCCTTAAGAGAAGTTTGTTCTTAAAGTATTAGAGCCCAGCATTTTTTGAAAAGTGAAGTTTAATAGCAATTTAAAATAAGTCATCTCTGAAACATATATCAATGAGAAAATAGGGTTTCAATTCATAAAAAGTTCATGTATCCGCAATCTTTCTCAAATAATTTTATTATGTAAAGCAGAATATACCTGTGCAGCTTTTTAAAAAGTAACTCCCCTAAACTCTTGAAGCATACACTAGCTCGTCAATCCCAAAATGTCAATGGTTTACAAACACCAGAGCTGGAGGCAGGGGTGGAATATGAAACTATAAGGGACACATTAAGTCAAAACATACATTTCTGTAGCCCTAACCATGTGCTGATTGCTATGAATAAAGTGAAGAAGAGATCTTGGCTGAGTCTTGAAGGCCAAGCCATCAGTCAACCAGGCAAAGAAGGATGAGCTGGAGGTAGCCGGGAGGAGAAAAGATGTACAAAGACATGAGCCAGACAGGCTCATACCCATGCCTGGTACATGACTGGCATTAGGTTGTTTACTGAGAGAATAAATGAATGAATGAATGGACTGCTCTGTTTCTGGACCACTTTCTCTTTTGACCATTCTGTACTATAAACCAGCAGCCTGCGGTGTGGTATGGCTGGGGAATTGTGGTTGCTGGGCTGATGAGTCAGTTCTCTCCTTCAAAGGGAAAGCCATGTGCTGCCAAGAGGCAGTCTGCCTCAGTTCAAATCCCAGCTCCTCTGCTTTTTCACTGAGTGATCTTGTGCAGGTTATTTATGCCTCAGTTTCTTCAACTGTAATAGAGAGTGATAATATTGCCTACCTCATAATGTCTTGAGACTATGTGAGCTAATCCATATAAACCACTTAGCAAATTGCCTGTGCCAAGCAAATTTTTTTAAGGGATGGTACTGGCTTCAAAGACTTTAAGTTGGTATTTGTTGAGCATATACCACATGCCTGAGCTAAGTTTAACAGTACGAAAAATGTCAAGACTTCGTCCCAGACTTCCACTGGAAGCTGGTTGGTCACACAAACCATACAGAGCACAGTCACCATACAAAGTGCTATAAAACAGAAGGTTCACAATGTGATATGGAAAATACCCACAACAGGAGTTAAGGGAAAGGGGAGACCAGCTGGACTGGAACAAGTGGGGATGCTGCAGCCTCCCTGGGATGAGGCCTGGAGGAAACTCTATACCCTAGTCAGTTTCCTTCCTGTCTCTACAGCAGGGGTCCCCAAACCCGGGGTCTATGACAGGCCGTGGCCTGTTAGGAACTGGGCCGCACAGCGGGAGGTGAGCAGCAGGTGGGCAAGCAAAGCTTCATCTGTATTTGCAGCCATTCCCCAGCACCAGCATCACCACCTCAGCTCCACGTCAGATCGTTAGGCATTAAATTATCATATGAGCACCGGTCCTTATTGCCAAAAAGTTGAGGACTGCTGCTCTACAGAATTCCTTCCCTGGCTGGGGTTACCTGATTTCCTCTTCCAGTCCCAGTTCTCAGAGGCTGACCATCACCCCCATACTGTGGCTCAGTATGTCTCCTATCCAAGAATCTCTTGGGCAGTAGAGAATACAAGCTCCAGGATGGTGCAGGCAAGGAGACCCTGGAAGTAGATACTGTAGAGCAGGGCCACTGGGAGAGAAGGTCTGGCTGATAAGTAGGAAAAAGTCCAGCTGTGAGGTCTCACTGACTGGTCATGGAGACAGCAGTTCAGCTGTCTTGGGCCCTGTCTGAGTCAAGACCCAGAAGCGGGCTGCCCCAATGCATGGGCAGAAAAGAGTTGCTGGGCACTCAGGGAAATGTGTCCCCTAAAAGAAGGGCCCCCTTCACACCATGTTTGGGGGCAGAGCCAGGAGCCAGACCTTGGGAGGTGACTGGCAGGAGAAAGGAGATACTGGAGTACTTGGAAAGCTATGAAAGTAGGCAATAGGCAAAGTCCACTTGTAACAACCAAGATGCTTGCGAGTGCTCCAGACCTGCAGCAGGGACAGGAGCAAGAACTGAGAAATAGGGACCAGTTAAAAGGACAGAAACACTGGATGGAGGTAGAAGCTCAGAATCAAGGCAGGCATCCTGTTAGTAATTAATGAGGCATCACATCAGCTTCCAGCCAAGTCAGCCTGGCTGCTGCTGTGATGTTGAAATAGAAAAAAAAAAATCCCACTTCTCATTAACTTGCAAAAAATGAAATAAAATAAAATATACTCAGTTTTTTAAAATTTCAGTTTCTATTTTTAACCAAAAGAATAATGAATGCTAATCCAATTAATAAGTGTACAATTATTATTTAAAAAGATAGGGTAGACTAGTCAATATAATATACCAAGCATGATTAATATATGATTGAGCCAAAATGATGTATTAGAATGTTATGTTCCTGAACAAATAATATAATTTAAAAAATGTAAGTAGTATTCAAATAAGCACCGCCTTTTACATCAATTCCTTACCCTAAAGCAACCTATCCAAATCTATCTGAATATTTTCTAGACAGGAGAAGGGTAGAACCATGCAGGTATCATCAGCTCAGCAAGACTTTTATTTATTGTAGGAAAATAAACATGATATAAAACTTATCACTGTAACCTCTTTAAGTGTGTAACTCAGTGGCATTAAGTACATTCATGTTGTTGTGCAGCCATCACCACCATCCAGCTCCAGATTTTTTTCATCTCCCTAGACAGAGGCTCTATACTCATTAAATAATAACTCTCTATTCCTCCCCACATTTCCCCCAGCCCCTGGCAACCACCATTCCACTTTCTATCTGTATAAATTTGACTACTCTCAGTACCTCATATAAATGGAATTGTATAATACATGTCCTTTTATGGCTGGCTCATTTCACTTAGCATAATGTCCTCAAGATTCATCCATGTTGTAGCATATATGAGAATTTTCTTCCTTTTTAAGGCTAAATAATATCCTATTGTATGTACTTATGACATTTTGCTTATACATTCATCTTCCATAGACATTGGAGTTGCTTCCAACTTTTCTCTCTTGTGAATATTGCTGCTATGAACATGGATATACAAGTAACTGTTCAAATCTCTGTTATAAGTTTTTTGGGTATTTACTTAGAAGTGGAATTGCTGTATCCCATGATGGCAAGATTTTATGAGGTCTACTTTGAAACCTTTACTCCTGAGCCAGGCATAGGAACATACTCAGATAGACGTTTAGATATCTTTTCATGGGAAAGATACCATCGGTCCAAAGGACAGGGATTTGTGTCCTTGGTATCAAGGAGACTGAGTTTCCTGTCTAATGCTTAATCATCTAATACCTGTAATGATGAGTAAAGGCAGTTGTAGACAATATGTTTTACACATTGCTATTTATTATTTACTGACTTTGAGATCATTATACTCCATTGATAATTTGGTGGACATTTATATTCTTATTTTTTAAACAGGAATGCTTTGCACTAAAGTACTAAATGAATATTTGTATTTGCATTTAAAGTTAAACAGAAAAAGGAAATAATTTAATACTGACTCAACAATAAAAGAACAAGAATATATTAGCCTTTGGGTTTCTGGGCCAGCTTGCTGTTAACCTGCTGAACCCCACTATCTTCCTACAGCCTGCAATATGCCACATCTGAGATGAATCAAAGATTCTCAGTTGGAGAGACTCAAAGTTCAACCTAGTTCTAGCCCAACCACCCATCCTACAATATCTCCACTATGCCATCATCCAGTCTGCAACTGAATACCCCCACTGACATGATAATCACTATATCCCATACAGTGTATTCCACTTTCTACAGCTCTGACTCTCAGAAAGCGATTTCTTAAACTGAGCTGACAAACAGAGGGTGGGCAAGATGATAGGCTAGGTAAAAAAAAAAAAAAAAGCAGGCTAGGTTTGGCCCCTCCCATGACTGCATTAAAATTACAACCAAATTACAAACTAATCAACTTGGAGAACCACCTGAATGAAGTCTAGCTGAACATATCACATATAACTAAAGATATAAAGAAGATGCCACATTGAGACACAAAATAGCTAATTCAGCAACCATGTGTGGCAGTTGAGTATTGGGAGGGCTATAGTGGCTGCAGAGGTCCCCCTGAAGGAGTGAGGGATCCTAGCCCCACACAGGTGTTCATGAAACCAGGGTTCCAGTGCAAGGAAGAGGAGTTCCCACAAAATCTTACTAAAAATCAGTGGGGATTTCAACCATCCCAGTGAGATGGAAGGAACCTGAAAATCCAGACACTCCCCCTTAAATGGCCTGCACACAGATGCACTCACTCAGACACTCATCCTAGGCTCTGAAAGAAGGTCAGAAGCTTGAGAAGCACAAGAGACACACAGGGGAAAGCTGTTGTGTAGCATTAGAGTGAGGGCAGGAGGGACAGCCACCATTGTTCCTTTGTTGGGCCCTCCACCAGTGCAGTCTACAGGCAGGTGCCATCTTGCCCTTGAAACACTCTCCCCACGTGGCTAATTCTGAATCTGCGTTGGCCCGGTGAAATCAGCTTGCTATTGCCTGTGATTCGCTAAGAACCTGCCCTACCCAACTCTAGTACCACCCAAAGGCTCTTCCAGTTGCTTAGCCTTACAGGCAGCTAGCAGGCAGCCTCAAGCCTCTGGTTATAAGAATGCTCAATGAACTTAAAGGGGAATAGATCATTTCAGTGAGGACTTCAACAAAGAGATAGATAGTAAGCATAAAAAAGACATAGAAACCATAAAAAGTCAGAAATGAGGAATACAATAACTGAAGTGAAGAATAAACTAGAAAGAATTAACAGTAGATTAGATGAAGCAGAGGATCAAATCAGCAATTTGGAAGACAAGGAAGCAGAAAACACCCGATCAGAACAGCAAAAAAGAATTTTTAAAAATGAGGAAAGTTTAAGAAACTTCTGAAACCAACATCAAGCATCCGACATTCACATCATAGGGGTACCAGAAGGAGGAGAGAGAGAGCAAGGGATTGAGAACCTATTTGAAGAAATAATGACAAATAAAACTTTAATAATGTGGCAAAAGAAATAGACAGTTAGGTTAGGAAGCACAAACAAGAGTCCCAAACAAGAACCCAAATAGACCCACACCAAGACACATCATTATTAAAATGGAAAAGGTTAAAGAGAAAGAGAAAGTTCTAAAAGCAGCAAGAGAAAGTCAACTAGTTACTTACAAGGGAACTCCCATAAAAATGTCAGCTGATTTCTCAACAGAAACTTTGCAGGCCAGAAGGGATTGACATGAAATATTCAAAGTAATACGAAAAAAAAAAAAACCTTCAATCAAGACTACTCTACCCAGCCAAGCTATCCATTAAAATTGAAGGTGAGATAAGGAGCTTCTCAGACAAGAAAAAGCCAGTATTATAAGAAATGTTAAAGGAACTTCTATAAGAAGATGGAGAAAACAAACACCCAAAATAAAAACAAGACATAAAGATGAATAATAAAATGGCAATAAACATGTACCTGTCAATAATCACTTTAATTGTAAATGAATAAAATGCTCCAATCAAAAGACATAGGTAGCTGAATGGATGAAAAAACAAGACCCTAACATATACTGTCTACAAGAGACCCACTTCAGATTAAAAGATATACACAGATTGAAAGTAAAGGAATGGAAAAAGATATTTTATGCAAATGGAAATTTTTAAAAAACTGGAGTAGCATTACTTATATCATACAAAACAGACTTTAAAACAAGGCTATAATAAGAAAGAAAGAGGGCATTATATAACGGTAAAGGGATCATACAGCAAGAGGATAAAACTCTAACTGACATATATTCACCCAAAATAGAAGCACCTATGTAAATAAAGCAAATATTAATTGACATAAATGAAGAGATAGACAATAATACACTCATAGTAAGAGACTTTAACATCTTCATGACACCAATGTACAAATCTTCCAGACAGAAAATCAGCAAGGAAACAGCAGCCTTAAATGATATACTACGCCAGATGGATTTAACTGATCTTTTTAGAGCATTTCACCCCAAAGCAGCAGAATACACATTCTTTTCAAGTGTACATGGAACATTTTCCAAGGTAGGCCACACATTAGACAATAAAACAAGTCTCAGTAAATTTAAGAAAATTGAAATCATATCAAGCATATTCTCTGACAACAATGCTATGAAACTAGAAATCAATTACCAAAAAAACTAAAAAATACAGAAACACATGGAGACTGAATAACATGCTATTAAACAATAAATTAGTTAACAATGAAAGAAAGAAATCAAAAGGTATGTTGAGAAAAATAAAAATGGAAATACAACTCAAAATCTATGGGACACAGTAAAAGCAGTCCTAAAAGGGAAATTCATAGCAAAACAGGCCTACCTCAAGAAACAAGAAAAAATTTCAAATAAACAATCTAACCTTACACTTTAAAGAACAAGAAAAATAACAGCAAACAACTCAAAGTGAGTAAAAAGAAATAAATAATAAAAATCAGAGAGAAATAAACAAAAGGTCTAGAAAAACAATGTTAAAGATCAATGAAACCAAGAGTTAATTCTTTGAAAGAATAAACAAAATTGATAAATATTTAAACAGACCCATCAAGAAAAAAAGAGAGAAAACCCAAATAAATAAAATCAGAAATGAGAGAGAAGTGACAGCAGATTCCACAGAAATACAAAGGATTATAAGAAAATACTAATAACAATTACACGCCAACAAATCGGACAGCCTAGAAGAAATGGATACATTCCAAGAAACATAGTCTCCCAAGACTGAGTCAAGAAGAAACAGAAAATGTGAACCAACCAATTACCACCAACAAAATCGAATCAGTAATAAAAAGAACTCCCAAAAATCAAGTCTTGGGCCAGATGGCTTCATAGGAGAATTTTTCCAAATATTTAAAGAAGAATTAACACCTGTTCTTCTCAAACAAACTATTCCAAAAACTTCAAGAGGTGGGAAGGCTCCCTAACTCTTTTTACAAGGCCACCGTTACCCTGATTACAAAACCAAACAAAGATATTTCAAAAAAAAGACAATTATGAGGTCAATATCACTGATGAACATAGATGCAAAAATTCTCAACAAAATATTAGCAAACCAAATTCAGCACTATGTTAAAAAGATCATACACCATGATCAAGTGAGATTTATTCCGGGGATGCAAGTTTGGTTCAATATCCACAAATCAATTAATGTGGTACACCATATTAACGAATTGAAATATAAAAGTTATATGATCATGTCAATAGTGCAGAAGAAGCATTTGACAAAATCCAGCATCCATTTATGATAAAAACTCTCAACAAAGTGGTAATAGAGGGGACATAACCTCAATAAAATAAAGGCCATATATAATTAACCTACACTAGCATCATAGTTGATGAGGAAAAGCTAAAAGCATTTTCCTTAAGATTAGAAATAAGACAAAGATGTCCACTTTCACCACTTTTATTAAACATAGTATTGGAAGTCCTGGTTACTGCAATCAGACAAGAAAAAGAAATAAAAGGCATCCAAATTGAAAAGAAAGACGTAAAACTGTCATTATTTTCAGATGACATGATCCTATGTAGAGAGAACCCTAACTATTCCACAAAAAAATAAAAACTGTTAGACCTGACAAATGAAGTCAGTAAAACAGTAGGATACAAAATTAATATTCAGAAGGTGGTTGCATTTTTATAAACCAACAATGACCTACCAGAAAGAGAATTTAAGAAATACGCCCCTTTACAATTGCATCAAAAACAGTAAAATACCTAGGAATAAATTTAACCAGGGAGGTAAAAGACCTGTACTAAGAAAATTATAAGGCACTGAAAAAAGAAATTGAAGAAAATTCAAATAAATGGAAATATATACTGTGCTCCTGAATAATAGGAATAATCAACATTATTAAAATGTCCATACTACCCAAAGCAATCTATAACTTTAATGCAATCTCGATTAAAATACCAATGGCATTTTTCACAGAACTAGGATAAATAACACAAAAATTTATATAGAACCATAAAAGATCCCAAATAGACATGGCAATCTTGAGAAAGAAGAACAATGTTGGAGTTATCACACTACCTGATATCAAATTATATAACAAAGTTATAGTAATCAAAACAGCATGGTATTGGCATCAAAACAGACACATAGAGTAATGGAACAGAATAGAGAGCTCAGAAATAAATCCATGCTTATACGCTCATTTGATTTATGACAAAGGAGGTAAGAATATACAGTGGGATAAAAACAGTCTATTCCATAAATGTGTTGGGAAAACTGGACAGATACATGTAAAAATGGAACTGGATCACCTTCTTACATCATATACAAGAATAAACTCAAAGTAGATTAAAGACTTAAATGTATGACCTGAAACCATAAAACTCCTGGAAGAAAATATAGGCAGTAAACTCTCTGACATTGCTCTTAGAAATTTTTTTTCTAATATATCTACTTGGGTAAGGGAAACAGAAGAAAAAATAAACAAAAAATGGGACTACATCAAACTAAAAAGTTTTGCACAGTAAAAGAAACCAACAAAACAAAAAGACAACCTACTGAATGGTAAACGATATTTGCCAATGATATATCAGGTAAGGGGTTAATATCTAAAATTTGTAAAGAACAACTTACCACCAAAAAAAGAATCCAATTAAAAAATGGGCAGAAGACCAGAATAAGTTTTTCTGCAAAGAGAAAATATAGATGGCCAATAGACATATGAAAAGATGCTCAAGGTCAGTAAGCATCAGATAAATACAAATTTAAATCACAATAAGATATTATCTCACACCTGTCAGAATGGCTATCATCAATAAATCCAAAAACAAAGGCTGGTGAGTATGTGGAGAAAAAGGAAACCTCATGCACTGTTAGTGGGATTGCAAAATGGTACAGCTACTATGGAAAACAGTTTGGAGGTTCTTCGAAAAATTAAAAATAGAATGACCTTTTGACCTAGCAATTACACTTCTGGGTATTTATCCAAAGAAAAATAAAACACTACTTCGTAACGATTTATGCATCCCTAAGTTCACTGCAGTGTTATTTACAATAGCCAAGATATGGAAGCAACCCAGGTACCCATCAATAGATGATTGGATAAAGAAGTCATGGTACACATATACAAGGGAATATTACTCAGCCATAAAAAATGAAGTCTTACCATCTGCAACAACACAGATGGACCTAAAGGGTATTATGCTGAATAAAGTAAGTCAGACAGAGAAAGACAAATATTATGTGATTTCACTTATATGTGTAAGCTAAGAAACAAAAGAAATGAACAAACAAAACAAAAACAGACTCACAGATACAGAGAACAAACTGGTGGTTGCCAGATGGGAGGGTGATGGGGAATGGTTGAAAAAAGTAAGGGGATTGAGAAATACAATTAGTAGTTACAAAACAGTCACAGAGCTGGGAGAACAGCCTAGGGAGTATAGTCAATAATATTATAATGGCTATGTATAATGCCAGATGGGTACTAGAGTAATCTGGGGGATCATTTCTTAAATTATGTAAATGTCCAATCATTATGCTGTATACCTGAAACTTAAAAAAAAAAAAACTGAGCTGATACCTACTCCCTCACACTTTGAGACCAACAGAACAAATTAAGCTTCTCCCATTTTCTTGGTCACTAAGAATGAGTCATATCAGAATAACTATTTCATTTAGTAGACTAGCCAGGCATGGATAATATGGTAGCAACTGTCTAGACTTTAATAGGCATTCGACCAATTAGCTAATGAGAAGCCTATGCCCTGTGGACCAGATGAGAAATGTGTCTGGATAAAAGAATTATTTGTTGGGTTTGTAACTGGCTGAATGTCTGTACTTAGAGAATGCTGATTACTGAACTGAAATAGTTCTGGAGGGAGGTTTTTTAAACAACCTGGTGGGAAGAAACCTCAAGGAAGTCATGAGAGCTGTCTTTCACTTTTATTGAACCATTGGTACTTGGTGGGCAATATTAACACATCTAGACCCTCACAAAACACTCTTCTAGGAGTAAAACCAGTAACTATTCATTTAACAAATATTTGTTGAGCACCTACTGTGTGCCAGTTACTGTTGTAGAAATGGCATGAAGCAGTAAATAAAGCAGACCAAAAGACCTCCATCCTTTTGGGGCTTATGTTCTATTGGAGCACGGGAAGGGAAGAATACATGTCTCAATGAGAAAGTGATGTTTGATCAAAGACTTGAAGGAGGTGAGGGAGGGAGGAGACCTTTGAGGCAGAGAAAACAGCCTCAGTGCAAAGACACTGAGGTAGGAGCAGTGAGACCTGGCAATGTTGAGGGATGCCAAAAAAAGTCTGTAGACTAGGATAGAATGAATTTGTGATGTAGACATTGTGGTCCACGGAGCATATGCCTACCCTCTCCGCAGTCATACATTTGCTTCCTATCTCCCCAAATTCCATCTATACCTGTGAACTCATAGTAAGTACTCTATATAGAGATCCCAAACTGAGTTTGTTTCTTGCCTGTGATTTTTGTTTTGGATATAGACATCAGAAGATATACATATCACTCCCAGTAATGTCCCTTAGTTATTTTCTTCTCCAAATTACTGCGTAACTCCCACACTATTTTCTTTTTCTTTTCTATATTATTTCTGCTGTTTTCAATGGCAACTAGTTTCACAATTATAAATGTGTATCTTTATTTTTAGTACTTTTTTCTGATTAAAAATATATGGTCATCATAGAAAATTGGAAAGTACAGAAATGAAATTCTATAAAATGAAATGATCTATAATTCCATCATCCAGAATTAACCATTGTTAATACTAACTTGCTACATTTCTATTTTATGCATATAAATATATTTTATAGAATTGAGATCATATAGTATAACATTAAATCATGAGCATTTTCACATATCATTTAAACTTTATCAAAAACACTCTTATAACTGTATTTTATCAATATACATCACAATTTGTTCAATAGCTTTTTTAGCTGTTCAGATTGAATTGTGATAAATATCCTTGCACATAAATCTTTGCATTTCTGATAATTTTCTTAGGAACAAAATATAAAAGTAAATTTGTTGATTCAAAGGCGAGTAACATTTTAAGGCTTTTGATGCAGATTATAAAATTATTTTCCAAACACTTTGTACAAATTTATACTCCACTATAAGTGTTTTGAGGAGGCAATTTAAAAATTTTTGCCGACTTGGTAGGAGAAATTTTTTTCTCACTGTTCTGTTTATTACCATGTCTTTACCTTTTCTTCATAAAATTACATTTTTTACATATCCAATTTATAAATGTATATTTATTGGTATTGTTATTTCATTAATGAACAATCAATATAAAAGATTATAAGTGATTCCTATAAGCTTCATCAGGCAAAAGACTATACCTTTTTACCCACTGCTAATCCCAGTGCCTAGCCCATGATATATGTTCTGAGAATATTTATTACATTATATACATTAAAGATATATATTATAAATATATATGATATACATGTAAAGATATATATCATATATATTATTATATACATGTAAAGATATATATCATAAATGAATGAATAAACTGAGGTTAACAATTTTTAATATAATTATTAAACAGTTAAAAGAAAAGAAATAATATATTTATCTGAGCTGAAACAGAAAAAGAAATAGAAAACTGGTAAAAACAAAAATGAGGTTTTTTTTTTTTTCCTTGAGATCAGTAAAATTGATGACTCTCTAGCCAGACTGGTCAGAAGAATAACAAAGAGAAATCACAAATTACCAATATCACAAATGAGAGAATAGACATCACTATAGATCCTATACATATTAAATGAATAATAAGGAAAAATACTGAACAAATTTATGCCAATAATTTCAGCAACTTAGATTAAATAGACAAATTCCTTGAAAGACAAACTACTAAAATTAACTCAAGAAGAAATATATTATTTGAATAGGCTTCTAACTATTAAAAGAGATTGAACTTGTATTTAAAACCTTCCTACAAAGAAAACTCCAGGCCTAGTTGGCTTAACTGCTAAATTCTACCACACATTTGAGGAAGAAATAATACCATTTTAACACAAATTCTTCCAGAAAATTGAAAATGAGGGAACATTTTTTCATTTATTCTGAGGCCAGCATTGTCCTGATACCAAAACCAGAAAAAGACAGTAAAACTAAACATAAATATATCCTCATGAAATATATGCAAAAGTTTAAAAAATATTTTTAGTAATCAAATCCCACAATATATGAAATGAATAATAGATTATAACCAAGTGAGATTTATTTCAGGAATTCAAGATTTCTTTAAAGTGGAAACATTAATTAATGTAATTCACAATATTAACATACTAAAAAGCAGAAACCATGTGACCTATTTTTATAGATATAGAAAGAACATTGGACAGGGTCCATCATTCA
Organism: Macroglossus sobrinus; assembly: GCA_004027375.1. Taxonomy (NCBI): domain Eukaryota; kingdom Metazoa; phylum Chordata; class Mammalia; order Chiroptera; family Pteropodidae; genus Macroglossus; species Macroglossus sobrinus. Next base: position 203,745 of record PVKZ01002411.1, read on the forward strand.
TTTATGATTAAAAAAAAAACTACTCAGCAAACTAGAAATGAGGGGAACTGCCTGTATCTGGTAAAGTGCATCAATGTAAAAACCATCACCTAACATACTTAATGATGAAAGACTGAATACTTTCTTTATAAGATCAGAACAAAACATTGTAAAAAGAATGAAATGAAATCTCAACTGGAAAGGAATAATTAAAACCATCTTTATCAACAAAAAGCATAATGATCTATGCAGAATATCCAATGGAATCTATTTAAAAAGCTACTAGAACTATTGAGTTTAGCAAGGTTACAAGATTCAAAGTTAATATGCAAAAATAAATGACTTTTCTTAACTTTTGATGGAAAATCAAAAATTAAAATTAAAAATACCATTTACAATAGCATCAAAAATATGTAATACTTAGTGATAAATTTGACAAAAGATGTGAAACTCGTACATTGAAAGTAAACTATAGATCAAAGCAATATTTATCATAACTCTAGCATGCTTTTTTTGTAGAAATTGACAAGCTGATTCTAAAACATTTGTCAAAATGCAAAGGACTAAAATCGTCAAATAAATTTTGAAAAATTTAAATGAAGTCAGAAGACTTAAACTACCTGATTTTTAAGACTAATGGTTAAGCAACAGTAATCAAGACAGTGTAATATTGGTGTAAAGATGAACACATAGATCAGTGGAACAGAATACAGTCCAGAAATAGATCCACATATATATGATGAAATGATTTTCAGCAAAGGTGCCAAGGTAATTCAAGAGGGGAAAGGATAATGTCCTCAACAAATGGTGCTGCAATAGTTGGACTGACTGCCATATATGAAAGAAAAGAAAGAAAGAGAGAAAGAGAGGGAAGGAGGGAGGGAGAGAGGGAGTGAGGGAGAGAGGGAGAGAGGAAAAAACTTGACTCTTACATCACCCCGTACACAAAAATAAACTTGAAATGGATTTTTTTAAACCTAAATGTAAGTGTGAAAACTATAAAATTCCAGAAGAAAACATAAGATAAGAGCTTATTGACCCTGGTTTTAGCAAAGGTGTCTTAAATGGGACATAAAAAACAAACTATAAAAATAAAAAATGAATGAATTACACTTTGTCAAAATTAAAACTTTTGTTCTTCAAAAGACACTATTACTAAAATAAAAAGCAAGCCACAGACTGGAAAAAAATATTTGCAAATTGTATATCCAACAAAAGATTTATATTTAGAATATATAAAGTATTCTTAAAATTTAGTAAGGAGACAAACAACTCAATAAAAAAGGGCAAAAGATTTGAACAAACATTTCACCAAAGAAGATGTAGAGATGGCAAATAAACATTGAAAATATATTCAACATCATTAGTCATTACGGAAATGCAAAATAAACCACAATGAGATAAGCACTCTATTTCCATGAGAATGGTTAAAATTACCAAGTGTTGCTGAAGCAACTGGAACTCTAATAAAGTGCCTGTTGGAATGTTGAAGAATTTAAGCATACATCTCCCTCATGACCAGCCATTGTTTAGTCAAGAGAAATAAAAGCATACATCTACACAAAGACTTATACATGGACGCTCCTAGATGCTTTATTTGTGATAACCCAAAACTGGAAACAACTCAAATCCCACCAGCAGATAAATGGAGAAACTAATTACAGTTCATCCATGTAATGAAATAACTACTCCACAATAAAAAGGAACAAACTACTGACATACACATAAACACTGGATGAATATCAAAAGAATTATGGTGAATAAAAGAGCCTAATAAAAAAAAACACATTTGTATGAAGCTATTTTAATAAAATTATAAAACACAAAGTAATTTATCTTGACAGATAGAAGAGTAATGATTACTTGGGGCCAAGAGGAGTAGGGAAGAATGACTTAGAAGGGGCACGAGGAAACTTTCGAGAGTAATGTCTAAGCTCCTTATCTTGATTGTGGTGATGATTTAATGGGAGCATGTATATGTTGAAACTCATCAAATTGTTCATCTTAAATGTGTGCCATTTGTTTTTTGCCAATTGTACTCCAATAAAACTGAAAACAAGTAAAGGAGCCTGTATTATTTTAAAATGTTAATGTCATAAAAACACAAAGAGAGGCTGTGGAAATGTTCTAGAATATTGCTTTTGAACATTCCATGGTGATGAAATGTTCTGTATCTGCATTATAAAATAGAGTAGACAAGAGCTACCATGACTATTGGGCACTTGAGATGTGGCCAGCACAACTGAGGAACTGAATTTTTAATTTTATTTAATTTTAATCCATTTTAATTTAAATGGCCATTCTAGACAGCATGGTTCTAGATTATAGGAGGCTAAGAATATGTGAAAAGTAAATATAATCTCTGACCCTATACTGAATCCCATACTAGAGGATGACAAATGCTATAAAGAACATTATTAGGTCAACTGACAAGACTAGAATTTGGATGGTAGATTATATCAATGTAAATTTGTGAAGTTTATAGGTACACTGTGGTTATTTGAGAGACAATCCTTCCTCTTAGAAAGCACACACTATATTGAAAGAAAAAGGACAGTGATGTATGTAACTTACCCACAAATAGTTCAGAGAGATAAGCAAATGATAAAGCAAAGAGGGTAAAATATTAACAATGGGTGAATCTGAGGAGAGAGTATAGACATGTTTCTTGTACCTACATACTTGTATTTTTATGTTTGCAACTCTTTGTAAGTTTGAAATTGTTTGCAAATAAAAGGTTTTTAAAAACATTTTTATATGTGATTGTGTTACTATAGTTATATTTCTAAAGAGTTCGAGTCTTTTAAGGATACATTATGAACTATTTATGGATAAAATTATTTTATATCTGCGCTTTGCTTCAAGGTAATATAGAATCTTAATCCAGGGTATGGAGTACTGATGAAACAGCCGTAGATTGATTCTCTTGAAGCTGTGTGATATCTACATGGATTTATTATACTATTCTGTCCATTTTTGTATGTTTAAAACTTCTATGACTTTAAATTAAGAAAAATCAACATTTCTCAATGTTTTTCCTTTCAAGAATATTCTATACCTTTCTCTTATTTTGTTTGCTTTGGTAGAGGTTGGGAAAACTCATTTATACCACATTCTTCCTATGAAAATGATAAATGCTGTTCACAAGTTCCTTAAAACAGTAAACTTCCTCATCAAATAAAAAAGACTTCTTTTAAGATCCTGTCAGTGGCCACTTATTTCAAGCAATTTCAAACAATGCATCTAGGTTCCTCTATAGCAAAATCCTTTGGTCAGGCCCTTCAATAGAACAGTCTCTTTCCATGTCTGAAAATACTTAGATGAGTAAAATCCCATTCTAAAAAATTCCATGTACACTTTTCTCTGAATATTTTGATTTAAATTAATGTGCGCCTAGAGATCCCATTCTCTGATTGTGAAACCTTGAGATGAACCGTCCTGTTTATGTGCCGCTCTTAAGGAAGGATTTCTGCATTCAGAAAATCTATGTCTTTCACTCTTGGAGTGTGGATGGAGCCTTCTTTTTCCCAGGATATGATTTTGTATGCTCTTGCTTGGCCTCTGTGTTTAGGGAGTTAAGTGGTTTAGAGTTTGATTTGGGGAAGATGTCATTGTTTTAATTGCATAAATTCCCTGAAACATTCACCAAACTCTTTTCCCAGCCTGTAATACAGCAAAACAAGACCCAATCACGCTCTTTCATTTTAGTGCTCTTGCATGAACCCCAGACAGAAAGAATCTTTATCAATTTGTTTGTTGTATAAACATTTTGTAACATGTCAAGAAAGTTCTCTTCCTGGGGGGCCATATCGCATGGAAAAGTGTTTCTGGTCATGGGAATTTATCTGTTTGGGAAAAGTTAAGACTGAAAATCCCTTGGTTGCCTTATGCTAGATTTATTGTTTTGCTCGCCATTAATATGACATTTCTTTCTTTTCAGAGATAGACTACTGTGCCTCACCTGATCATGGATGTCAGCATGAGTGTGTTAACACAGATGATTCCTATTCCTGCCGCTGCCTAAAAGGCTTTACCCTGAATCCAGATAAGAAAACCTGCAGAAGTAAGTGGCCCCGGGTGCTGGAGAAGGGCTTGTTCCACTAAATCCCCTAGTTTTCCTTTTCATTGCAGGTCTCCAGCAAGGTATATTTGTATGCAGCATTTATGTTTACCAATATTATTCTGCCCTTTTTTTTCTTTTGCCTTTGTCTCACCTGATCCTGTGATGGAGATGATGATTAGAGATTGAATAGACAAGGTCTGACCCTTGGATTCATGTAGCAATGTTGAGGCCCAACCTGAAGCTCGCAGATCCAAAGTGGGAGTGCACTCTCCCTCCTCCTTACCCTTACAACTTGCATTTAGAACTTTGAGAACAAGAAGGCCGGCCCAGAGACAAGAGGTAAAAGGAGGTGGTTTCTTTCAGTCCTGCAAGATGAGACACGTAATAGCTGCTAAGAGGGGGAAATTGCAGCTCTATCCTCTTTGATATGAAGGAAGAAATAAAAAGACTATGGGGCAACCCCACACTATTCAAAAGGTACATCAATGGTGTCAGCAGGGTGATATTAAGGATGTGATTCAAATGCCTGTCATCTGGCACATCGAGGGACCTTTCTGGGGAATCTGGAGCATGGACCCCAGTGGGATATCTTTAAACCAGACTGTCCCCAAGAGAACCCTAGAATGGGAAGTCCACAAGGACAGAGATTCTTATCTTTTCCTCATTCTTAAATCCTCGACACCTCTAGGTTTTAGTACATGTAAATACAACGCGGTATTTATTGAATGAATGAATGAATCAGTAAATGAATCTCTCTGAGATTTGTCATCCTGGAGAAATTTCAGCTATTATGCGAATTACTCAATCTTGTTGGAAAGATGGCCTTTTTAAGACATGGAAGTCATGAATTTTTTCAAAAAGTATTCCCATAGTCTATACTTGGACACACTGTATCGTTTGCATCCTCCTGGGAGTGTGGTGTACAAAACCCGTTTAGTATGTATATTCTCTTGTGCTCCTTCAACTACTTCTTGGTGATGTGTACAGCAGTTCTGCGTCACAGGACTGAGTTTTCAAAGATTTGATTGTGTATCTTTTTTGAAAAGGACTGCAGGCTGTGTGACTAAATCCAGATAAGCCATGTTCTGATCACAGCACATATTGACTTAAATGCTCACTCTAATAAGTGTTAAACCTTGAACACAGACAGATGGTGCAGAGCCCATATTTTGAATCAGAGCTGACCTTATGAAAAATAATTCCCTCTCTTGCCTGGGTGTAAACCCTGGGAACATTCAAGCATTAAGTGGGAATTTTAACTGAGCATTCAGAATGTGAAAACAATTGAATGGAATATTTTCCATTAGACCACACATGCATACAATATGTTGGAGGGCTAACCTTTCTGGCTTGGCCACTCCTCTCTGTGCTATTCACACCTTTTTCTAGGGCTGGGTGTGTCCGTGACTGACTACACCCACTCACAGGATTCTTATTTATGGACCAAAAGTCCATAAATATGCAGGAGATAATTAGTCTGGTTCAACTCAGCCACTCATGGTGGTTGCAAGCTTCATTGTGTGTTACTAATGGAGGGAAGAGGAAACTAGTGGCCGTCAGCAGAGGGAATCTGCTCGAAGCTCGACATCTCGTACCAATTATCTAAGATTCCCTCCATTTCTGCCACTCCCTCCACATCCTGCCTGGAAGGGCTCTAGGAATAAGAGGAGGGTCCAAGGCAGTGCACATATCACTATCAAGGGAGGAAGGAGGCCGAGTGCAGAAGGGTGAGTGGAAAGAAGTAACCATTTGGGAGTAAGTTGTTTGACCATCACAAAATGATCCACAGATGGGCCGGTTTGCAGATTTTGGCCCAGTCCAAAGTCCCTAATGCTCATTCACGTATATATTCAGTAATTATAGCTCCATTTCCTCTTTATCCAGATGCCCTACTTTTTCATCCAAAACAAAAAAAAAAATGGAATTTGTTTCTAAAACCCAATGTCCTCATCAGCCCTTCTCCCAATATCCTGCTTCATAGTTACATTTTCCATTGTCTTTGCTGCAGACCTGACCTTCCTCCTGAGGTCAGCCTCTTAGAGCTGCCCCTGACAATGTTTGCACTCAGTTGATTATGGCAGACAGCACTCACTGTCTCTCTGGAGCATTACGTGGAAGAGGGAAGCAAAGAAATTGGGTTTAAAATCTGGAGTTTGCTATTAGGATTCTGAAGATCTCAAAAGTATTATGAATCTTGAGCTCAGGGTACAGCCATTTACATTTAATAGGCAGTTAATGGATGTGGGCTATTTTCAAATCTAATAAGAAATCTATTTTTCAAAGGAATTTGATGTCATCCAAGTAAACTGGGAAAAAGTTCAAACAGAATTCTACTAAAGAAAAGATTCTGGGCCAGGATTTGTTCTTCCTCTTCATCTGGGCACAGTTTCTTTTTCTGAAAAGTCTTGTCATTGATTAAAGGCATAAATTATTAAGGTGGGCGTGCAAGGTGCAGACGCCGTGACAGGCCTGGTTGTCTAGGTGGGTTGCCAGGGCGGACTCGGTTATCAGTGTGGCTTGCGTGCTGGGCTCCAGCACTGCTCGTGCTGGCACCATGGCCTGTGCTCCCTGTAGCCAAAAATATCCCACCCCAAAGACCTGGGGTGGGGTCCACAGGTGGCACTGAGCTGGGAGACATGAAGCCTGGCAGGGTCACTCATACTGGCCGTGCAACCTTGGACAGGCTGCTCTACTTTTCAGCACTAGATTTCCTAAACCAAAAGAACATGCCTTCTTGCTTTCACATTTGCTGACAGTCAGATTTTTCTGAAACTATCTGTGCCACTCAGTTGGCGTTATAATTTACTGACTGGGGTCACTGATCCTTCCTATTTTTATGTGTTACTTCTCAGTGCAGTCTCCAACTTATAAGCACTATTTATTTTGCTATCTGACAGTTCAGCCATTTGACCTCACAGGGGTTTCTGGACACTCTGAGATTTACCAGATAAAGCTACACTCAGGCCTGGCCCATGTGTAGCACTTCACAGTTAGTGAGGAGTCTGAACCAGATATGGGTACATAGTGGCTACTCAATAAATACTGACCGACTGAATGAATGAATGAGTGAATGCATACCTAAGTAATACACATGTGAAGAAATGACTCAAGCAGGTCAGGAAAGCAAAGGTCTACAGTTAAACTTGAACTGTAAAGAACTATTTGGAGAGGAGTCATTTTTGAATTGCTGTTTGCCAGATAGCTGAGTGATAACCTCTTCAAGAATCTAAATGTTTTTCAGTTTAATTATTTGGTGTGTATCCTTCTTAAAGACAATGCTAGCTTTTTAAAAACTGTGATAAAATATATATAACATAAAATTTACCACTGTACTCATTTTTAAGTGTTCAGTTCAGTGGTATTACTTATATTCACATTATTATGCAACCATCATCACAGAGTTGCAGGGCTTTTTATCCCCCCGAACGGAAATCCCGTACCCACTACACAATAACACCTCAACCCTCTCTTCCCCGGGCCCTGGAAACCACCCTTCTATTTTCTATCTCTATGAATTTGACTATTCTGGGTACCTCATAAGCCAAATCATATAATATTTGTATTTTTGCTTATTTCACTTAGCATAATATCTTCAAGGTTCACCCATGTTGTAACATGTGTCAGAATTTTTTTCATTTTTAATGCTGAATAATAGTCCGTTGTATGTATATGTCACATATTGTTTACCTATTTATCTGTCAATAGATACTTGGGTTGCTTCCATCTTTTGGCTATTGGGCATTTGAACATAGGTGTACAAATATCTGTCTGAGTCCCTGCGTTCAGTTCTTTTGGGTGTATATCCAGAAATATAATTGGTGGATCAAATGGTGATTCTATGTTTAAATTTGGGGGGAACTTCCATACTGCTTTATATAGTGGCTGAATGTTGGCTTTATAAAACAATATTTACTGAAGACAATTTTACCTTTCTCTGATGGTCTAATGAGGTGATTCCTGCAGGCTGCACACTATGTGGCCCCAGACTGTGGCCTCAGACTGTGTTCTGTGTCAGTTTGCTTGGTTGGTTGGTTATCTGTTTGTATGTGGCCAATGTTTTCTTGCTGGGCCTATTTTTCTTCACTGAAGCTCTTTGCTTATTTCCTGGCATTCAGTCTGTTCCACACAGTTAAGGCTGTTGATGCGTTCCAGGCTAAGGAAATGAAACTGCACACAGCTAACCATATTCTGCCTTTTCTCCTCAGAAAGGATGAGTGATGGAGAGCGTATCAGGGGTCAGTGACAGTCGTAGTGCCATCTCTTCTCTGAGGCCAGCTCCTGCATGTTGTGGGAGTTCTTTCTGTGTGCTCGGTCTGCAGCCACTTCTCATACTCTCTGATGTGGACAGGTCCCTCAACCTGCTACCTGAGAGGGCAGATCATAGACCCTTTAAAGGATGGGTCTGCGGTCCCTCAGGTATGGGTTCCTTTTTCACAGCCGCATTTTAACTAGCTGTGGGATCTTAAGTAAGTTACTAACCTCTTCAAAACCCCTGTTTCCTCATCTTTACACTATGGAAAATAATAGCAGATACTTTTATAGTCAAGTGAAACTCTTAAGCACTTAGAAGTGCTTACAAAATGATAGCAACTGTACTTGTCATTGGTAACTTTGTTAGTGGACACTTCTAATGATGCAGTCATTAGAAAGACAAAAATAACATGGAACTCAGTCTGTGAAGCAGGTATGGAGGCATCTCACGTACACACACACGCGCATACACACACACACACACACACACACACACGCACACACACGCACACATGCAAGCTACATGACCATTTTGATGAATGCTGTGAGAGAGGTCCTATAGAAAGAGCTGACTTCCTGGAGCAGTCTCACCAAGGGTGTAATGGAGGAAATGATGTTTTGCTGACTGTGAAGGAAGATAGAAGTTAATGACAGCAGTGAAGAGCCGTTGAAGCACGAGGCAGGTGTGTGTTCTGTCTTCAGGTTATTTGTGTATGTACGTCTCCTCAAATGCTTTTGGGCAGAGATATCATAAAAATAAAATGTGTTCTTTCTCAGTTCATTACTCCTTGGCTTAAAATCATTTCCCTTGTATCAGTTATGGTGCTTTTTAGTCACGCAAAACAGAAAATCCAACTAATGGTACCTTAAGCAATTTAAGGACTTTTACTTTTTACCTAACAGACCCAGAGGTGGTTGATCCCAGGGTCGGCTCAGTGACTCAGTGATGCTATCAAGAACCCAGACTCTTTCTGTCCCTTTGCTCTGCTAAAGCATGTTGACGTTCACCCTCACACCTGTCACCTCATTGCTGTAAGACAGCTGCTGCAGCTCCAGGTATCATAACTAGATCCAAAGACAGGAATGAAAACGTCATTTCTCTTCATACATCTTTGTTGTTTCAGGAAGGAAAATCTTTCCTTAGGGGCCCCAATAAATTTCTCCTTATGTCTCAGAGCTAGGGCGTAGGCCCACCCTAGACCAATCTCTGGCAAAGGAGAACATGATTGCCATACTGGCTTAGGTCAGCTGTGCTTCATATCTTGAGGGTCAGATTCCTAGTCCCAAGAAGACAGGGTAATGGTTGTTGGCAAGACAACCAGCTGTGTTGCCACATCCCCAGAAAAAAGAACAATGCAATTAAACCAATCCAGCCTGGCCACTGACATTGGTGGTGACCTTTCTCCCCAACACCAGACTCATAAAGGCCCCCCACAAGCTCATTTGATTTCCTTTTACAGATCTCCATCTCTCCCATCGCCTGTTCTGTGTGGGGTCTTATAGTTTTAGCTTATTCTACCAGGAAATGCAACTGCTAATTGAACAGCAAAACTGCTAAACAGCCTGGATGGCAGGGGGGCGGGTGAATATCACTGTGGGACAAAATTGAACCACTGGGGAAGCATCAGAGATACTTGTATCTTCTCCAGGTTTTTGGTATGGATGCTGTCATGGCCTCACTCAGAGGTGACATTAAGCTTTTGGACCCTTTTTAATGTAACTGCCATTTTCTGCCTCTCCTATGTAGCTGGATAGCTTTCAAGATCAGCTTTCGTTTATTCTGCTTTGTGCTGTCCAATGTCACTGTCAGATGCCACTGCAGCTGGCAGCTCCCTACGTGCTTTGAGCTCTAGTGGTCAGGTTAACTGGAAGAGGAGATGATTGGATTTTTCTCTGCTTTTTCCATCTTTCACTTAAGGGGCTGGGTTGGGGACTGTAGCACTCAAGTCATTTCTCAGCTCTTTGGCCATCAAAGGGGAAAAATACCTATTCTGGAGAATCCTAAATATCCTGGTACATGTCAGGTACCAGGGTCTGTTTCAAGTCGGCTCCCGGAGAAAAGGAGCTGTTTTTTTCCTGTGTCCTACAGATCACCTTATTTACTAAATATTTATTGCAAGGGGCTGACCTCACGGCCCTGGGAGAAGCGCAGAGCCTGAAGTGCCCTCTCTCCCCTCAGGAATCAACTACTGCGCGCTGAACAAGCCAGGCTGCGAGCACGAATGCGCCAACACGGAGGAGGGGTACTACTGCCGCTGCCGCAGGGGCTACACCCTGGACCCCAATGGCAAGACCTGCAGCCGTGAGTGTGCCCAGGGCCAGGGATGCTGGCCGGGGGAAGGTCCACAGCAGGCCCCAGACTAACTAGCAGCCAGCCACTTCCGAAGCTCCTGTGCTTCCCGTGGGCCTGATGATCTGACAGGCTTCGCCTTCCTTGCCTCAGTTTCGTGATCCATAAAATAGGACTCTTAGTGTTACCTACCTCATAGACTGGGTTTGAGGATTAAAAGAAAGTGCTGCTAAACATGTACTACGCACTCAGTAAATATTAGCTAGTATTATTATTTGCTGTTGAGAGCATCGATTCAGTCAGACTAGCCTGAGTCCAAGTCCAAGCTCTACCGCACGCCACATGTGTGACCCAGGGCAGTGCTTTCTCTTAGCCAGGCTTCGATTTCCCCATCTGTTTGAAGAAGCGATGGTACTAACAGGACTGATCTTTTAGAGTTGTTAAAGAAAATAATCAAGACCATTTTTAATCTCTTAGCACTATCGCTGACACAAGGAAAATTAAATTACAGATAGTAGTTCATTATTATCACAGAGCATGGGAGAGTGACCAGTGCTGTCCCCAAGTTGGAACAAGAGGCTGAAAGGGACAGAGCTCAGAAAGCAGTGGGGCTACCACAGAGCTGATCTAAGGACAGAGCTGAGAAACATGGGACTTTTGTGAAGCCTTTTCTTAGTTTTCTTGTGTTAGAGACCCAACAAAGCTCCATTTGGTGATGTAAACTTATGGAAACTTGTAGGCTTTGCCAGCTGGACAGTTCTGCCGTTTTTTATGAGGCACAGTCTGCACTGGTCCAGGCCAATAGGGGTGGGAGCACCTGAGCACTGTGGTGAATGCCTGTGACCCTGGTATGCTGGGATGGGAGCTTGGTGATATGGCCGGCATAGAAGGGGCCCTTTGTGTGGCTTTTCACACAGCAAGCCACACATCTGCTCCAGCTTTGGGGACAGAACTATACTGTGAATGAAAACAGTGCAGCTGTTCAGCATTTGGACCTTAAATTGCCAAGAGGGGAAGTTTTAGAGATGAAGTATTAGGTACAGAGCAATCCTTAGGAAAACTTGTGCCCCTTCAGTCTTCAGAGGGAAGTGCCTCAAGTAGGCTTTCTAAGGACTGATCTCAGAGGTCAAAGTTTTCTGAACCAAAAAGTTGGAGCTGCTGTGCATTTGCCTTGGGATGTCTCTGAGTCCCTATGAGAAGTGAATAAGGAGCAGGAGGTCTTCCTCTCCACAAGGAGATGCCCTGTGAGAATGGACCTGTGTACATTCTATTCTGTTCCAGGAGTATAGGGTCTTCCAGATGACAGCCCTGGCAGGTGTCCTGGGGCAGGCAAGGCATGACTTGGCTGAGCCCACCTAGAGCCCCAGGGACCATGGCCTGCCCCTCCCACCCAGCATGCCATGGAGGACCTAGAAGAGCTCAGAGGAGGGGCCAAAAGACTTTGGGACATGCTTTTTCTCTGGGATCTCATAAGAAGGACCACCTAGTCAGCTTCAAGAAAGTATAAACCAACCCATTTCTTCCCAGGAGGCCCCAGAGAAAGTCATGGTACCCTATCTCCCTTGAGGGCTCAGGGATCCCCAGGCCATAAAGACAGCAAGCCGTTATGGGGTGCACACTCTGTGCAGGCAGAGGTTTGTAAGGCATCTACATTCTTATCCCTATTTAAAGTGGGGAAACAGCGGCACAAAAAGAATAAGTAACTTTCCCAGGATCATATGACTGGTAAATGGTGGAACCAGGATGTGAATACAGGCCTCTGGCTCCTGGGATCCTGCAAGTGTTTGCAGAAGGAATGTTCCAGAAGGCATCAGTCCCAGGCCCCGTGAGAGTTAAAGAAGCCCACTCAGTTCCATGCACAAGGCCTCCGGCATCTCTCCAGGCTCTGGGGTTGCATTTTCTTCACCAAGGCAATCCGGGAGGCAGCCTGGTGGGCCGTCTGTGGGAGCGGTTCCCCACAGCTGTGTGTTCACTGTCCTGCAGTGCTCTCTGCCCAGTGGGGCCAGCTGTGCAGCACTAGGGTGCCAGGATCCACCACACATGCAGGTGCAGGCTTTGGTTTGTTTTCTGAATCTGGGTGTCCTAATTATGGAGGAGGGTGGGGGACTTTTTCATTTTCAAATAGAAATAAAACTATTTAATTAATTCTTACTCAGCACTACTTAATAATAATAAACATTCATTAAGTGATAACTGTGCCAGCTACTTAGTTCCCAAAGCTTTACCTGTATCACCTCCTCTACTTCTCACCCATTCCTCTAAGAAAGCTGCGTCATCTCCATTTCTCAAGTCAGAAAACGGTGGTGGAGAGGTCACGTGACTGCACAGCAGTCCCATGGCTAGCAAGTGGTGGAGGTGGGACTTGAACCCCAGTGGTCTGATGCCGGAATCCGCATTCTTAAGCCCTGCTCTGTCCGCTGTGTGGCTTTGGATGAGGAGCCTGGGCTTCCTGAGCCTCGCTTTCCTCCCGGCGAGCCGAGGCTGGCACCTGCTCTCAGCCTTGCCCTGAGGGTTGCAGATTATGGTGCCAAAGCCCCGGCACAGAGAGCTGCTGACATTAATAACCAACACAAGAGTTGTAGGCACTTTACTCTGCGAAGAAAACCAAACATAAAAGGCTGATTTTCCAGAGAGGCCAGTTGTCCAGGCTAGAATAAAGTGAAAGGCTGCTCAGGGGCTCCCTCGGAGGAGGCTTTGCGTTTTAACGCCGGGTTGCCGGCGGACGCTGCGCCCGAGCGTTACTTCGTGTCCGTGTGTGACAACTGCAGGGGTGGATCACTGCGCGCAGCAGGACCATGGCTGTGAGCACCTGTGTCTGAACACCGAGGAGTCCTTCGTCTGCCAGTGCTTGGAGGGCTTCCTCATCAACGAGGACCTCAAGACCTGCTCGCGTGAGTCCCACTCCGCGCTTCCCGATAAGGGAGAGGTTTGTAACAGGAGTGGAAGCTGGGAGGACTGCAGAGGAGTGCATGTCGCGGTCCTTTCTTTCCTCTGTCCTCTGCTCCAGGGGGACCGCATGCCTGGAGGTGAGGTGGGGCAGGAAAGCATGCTGGTTCGACACTTGATTCATCAACAGCCCAGAGGCCTCGCTGACACCTCTGCCGGTACTTGGGTCTTGCAGGGGCCGATTATTGCTTGCTGAGCGACCATGGCTGCGAATACTCCTGCGTCAACACCGACGGATCCTTCGCTTGTCAGTGTCCCGAGGGACATGTGCTCCGCAGTGATGGGAAGACCTGTGCCAGTGAGTGTTCCGAGTCCAGCACAGAACTGGACTCTGCGCGGGCGACCCGCGGGTGGCGTTCGCTGCCAGACGTGCAGAAAGGCCTCTGCCAGTGACCTTGAGTCCTGGTCCTGCTCCCCTGCCCCCACCTCCCTGTTCCAGCTCCCTGAGATGGCTTTTTCCTATTTCTAGCCTGACTCGTGGTAATTTTGAAGCCGGACCGAGCCCTATTTCTTAGCTCTCACTTCTCTGCCTCAGCAGTACGTCTGAAAGCGGCAGTCAGCCCGGGTCGCACAAGTATTATAACACCGGGGACGCATTACTGACTGCTGTCATGTGCTAAGTACGCTCAGACATTCTCGCGTTCCTGCAACCCTGCGGAATCCCCATGCTGCAGAAAGAAAATGCAGCTCAGATTAAAAGTCTCGAGTCATCAGCTATTACATGACGAGTTCCAACTCTGGTCCATGTGACTCCAAAGTCAGTTCTGGGAGAAGGGGAAGCTTCTGAGAAGCCTTCTCTCTCCCATCCAGATAATGTAGCTGCAGATGGAGAGGTTGGTAATGATGTTTTCCGGGTACATTCTTCCTCACAGCTGGTCCCAACTTCAGCCTCCATTAAGTTAAAAAAAAACAAAAACAAAAACAAAAAAGAACGCTTTCAGACCTTCTTCATTGGAGTGCCGTTTGCTGCAATCGTGTTTTTAAATGGACCAAGATAAAGACTTAAAATAATATTTATTTGGGGAGAAGAGATCAGAAATGGCGGAAAAGGACTGTACTTCACCTTCTCCATCCTGCTGATCTTTCTGATTATAGGGTCAAATTCTCTCACCACTGATATAATTGTGGCCACAACCTAATTTATCCACCATTTTATGTGGTCCCTTCACACAGGCAGGTGAGCTGACTGAATAGCTGGGTGTACCTCTCTAACTGTACAGTCTGTGAGAAATGTTTCCTTCATTTGAGACAGATTCTTGAGTCTTGGCAAATAGGTTATCTGTTTTATAACTGGCTTGTGGCTGCCTGCCCAGCTGCCTCCTGGACTGCTGCTCCAGCCAGCACCGGAGGGTGTGGGCATCAGGGGTGCCCAAAGAGGATGGGTGTGTCAAATTGTATCAGTATGTGACAGCATGCCAAAGCCACATGCACGGTTTTTTATTGGTCTGTTTTAATTCTCGATCACCTTAGGTTAGTCATGCCCTTCATTTGTCCTCCCCCTTACTGTGATCACCAAGAGCTGATTATAAGATGGTTGCAGGCCTTCTGAGAAACCCTCACGGCCCTTCTAAACCAATGCTGCTCCTTGTCCTTATGGTCACTTGCCCCCTCTCCCTCCCTGCCCAGGTCTTCATCTGGGTTATACCACCAACACTTTTAAATGTTGCCCCTTTTTTCATTTAAAGTAAAGGTACAGTGAAATCATCCATAGGAGTAAATGTTCAACAATGCAATTAGAAGTGAATTTTCATGTGTGTGTTTATACACGGTTGTGACTATATGAAATTTTGTGAGATGATCAGATGGGTTAGAATTATCCTCGGGGAGGTGGCACCTAAGAGACGCATTTTCCCCACCAGCTGGTAACTATGCGTTGAGCTGTTCCCCTAATTGAAGACTTTCTGTCTGCCCCAGGATGACTCAGTCTGTCTGCACTGTCCTGTAATAATGAGCTACATTTTCAGTGTGGCCACAGTTAAATGGGTTGGGATGTAGGTTTCCCAGTCCTATTCCAGATGATGCAGAGCCTGATGACATGACTGAACTTTTCTGAAAAGCCCTGCTGTGGACAGGGGAGCCCATAGGGGTCAGGCAGGCCTGGCTTAGCAGGTAGTGGTGTCCTTGGCTCATAAATACCTTCCACTTAGAGCCTTGATAGCAGGTGGCCTGAAGTATCCTTCACTAACCTTCCAGAAGATTCTCTGAAGCATAAATAGCAGGCCCAGGTTCCTGGGCCCTGGAACTAAGTGGGCACTATTACTGTCATACTCCTGCAGGCACCTTGGACTCCCTGGCCTCTGGAGTGAAGCCCATCCTCCCTTCTTCCTGCCCTGGCCCCCAACTTTGATTGCTCAGATTTTCTGTAGGAGCCATCCTTGTCTTGTGGCAGGCGAGGTGGGGGGAGGAGAGGGGAGGGCAGGAAAAGGGGGGTTTACGCACAGACTGAGGAGTATTATAGTCTGCTCAGGCTGCTGTACCAAAATACCATGGACTGTATGGCTTAAACAACAGAAATTTATTTTCTCACAGCTCTGGAGCCTGCAAGTCCAAGATCAATGTACTAGCAGGGTCAGGTTCAGTGAGAACCTTCTTGGCTTGCACATAGTTGCCTTCTCACTGTGTCCTCACATGGCAGAGAGAGAGAGAGCAAGCTCTCCAGTGTCTCTTCTTATAAGGGCACTAATCCCTTCATAGGGCACCCACCCTTGTGACCCCATCAAAGCCTCATTATTTCCCCAAGACTCCACCTCCAAATACCATTACATTGAGGGGTAGGGCTTCAACATATGGATTCAGGGGGACACAATTCAGTCTATAGCAGGGAAGAAGGTCACCTTCCCCCTCTCGTATTCATATTATAGGTTTGATGGAACAGAAGGAAGCTTAAAGGTCTTCCTTTTCTTTTGTGAGAAACAGGTACATGAAGGAAACTGGTGTCCCCAAGCTGTCTTTAGCAGTCAGTGGCAGAGTTGGGTTAGCTGCTTCTTGGTTTGTCTGAGCAAAAGCCTCTACAGAGCTAACAAATAATTGGCTGCTCTGAGTTTTATTATTTAAAAAAAAGC
Organism: Macroglossus sobrinus; assembly: GCA_004027375.1. Lineage (NCBI taxonomy): Eukaryota > Metazoa > Chordata > Mammalia > Chiroptera > Pteropodidae > Macroglossus > Macroglossus sobrinus. The sequence continues at coordinate 220,336 of PVKZ01002411.1, forward strand.
CAGTGTCATTCTATCTCTCAGCCTTGGTTACCCTCTAGGCAGACAGCCATGTGGTTTCCTCTTCCTGGGGTTGGTTTTAATAATCTCCTACGTGGAGCCTGACACAGGATTGTTCTCTGTCATTGCCACAGAGGTGCAAGTCCACAGAACTCGTTACCCTATGATTACTGCACCACAGACATACATGACTCACCAGATGTGGGATCCAGATATGGGGAGCACAGTCTATATCAGCGTGCAAGGCTGCCAGAAGGGGCTCTAAAAACCTTCACTGTTTCCTGAAACTCCTATGATCCTGATCACGCATTGCAGGCCCCGTTCCTGATGCTTAATTAAGTGTGTGGACCTGCCTCCTCAGTGGGACAGGAAGAGGACACTTTTCTTAGAGGCAACATGTTTTCTTCCTGCATCCTGAGATTTCTCATAAGTCTGCCATCTATTTCCTTTCAGTGACGGTTCACAACTGAGCTCTCCTCATTCTTATCTCTGGATTTGAGTCTAGGTACCCCCTTGAGCTCTTGGTCCATTCATTCTCATTCACCACTAACATCTACCCTGTAACTGCAGAGTGTATCCGTGTACATGGGCATCCCTGGGATTGATGCAGTTCAGTTTCTGCCCTGACAGAGTTTAAAGTTTCTCAGGGAAGAAAGATATTAAAGACATATCATCCGTTCCATGTGATGAGAGTTGCCATTTGGGGAGAAGAGGTGTCACAGGAGCATGTGACAGGGAGGCTGTCACCTAGTCCAGAGAAAGTCTCCTGAGAGAAAGATATTTGATCTGAAATCTAGAGATTGATGAGCTAGCTAGAGATGGAGGGTGTTATGAAATGAATGTTTGTATCCTCCCAAAATTCATATGTTGAAATTCTAACTTCCCCTAGAAGGTGATTGATGGTGTTGGAGGTGGAGCCTTTGGGAGGTCATTAGGTCATGAGCATGGAGCCCTCATGAATGGATTTGTGCCTTTATATAAGAGATCCCTCGGAGCTCCCTGGTCCCTTCCATCACGTGAGGATACAACAAGAAGTCTGTGACCTGGGAGAGGGCTCTCACCCAAACGCACGGGCACTCTGATCTCAGACTTCCAGCCTCCAGAACTGTGAGCAGTATATTCTGCTGGTATAAGCCACCCAGTGTGTGATACTTTGTTGCAGCACCTGATGGACCAAGACTGGGGGAGGAGCTCTTCTTGGGCACAGAAAACAGCACGTGGAAGCCCAGGGTCCTGAGCATGTACTGAGTATTGAGTTTTGAGTGTGAGAGGGAGACCGGGGAGAGATGAGCTTGGAGACACAAGCGGGATAGATCACCTACAGCTTTTAGAGTTACATAAAACTATTTGGAGGCCCTGCCTCCCTTGAGAAACTTCATTTGTCTTCTCAGAATCTACCAGCCTCTCTGAGCAGATTCTACTGAACTAGACTGAACACTGAATGTGCAACTGGACCAGATAACTCAGAAGTGATAAATCTGTGATCTAATCCCACCTCTGTCCCAGCACAGCTGACACAGTTCACCTCTACAGATTAAGGGACCTCTGGCAAGTCATGTCCCTTCTCTGACCATGAGTTTCCTCAGCTCCAAAGTAAAAAAGTTGTACCAGTCATCTCCAAGGTCCCTTCCAGCCCTAAAGTAAGGATAGTACCTGGCACAGAGTAAGTGCTCCATAAACACTTACTGAATGAGTGAATGGACTGCTGGTATGCCTACCATTCTCCCCTGGCCAACATACCCATGACAGTGAGTCCCTATTGGGGACCAAAGGAAGTACTTTCCTAGATGAAAGTACCTTTTGCTCCGGAGAGCAGCTGACTCCAAGTTTGTTTCCAGATGTGATGAGTAGACAGCCACGAGAGCCTATGGTCAGGAAGTTAACTGCAGTACAGCTTTGGCATTCTCTAATTTACCACAAGTCACCCAGACAGGCAGGAACTGGACATTTTTGTTGAATAAATGTGAATTGTGCAGTCTGCAAGGCGGGTGCGTAGGAGAGAGTGAGAAGCCCAGCTGACTGCCAGCATCCACACCCCACTTGCTCTCATTTAAAACATCTGCACAAAAACCCTATGAGGTGAGTCTAGATACCATTGATTATCAGAGTAGAAAACTGAGGAAATGTTTCCTTTTACTCAGTGGTATTTCAGGCATTAAGTTAGGTGCTGAGACATGCAGGAGAGAAGAACGGATATAGTCCATTGTCTTTTGGAGATCAGAGCCCATGCAAGCATACTCTCATGTGGAGGTGGGCACAGACCTAAACCAAACATGTAACTGTTCGGTGATAACTGTGATACAACCAAACGCTAGATGCCTGGTTATTTCAGGCCCTGTGCCAGGAGGTTGAGGAGACATCTGGAGGTCATAAAGGAGGAAGGAGTCTTCCAGGCAGAGAAATGGCTGTGTAGAGCCCTGTGGTGGGAGAGCTTCTGGCTCAGCACACAAGTACTGAGGTACTAAAAGAAAGTACTCAGAGCTGGAGTACAGCAGGCCAGAAGAGGCTGCAGGGCAGGTCCCGTGAACCTTGCCAAAGATTCTCTCACCCCAAGATTCTCAGGAAGCATTAAAGGATCTCAGGCAGAGGGAACGAGTGATGAGAACAGATTCATATTTTGAAAAGAGGACTCAGGGGAGGCCTGGGGGACGAACGGGAGTGGGGGGAAGTGGGTGTGTGGAAATCGGTTAGTAGGTAATGCAACAGCTGCAGAGAAAGACGTTGGCATTTGGTTCATGGTGGTGGAGGCACAGAATAATGTGAACACTTGAGATGATCTCTGAACATAAGGTGTCTACCACCAGCACCTCATCCTGGTGGTTTATAGGAATCATCTCTGGGGCTTTTAAAACATCCAAAGCCCAGGCAGCACCCTAGATCCCCTGAAACAGAGACAATCTTACATTATTTAACGCAATGTCTTTGGAGGACGATTTGAACATATTTATCAGCCTTTAAATGTTCACATCCTTTAACTAACTAGGCATCCCCACTTCAGATGTTTGTCTTTCAAATATGCTTTCACATTGTATGCAAAACTATGTGCACAAGAATATTACAACGATGCTTGTCATAGCAAAAGACTAGGAACCACCTAAATGCCCATCCAGTAAGAAACTGGCTAAACGAATGATGGTGCAGCCTTTAAAAATAACAATGTAGGTTGTCAACGGTGAGAGACAGGTATAGTTTTAACTAGGAATTTTTGTTTCCCATTAAGAATTTTTGTTTAAATTGCATTTATTTTTAGAATGGGCAAGGGGTTTACCTTTTGTTCAAAAATCACAACAATACAAAAAAATGCATTAAGAAGTTTGGCTCCCACTCTCATCCTGCCATTCTGCTCCCTAAATTCACCTCCTATCAATAACTAGTGGTGGCTACCCCCAAGATGGTTCCTGGTGATCCCCATCTCCTAGCATCCACATACTTGTGTCGTCTCTTTTCTCACTGTTGGCCAGCATATGGAGATAACAGTGGTATTCCACTTCTCAAATTAAGTTACAAAAGACACTGTGATTGCTGTCTTGGGTGCTCTCTCACTTCTTGGAGCACTTGCTCTGGAGGAAGCCATATTGGAGAGACCAGCATGGTGAGGAACCAAAGCCTCTGGCAGAAAATTGATAAGGAGCCAAGAATCCTGCCAGTAAAAATGTGAGTGAGCTCGGAGGCGACTGAGCCTTGAGAATGCTGTAGCCCCAGATGACAGCTTGACTACAGCCTCATGAGGGCCTCTGAGCCACAACCCCTTAGCTACGCCACTGCTGAATTTTAGACCTTCATAAACTGTGGAGATAATGTCTAATTGTTTTTAGCTGCCAAATTTGGGGGCAATATAATATAATAACAGCTAGCTAACATACCATTTTTATTAGTCTATCATTTATTCTTCATGTTTCTTTATGTGAATAAAAGCTAATACCAATATATATATTTTTATTTCCTCCCGTATATACACAAAAAAAAATGGTGTGTCACATACTCCATTCTATGCCTTTTTTTATTTGACTCAGTGACATTTACTGGAGATTTCTTCCTGTCCTCATAGAGAGCACTTCCTCATTCTTTTCACAGAGGCCTGTTACCTCCTTGTGTGGGACATTTATGTGGCTAGTTCCCTGTTGCTGGACATTTGAGTTGTTTCCCACTTTTCATTATTACAAACCATCTGCAATGAATGAATAATTTGAAAATGAATAATATCCCTTCATATGGCACAAGGGTATCTGTAAGAGAGAATTCCAGGAGTGAAGTTGCTGGGTCAGAGGGACATCTTGTAACTTTGGTAAATCTTGCCAGATACCACCCCCCCCCCCCGCCACAGGGAAAGTATGCCTTTTAATGTGTATGAATTTTGAATCAGGTGCCTGTTTTGCCTTTTTTAAAAAGTCTCTGCAGGTGATTCCGATGCTCATCCGAGGTCAAGAACTCATCACTGCCCTACTCTTTCTTGATCAGATGCTCTCTAAGGCAGGGGACCCCAACCACTGGGCTGTGGACCAGTATCGGTCTATGGCCTCTTAGGAACCAGGCAGCAAGCACAGCAGGAAGTGGACCGCAGGCGAACAAGCGAAGCTTCATCTGTATCTGCAGCTGCTCCCCAGCACTAGCATCACCACCTCAGCTCCACCTCAGACCATCAGGCATTAGATTCTCATGGAGCACCAACGCCAAAAAGTTGGGCACTGCTGCTCTAAGGGGATGAGGAGGAAAAAAATTAAAAACCCAAACTCTGCACATGCTTTTAGAGCACACACACAACAATATTTCCAAACAACTACTAATATGAAAGCTCAGGAGAACTCAGAAAGTGTGCTAGGAGTCTGAGATGACCTGCAGCCACGGGCGAAGACGCACCCCTGTGGACAGTGGCTTTGCGCTCAGCAGGCTCCTGCTAGAGGAGAGCAGCACCCTTCAGCCAAGCCAGGCTGAGACCACCACGGCACAGGAAAGCCTAGGCATCCGCAGCCCTTCAGGATCTGTGTGGGAAGACTCACCCACCCTTTAAGATGAAAGCCTAAGCTGGAGCTAAGGGGACAGGACTGGGCATGGGGGAAGCTCTGGAAAGAAGTGGGTGTGCTCATGGTTCTTTCTGGATTATGGCATGACAAGGCTGGCCTGAAAGGGTTATAGCTATTTTATTACCCTGGAAAATAGAGTATTTCTCATATAAATTCATGGTGGGGAAAAAATGCTCACCTCCACAGCCAGCCAGCCAGCCGTCTGTTCTGGGGATCCCGCAATTGTTCCCCACAGCACCACGGGAAGGACGCTCTGCGTGAGCAGTGGCTCTGGCCTGCGCCCCAAGAGACAGTTCCTATTCTGCGCAATTCCATTAGACTCTCTTTTGCAGTTATAATTTCGATTAACACCTGCCTGTTGCTTAAGAATTTTGTCAGTGCTTCTTTTCAAAGAAGACAGGCAAAGTTCCCTTCGTGTTTGAGAGCTCACCTTAGAGTATAGCGATGGAGTGCAGTTGGGGAAGACATGAGATTCATTGTCAGAAGATCAGATTTTTTTGTCTCATGTTATCACTTATTAGCAATTGGTCTTGCCAAGCCATTAACCATCTCAAACCTTCATTTCTCTGGCTGGTAAATGAGAATAATATAACCGGTTCTCAGGGCTCCCCTCCCAAACAAAATACTGCATAGGTGCCTTAGAAAAAAGTATATGGTCTCCACCTGATTATAAAGTTAATTATGCATTTTGGAGCCTTTATTTAATAACTTCAATGCATACCCATTATAGAACTTACTCTTCTGAAATGATTGAATTGACTCTCAGAAATATCATATCTGTATGAAGGTGGATTCTTCATATCAACCTGTCAGCAGATCTTGTAGGCTCTACTTTCAAAATGTGGCCACAATCTGACCACTTCTCCCCAGCGTGGTCAGGGCCACCAGGACTATTGCAATAGTTTTCTTCTTGCTCTCAATACATCCTTACCCATGCTTCATTCTGTGCACAGCAGGCCTTTTAAATAAGGTCAGATTGGATCATGTCACTCCACTGCTCAAAGTCCCCCGGTGACCTTTTCCGACTCAGATCCAACCACTGTCTGTGAATCCCATGTGGTCTGTCCCTGATCATCCCCTGACAAACCCTGGTAGTTTGGGCCACACTGGTTCCCTTGCCTTTCCTGAAATATGCCAAGCATGCTTCTACCTCTGCAGTTTGTAAATCCTTTCTTGGTGCTATTCTTTCCCAAATACCACACACTCACTTCTCTTTTTTTTTCAGGGCTCTGCTCAGTGTCACCTTATCTAACTGCAACATGTAAAATGACAAGCACTCCCTACACCCCAACCCAGCAGGCATGCTCTATCCTCCTTAGCTTGCTTTTTCTCCAAAGCAGTTTTCATCTGACACATATATTTGTTTGTCTATTGATTGTCTTCCCCCTCCTCCCCTCCCAGATGTTAAGCTTCACAAAAGCAGAAACTTTGTTTTATTCATTGTTGTATCCCCAGAGCCTAGAATAGTGCCTGATTCATAGAGTTGGGATACAATACTACAATTCATGAAGTATTGTAGGTTGAATGAGTAGATGAATGAGTAGATTATCTAAAGTGTGACACATGCATGCATACCAAAGTAGATATGTAGATGAGTTATTACATTATGATAACCAATGAAGTCAGATTTATTTTCTAATATTTATAGGCTATTTGTAGCTGGTTTTTTGTTTTGTTTTGTTTTGTTTTTTTGTAAATTGTCTTTTCTTGTCGTTTGTTCGTTTTCCCTATGGAGATGATGATGTATTTATGTGCTCTGTGCATGTTAAGAATTTTTGCTCATAGACGTGCTTTCTATTTTAAAATGTATACTATGGAGTTAGATACTGTTTTAATGTAAGGTGTCTGAAATTTCTTTTAAGATTAAGTTACTAATGTCTGAATCATTTCCTTCTTCTGTTTCTCTAATTCCACTTGGATTCGCAGAATTGGACCCTTGTGCTTTGGGTGACCACGGTTGTGAACATTCATGTGTAAGCAGGGAAGACTCTTTTGTGTGCCGATGCTTTGAAGGGTATATACTCCGAGAAGATGGGAAAACTTGCAGAAGTGAGTATTTGCTGGAGCTGTTCCACATTCCTGTTATCTGACCTCTGCATGAAATCCACCATTGCATCCTTGTGTAAGTCAGTTACTCTCAAGGGCCAATGCCATATGACCACCACAGGTAATGTGGGATCCTGGATGGGATCTTGGATCAGAAAAATGACATTAGGTTAAAAACTAAGGGAATGTAAATAAACTGTGGACTTTGGTTAATAGTAGTCAATGTATTAATATTGGTTCATTAATTATATCATGTATTACACTAATGGAAAATATTATAGGGGAAACTGGGGATGGGTGTTTATGGGAACTCTAAAACTGCCCTAAACAATAAAGTCCATTAAAAAGAAAACCAACTGCACCAAATGCACAAATGAAAAAAAATCACTGCTAGAGCTACAGCTGAAGTTGCTCATGTACGCCCTATGGTGAGAAGCAGTGGTTTAGCAGTGTGCCCTGCTGGGCGCATGTGCTGTCTGAAACCCAAGATTCTGTCAACTTCTATCTCGGCTGTTTATTAGCTGGGCAAGTTGCTTAACTTTTCTGAGCCTCTGTTTCTTTGCCTCTAATATTGTTGTTGTTTCTGGTAGTACAAATCCCTTATAGAGACCACCTTATGATGAGGCCATTCTTACATCTCAGAAAACGAAGCCTCTTAGATACTAGGGTCAAGACATATCTCTGTGTAATCAAAGGGGAGTGTGTAACGCTGAATAAATGATTTCCATCCCTGTCAGTCATCTTTTCCTCAAGTCTCTCAAAGTATTTTGCAAAGGGAAATTTATGTTGACATATTCAAAGGAAAAAAGGGGTAACTGGAATGATCACTTCTGTTTTTCACACAAGAAAGTTAAGGCTCCAAGGGACTAAGTGTTTCTCCCAAGTCATATGTTATATCAGGACAAAGCCAAAATTAGTGCTGCTACTCTAAATCGAGGATTAATCTCCTAAGTAGTCATACCAAAAGTGTTTCTTTTCTGATGACAGAAACTACGTCTGCAGAAAGCTGGTGATGGATTGCATTTTTATGAGACACTGAAGTAGGTACTGGTGAATGAGGATGGTGATGATAGTGGAGAAGTTTGAAGAGTTAGCCCGAACTAGAGCTGTGAACATCACCCTCAATGTCACCTTCTTCCATATGGATCACTGAGCTCAAGAGGCTCTGAGAATCCAGGGGCTGAGCTGGATGGATCCTCCAGGGTGAAACCCAGGGAAATTTTATGCTGGTGAAACTGTTTTAACTTTCTCTGCTGTCTTCAGGGAAAGATGTCTGCCAAGCAGTAGACCATGGCTGTGAACACATCTGTGTGAACAGTGGCGAGTCGTACACCTGCAAGTGCTTGGAGGGGTTCCGGCTTGCCCAGGATGGGAAACACTGCAGAAGTAAGTGGCCTCTAGGTAGAAATGAATTGGTCCATCTGTGGAACTTAGGCAGTTTCATAACTTCATTTAATCTTTAAATCTTCCTTTAAAATCAGTGTCAAAATTAAAAGTCCCTGACTTGGGTGCTCTGACATGTTTTGCTAGTGATCAATATGGTGGACCCTTAGTTCTTAGGAATTTCTCGGTCAAGGTCCTGAGTTGTTAGGCTTTTGGCTTCTTCTTCTCCCAGCTGTTGGCCCTCTCCACAAGATTCGTGTGGTACCCAGACCTAGCACAGTTCATGGCTAGTCATGGGACCGAATTAGAATCTCTGCAGCAATCATTACGAGGACCAAAGGATAGTTACAGTGCTATTTCTTACTTATGAAGTCCTCATAAGTAAGGGTAGAGGGGCAGCAGGGCTCTTCTGTGGGTTTTATTTATACATTCCATCATTTGCTTCTATATCATCATCATCCAGAACAGACTCTGAGAGTTTACTTAGAATGAGTATTAGGGTTCTCCAGAGAAACAGACCACTAAGGCATATATGTGTGTATTTATGTTTACATGTGTATATGTATGTGTACATATATAGAGTATATGTGTGTGTGTGTGTGTGTGTGTGTGAGAGAGAGAGAGAGAGAGAGAGAGAGAGAGAGAGAGAGAGAGAGAGAGAGAGAGAGAGAG
>PVKZ01002412.1:0-228623 GCA_004027375.1 Macroglossus sobrinus
TTTCTTATTTCTTTAAAGACTCATTCTATTGTCTTCTTGCCTTAATAGTTTCTGATGAGAAGATCATCATCAGAATTGTTATGCTCTTTGCAGGGAATGTATCACTTTTTCTTTCCTGACTGATTTCAAAATTTTTATTTATCTTTTACTTTTATCTCTGTGACTATGATATGAAAATTGAAATGACACTAATTGTGGTTTTCTTTGCAAATACCTTGTTTCTGGTTCCCTGAACATCTTAAGTTTGTTAGTTTTGAAGTATTTCACCAAATTTGGGAAATTTCAACTATTATTTATACATCATCTCATTTTCCCTCTTTCTAGGATTCTAACTACATGTAGGCTATACCAGTTGACACTGTTCCACAGGTCACTGGCCTTCTGTTAATAATTTGATCATTTTCTCTCTTCTTCATATTAAGTAATTTACATTAATTATTAATCAATATTAAATTCAACAACCTTCTGTGCTTCTCTCTCCATTCTGCTGTTAAATCCACCCAGTAAAGCTTTCATTTCAAATATTTTATTTTTAATTCTAAATTTTTCATTTTTATATAACTGTGCATTTCTTTAAATTCCTATTTAAATTTATAATAGCTCTTTTAAAGTCCTTGTCTGTTACTTCTAACATCCTGCTCATGTCAGGGTTAATTATGTTTTCTCATGATTATAGGCTATATTTTCCTATTTCTTTTCACGGTTAATATTTTTTATTGATTTTATTGATACAGAACACTAAGTCTCTACAAAATAAGAAAAAGAATAAATAACCATGCCATAGCCACAAAATAGACAGTTATGGAGCCATTAAAACTATACCTAAAAGAATTAAAAATAACATGATCTCAGCTGTATTATAAAAATGCATGAATAAAAGACAAAGGAGAAATATAACAAATTCATTTTTACTTGACATGAGACACTAACAATTTTTAAACTCTACTTGATTGTCATTTACCACCATTTCTATGATAAAACTGCATTCAAGAGTCTGAATATTTGATTTTGAGGGACAAAAATGGTCTTGCCTTTGTTCCAATTCTGTAATTCTTAGGAAATAATTCCTGCCCACATTCTATCTGGATGTCACCACATCCTTAGTAGACTTTTGCATTATAGTGGAATGATCAGAATCTTTTGAGTCAGAAGTCAGCAGTCAGAATATGGCCTATACCACTTAACCAATCAAATGGCTATTGACTGGTCATTTAATTTCCCTAATTCACATTTCTCCATGTGTACATTAGGGGCAACAGTAATATTTGAGTAAAGACCAAACGTAGAAATAGTGTGAAACTTTTAAATAGATAGTTTCTTATCCTTATCTTCCCACTAAGGACATATGGGCCATTAGGCCTCTTTGGGGGATCTTGGCTGAGCCATTTTGGTTTACAAGCATTTGGCTAACGATCTAATCACAGAGCATTGGCAGAGCACTTTTTTTTTTTTGGTGCCTAGTTGTTTATCCAAGAAAGTTACTTTGAAATGCATCTTAACTGCACATATTCTCCTGTTTTTCTCACTCTTTTCCTTTGCATAATTTCTCATCTTTTCAGAATCACCAAAAAAGCAATTTTCCCACTGCTATTTCTGGGGTGAATTTAGGGTTATTTGCAAGAAGCAATAGTCTTTCTTCTCTACTCCCACCAGCAGTCAAGTGCGTATAACTCAGTTTGTAAATTCCCTTTTATTCACCCACATTGATTATTCCTTTAAAAACAAAATAATTTCGGCTCAAAGCCTTTCACTGTTGATCTCAGCATTTCAGAGACTAATTAATCTCTACATTATGCTTGGATCAGCATTTTCCCTTTTGTTTTCAGATGAGCAAACAAACATTATGAAATTAAGCAGATTGCCCAAGGTCATACAAGGAGTCAACATCTGAGCCTAATTTGAACCCAGAATTTCATATTGTCAAGGCTAGGGATGGAAGCACAGACTGAAGCCAAGTGTACTGTTGAGAGCATCTGATATACATAGTCATGCCTGTCTATATCATGATGCTGTACAAGTTAGTAACAGGGAGTGACATTTTAGTATAGTCTTGTAAAGAGTTTCCAAAATGAAGTACTTTCTCAAGATTGTTATTGGACACATAATAGGCTACGTTTCCTACTTTTTTTCTTCCTTCCATAAGGTGACCATAATCCCCAGTTTGCCTGGAAGAGATGCAGTGAAGCCAGTTTCCTGGCATAGTTATTCAAATGAAACCTCTTTAACTCTCCAAACCTCACCTATAAAGCATCTGGACTACAGCATAACATGACCACTTAGATAAAAGCAGCCATTTCCTCCCTCGAACCCAGGAAAGAAGACAGTGTTGTGTGTCCAAAGAAACAGTGAGCAGAGAAGAGGTGGGATGGTAAGAAAGTAGGAGAAGAAGGCAGGAGACAAATTAAGGGAGACTGGCAGAAGCGGTGAATTCTGGGACAGCAGAGATTTCTTGAGACTGAAAGGAAACTGAGAAGGGTGTGGGGCTTTTGGTGGGTCCTCAAGGGTTTGTTTACGGGGTGCTGAGTGTCAAGGTATGGCACAGAATTAGCAGAGCTGTCCCTTTCCAAGTGGACTGGGCAGGTCTGAATAATGAGCATCCTTGTGACACCCATCAGGTCCCATAAACCAGTAGTCCTTCCCTATGTTCCAAGTATTCCTAAAGCCCACTGATGAATGCCTATGTAATATATAGAGGGTGGCAATGTCTATCCCCAGCCCCCAGAATCAGCTGTGATTAAATTTCTTAAAATTCTGGTGACTGGATACTCAAAATCATTTAAGTTGATTTTCTGCATCTATATATGGTAGGGTAAAATTCAGACCAGCTCCATTACTCAAAAAAAAACAAACAGCATTCGGCTATTTCCAGTGCTAAAACTTCCCAAACATAAATTTCAAATATAGGAGAGTCCGAGTGCTCAATTTACTCTCGTGTCCCCACTTGGTTGTGTCCCCATCTGCTGCCCAACATCTCTTAAAGACAAAAGACAGGAGTTGCGTGCCTGATTTAGTGGGTGTCTCGAAACAAGCAATTACGAAAGACATCAGTCTATCGTTCTTCCATGGCAGAAGACGGTGGGCCAAATGTTTTCTCCCTCCGTTGCTGTTCCATCTGATAAAAATATACCCATGACGTGTAACTTCAAATGTGCATATGTTTACTAAACTGCAAATGATTAATTTATTATCCAATTTTCTTGTCAATTTGAGAGATGTTTTTTAATCCCTGCAGAGGAAGGAGGGAATTTAACATACCGTCTAGTTCTCAAGGTTCCAATCTGGAGTGCCCCCCCAGTATTTATGAAACGCCATCTACTCTAAGTCATGGTCTGCATCCCATTAGGGGGAGGTTTGTGAGTCCCCGGGGGAATGATCCACAGCGCTCGCTGGGCATGGAGCAAAGGAGAGATTACCATACTCTATCAAGACCATACATTTTGCCCTTTTGACGGCATAGAATATGATGAGATTTAGCTTTAACTTTATATCTTTGTACTTACACAAATGGAAGGAATCACTGTTGCTCTTGAGGTTCAAATGAACAATCTAAAGTTTGTTACCGCTTCATTTCTTAGTAAAAACATGTTACTATTATGAAACCATATATAAAATACGTTACTATTTCTTAGTAAAAACATGTTACTATTATAAAACTATATATAAAACTATATGTAAAACTGAAAGATACTCTACTATCCAGAAACGAGACAATTACCTTGAAATACTGTGTATGTATTCTTCTTGCAACATACGCTTCTTCTGAAATTCAATAAAAGCAAAATAAGACTCAGTGTCTTCTTTTAAACAAAAACACTTGCGAAACATCTTAAACACTTACGTCTAAACATCAAACAGCTGCTTGTGCCCACAAATTCAGAAAACAGTCTTTTCAAAGACAACACACTGGAGGGCGAAGACGTAGTGGGACTCTAGGGTGAGCGTCCTCCAACTTTCCTCAACAACAGTGTGAAATACTGGAGAACAGTTACCTCTCATTCTTCCTCTTCTTTTGGTAGGCCAGGAATCCGAGCTCCTTCTCCACTTAGAAAAATCCTACTTATTCTTCAAAAAAGTTTCACAGCCTCTGGGCAACCTCCCAAGACTTTCGCTGAAAGCATTATTCACTCTCTCTTTAATGCTGCCCCATTTTGTACATGCGTTTATTGGAGCACATTGTAATGAGAGCAATATTTACGTCTGTTTTTCCTGACTTTGGTGGGAGTGCTTTGAGGGTGGGTGAAATATACTATTTGTTGTTCGAAGATCCAGGGATTCTCTTTTATCTTCTTGTTCCCCCATTGCCTGTCCAGTCCATCCAGTCCATAAATAACTGCTGCTGACTTTACCCCCAACACACCTGCCCACAGGACTTTGTCTTCATGGCTATCACCTTCCATCATGGCATGATAACCTCTCTCTGGGGCGCTAATTTTTTTTTTCCTTCCACTTTCACCTTCCTACAATCCGTTGGTTGATAACAGACAGAACGATCTTTTAAAAATGTAAATCAAATCATGATACTTCTCTGTTTAAAAGAGTCGATACTTTTCCATGAAACCCAGAATAAAATGGACATTTCCCGCAGGCTGGCAAACCCAACTTCAGTGGTTCTTGACCCATGGAGATCTTGACGAGCCTGGAGGGGACATCTGGCAATGACTAGGAAGAGTTTTGGTTGTCAAAACTGGAGGGGCACAGTGTCTAGTGGGTAGGGGCCAGGGAGGCTGCTCAGCATCCTACAGTGCACAGGACGGCACCACAACAAAGAATGGTCCAGCCTCAAGTGTCAACAGTGCCGATACTGAGAAAGCCTGCGGCTGCATGAGATCCACTGCCCACTCGCCTCTGCAGCTTTGCCTCACGCCACTCTCTTTGTCATCCACTAAAAGCCGACCATATTGGCTCTTCCCTGGTTTCTGTACCACTCCGAGCTTGTTTTCACCAGTGGGACTCTGTGCTCATTGTTCCGTGGGTTTGAAATCCTTCTCCCTGATGTTTATAGGTGCTTCCCCTTTATTGGGCATGTTTCAGCTTAAACTTTAGCTCTTTGTAAAAGCCACCTTGTACCAATCATGCTTGAGGACCTACCTAGGCACTTACATTAGCTAATTGTAATCCATAGTTTATTTTCATCTCATTTACATCACAATTTAAATCGCAAACACCTGTTTTTTTTTTCAGTCACTCGGTAAACTGTAAGTTCCGTGAGGACAGAGACCTGTTCTGTTTTGTTCTCTATTTCATTCCCAGAAACTAACACAGTGCCTGGCATATTTCAGTCATTCAATACATTTTTAAAGAGTTAATGGATGAATTAACAAATAATTTGTTCAAAGTAAACCAGTAGGTCCCTGCACTGCCCCTTGGGTCAATGTTATCACCACAAGTTCACTCAAGTTCAGAATTTGGAGGGAAGGCAGATTGTGGTTCTCCACCTCTGAGCAAGAAAATAATTAGAATGGCGCCTCTAAGAGCTAAGGGGAGAGACTTGGGTTTAAGACAGGTACATATATCTCATTCATAAGCATAAACAAGAACACTAATGTAACACATGCATAAGGAGTCAGCAATTACAGAAGACCTTCTCATTACGGCCATGCACCTCCGCATAACGATGTTTCGATCAACAGAAGACCCCATATACGGCTGAAAAAGTCCTACCACCTAGTGACGCTGCAACTGTCATCGTGTCTTAGCACAACACATTACTCACGTTTGTGGTGATGCCAGTGTAAACAAACCTATTGCACTGCCAGCCATATAAAAGGATAGCACAGACAACTACGGCAGGAGGCTATGCCACCCAGGTATGAGTACGTGTGCTCTACGATGTCCCCACAATGATAAAAATCACCTAATGACACATGTCTTGGGATGCATCTGCCCTTAACCAGCATATGACCGTCATGGGTTGGTGTCCACTTAGAGAACAACGGGATAGGCGATACTTCCGGCTGGGGCTGCACCCACACGTCCTTCCTTTTACAACTGTGAGAAGACGGAGTCCTGACCTAGAGCAACCTCGCCTGGCACACCCTTCCAGATGGGTCACGAGTCATCCGCGGGTGAAGTTTCACCAGCAGTGTGGCATTCCTGCCAGAAACGTTAAGATGGTGACTGAGATGACAGCATGTGTAAGTCGCCTGAAGAGCTGCAATCCCAGGCTCCCAAAGCTAGAGAAGGCAGCATCAATTTTCATTACGAGCCTTCCCGGTCTACAGCCTGATTTCTCCTGGGTGCGGCCTCACGTCATGGTGCCCCTGTGCCTCCCGGCCCTCGTTCATTTGTCTGGCAGCTGTAACCTGAGTGGAATTTTTGAGTAGGAGGGACATCATTGATTAGCACAGAGAAAAACCTACCTCGAGTTTACTTTTGTCATTCGGTTTTAGATGCATGCTAATACATCACCCTCATACCATAGCCTAGAGAGAAGGATCCAAGATCAAAACATCACAGGTTCTCAGAAGCATAATTGGACTAAGTGGGCCTTCATTTTAAAGTTATGGGAATAGAGCCACCGAGGGGATGGAAGTGAAGAAATCTAATATTTCAAAAGCCAGGTGCTTGCTTTCATGATGATGTACTTAATAATCTCATTTTCTTGAGCACGATCAAGGTAAAAAAGAGAAGGATGTGGTTTAATGATGGAAAAGTCTTTTAAACAACAAGCAAAGGATATAAGGTGACAACCCACTGGTGTAGAGTCTGCAATGACAGTATGTGCACCCTCTCTGCCGGGCCCCGTGGGCATGTGTCTGTGGTCTTTCGTTACCCTCTCCTTTTCCCTTCCAGCGCACACAGGAACAGAAAAGAATGAAAAAGGCAGTCCTTCCTCTAAAAGACTCAAGTATGGGCACCCTGAGTTCACCTTGTGATGTGAGCGTACTAATGAGCACCCCGCAAAAGTGAAAATGTATCTGGCTGCAACTGGCAAATGATGCAAAGCCAAGCTCGCTTAAGAGAAAAAATAAATAAATAAAAGGGAAATGTACTAGTTCAAGTAGTTAAATAGCTCAAGATGTAGAGGAATTCAGGCTCGGCTGGGGACTTGTTAATATGTCATTGGGGCTGGTTCTTCTTCGTCTCATTCTCTTCCACACTCTCCAGAAATGTTGAGTTTTATTCTTAGGTTCCACATGGTGCCAAGGTGGCTGCAAGTAGCGTCAGACTTACATCCTCCCAAGTTCAAGTAAGATTTTTAAAATCCTGCAGACTTCATGTCACTGGTTCTCATGGGCTAACATGCTCAGCTCTGAGCAGTCTTGGTGAGTGGTATATATATATATATATATATATATATATATATATATATATATATATATATATATACACAGTTTCAATTGGCCAGGTGTCAATTACGCGCTTCCCCCTTAGAGATTGAGATAGTGGGAGCTCTACCAGGAGTCACGGTGGTGGGGGAGAAACCCCTGGGCACTCTTAGAGAACAAGTGGGATTGAATTCTGGGATGCAGAACTAACCGATGCCCACCACAGACTCCAGCACCAAACATAACTTACTTTGCAGGAGAGCAGAATGCCAAGTGCAGTGAGGTTAATAATACGATAATCAGGCAGCCTAAAACAGCCGAGGAATGCCTGATATTTTCTTTGTTTCCCATAACCTTGAGCTGGTGGCTGTTTTATGAGCCTGTAAGCAGATCTGTCATCCCAAATGTCTTGAGTTTAAGTTAACGTTAATGGCTTCATGGTTTAGACCTTTCTCTTTAAAAGGGTTTTTTTTTTTTTTTTTTTCCTAATCGAGTCCTCATATATCTGGGATGGGTCTTCTCCAAAAAGCAAGACTTGCATCTTACAAACCAAGAAGTGGAAGCGGAAGTCTATTTGCACGGTGACAGCAACGTGCCCGTGAGAACAGCAGGCACAGGGTGCTGTGAGTGGGTTCCACAACAGGACAGAGATGGCATGCCTCCTAACTTCTGTCACCCCGTTGAAAATTAGGGGTATGGATCCTTCCAGGAGGGGAGTTCTGCGATGAAGGCTGTAGTGAAAAGCCAATGGTTGAACTTACAGAAGAAGCTCCTTATTCTCAAAACCAAGTGGTCATCCTTTGGGGTCACTAATCTTAAAAGACTCCAACCTTGGGTGGTCCTGAACAATGCTACCAAGCCTTAAGTCACTTCTCTTTTGCAGTTCAAGTCGAGGCTGAGTTCCTTGATGTGGTCCCTGGGTACTTTCTGAGCGTCACCTCTGAGCAATCTTCCCCCACCCTGACTCTTCTCTTGGCACTCTTCAATCACACAGACTTTTTATTCTGCACTTTCTCGAACAATCCAAGATGTTTCCAGCTCTCTGTTCTTCTCATCGTCAACAATGCCTTCCTCCACATCCTCAATCTGGCCCCTCCATCTTTTCATGAATAGCTCTTTAGTTATGTGTTGAAATATAGGCTCCTCAGAGAACTTTTTGGGCTTCTCTAACTCAAATGCCCCATCTCTCTCGAACGTTTATTGAACAAACCATTCTTGAGGACCTAGTATGTGTCAGACACCATTTTCGGAACAGAAGATAATGAAAGAACTTCGTGTGTCTCTCTTTGTGATGCCTTAGTTTCTCTCACATACACTTCGCATCTCGTGATCATTTGCTTGTCCTTGTTATTTGTTGCTTTTCTATCCTTCTCACTAGAATATAAGCTCTATCAGTGCAAGAATTGTGTTTGGTATATCCCCACCTTGGTACTAAGTAGATGTTCAGTAATTTTTAGTTGAATAAATGAAGAAGGACTTGGACTCCCTTGTGTTAATACACAAGAAGTGGAGAAGATCTGACAGTAGGAAATAATCTCACTAGTTAAGGAAAGGCCTACATAAGAGTAGAGGAATTACTCCTATGGGTACTGGTTTGCCTGCCCAGTGTCCTACACAAATTGGGTTGCAATAATTTTCACCTATGCTCATGCATACGCCAGCCAGATAAAGTCCAGAAATGAGTTCCTGAATGGAACTGCACAGTTGTCGTGGGAGACTACCCCATGCAAAGATCTCATGGGCGAACTCGTCCCAAAGCGAGCGTGTCAGCCACCTGGCACTAGAATTTGATATTTCACAGCCAGGACATGGTTTGTTTGGCTTGTTGCTAATGACTGAGAACGTGCAGTGCTCCGGTCCCAGCACTGAGCACCCCATGTGCATTTAACGCCCTGAGTTCTCACGACGGTGTTACAGAGTGGGTTTTGAGCCCATTTTAAGGATGGGAAAACGAGGGCAAAAGGGTAACAAGATGAGCTCAGCTAGTAAGTGGCGGAGTCAGGATCCGAACTCAGACCCATTCCTTAACCCTGTGCACACTGTTCTGAGATGTAGAAAGCCAGGACCCAGCAGGCTTTATGGGCGTGGTCATGTCCACACCATCAGCATCTTCCCATGAGCATCTCCATGGTGGGGCTGAGCATGAGCAATCCATTAACACTTTAGAGTAAACATGAGTTTGAGAAACTTAGGAAGGGCAGGCTCTGATGAGGAGAGAGGCAGAGAATTTGTAGAAAATACACAGGAAAGAAAGTAAGTAAAACGAACTCAGAGATGGCTATAATTTATACAGAAATAGTTGCTTCTCCAGAGTGAGTTTATTAAGGGGCTGCCTGCGGGCTCTTTCTGACGGGAGGGCACTCCGATCAGAAAGCAAGCATCCGGGGCCTGGGCTGAGTCAGATCCCCGCGGTGCTAGGCAGGAACTGGAGGCTGCCTCTGATCCTAGCACACAGCAAAGCTTGCCGCCTCGGTCTTTAATTAAAATGCCACATCCAAACACTCAGAGACAGAGGCACTTACAAAGTTGTTCACACGTTTACAGAGCGGCCCGGAAGATTAAATTCTCCATTTGTTCCTTCGGAGAAAGAATTCTGTGATTGCATAACTAGATGAATGAGATGACCTCTACCAGAAGGCAAAGGAGTCATCGCGTGAGTTTCACTTCTTCTTCACCCTACACTCTTGAGAAAGCCCTGCACAACTCATGTAAGATATAAGGAAAACATGTGTAAGCATTCTGGGAGGGGAAAAAAATACACACACACACACACACACACACACACATACACACACACACATTCACACACACGGAAGACAGAGATAAAGCAGAAATGACTTTGCTTAGCACCCCCCTGGCAAAGCCTAGCTGCATTGAAATGCGTGATGGGGGCAGGAAGACTGCAATTTACCACAATATTTGTATATTATTTTTATCTTCCTCCACAAATAAGATGATGATTGAATTCAAATCACATTTCAAACAGGATTCATTGCTGAAATGTCAGAAATGAGGTAGCACTCAAGTCTTGCAAAACCTTGAAATCTGTTCCATAAAAGGCAATTTCAGCATAAAGCATGGTTAACCTTGAATCGTTAGATTAATGATCCAGCACCTTTCAACTGAGTGCCGATGAATAAACAAAACTTTACAAGCAAATTTAGCAACATCTTAGGAGAAGAAAAGCAAAACCAATCAAGGGATGAATGGTGGTGAAACAGAACAGAACATTTCGGGGCAGAAAGAGAGCGATAGCAGTAAGGGCACTGTAGAGAAT
This sequence comes from Macroglossus sobrinus, assembly GCA_004027375.1. NCBI lineage: Eukaryota > Metazoa > Chordata > Mammalia > Chiroptera > Pteropodidae > Macroglossus > Macroglossus sobrinus. Next base: position 10,546 of record PVKZ01002412.1, read on the forward strand.
AAGAAATCTTCGTTTCCTTAAAATCCTCACACCATATAGGACTCATTCTGTTTAAAAACAAAACAAAAAACAACAACGAAAATGGAATTCACTCCACACCCAACAGCAATGTCTTATACTTTGATGATGGGTTTAAAATCGTAATTCATCTTGTCATCTTGCCTATTGTGCTTGGTTTTAGAAGGGATGTGGTGTGTTTGAGTTGATCTGGTCTTTACCAAATCAAGGATACGAGATAGAAAAGAAACCTACATCACTTTACAGATGGCCTCAGGACACAAAGAAAAGACACACGTGCAACAGAACCTCCCATCCCGCACAGAGTGTCTGACAGAGAGGCAAATGACACCACGTTTAAGAGATTAAGCTTCAGTTTGACTATGGCCCTCACATCACTCAGACTTGAGATCTACTCCATCCAGGCTGCCTTAAAACACCCACCTTAAAAACAATAGAGCCAAGTCTTGTTGGAAAATTCACCGATGTTGTGGGGAGTGACACACATACAGATACTATATGTATGCTTCTTTTGGAGAAAGTATAAGAATGAGCCAGCACGTGTCGTCAAGTCACCGGGCAGCCTGCACGCACCTCTTGGGCACCAGATGTGCAACACTTCTGCTCACTCCTAGGGATTCGCTGCCTCAGCAGCTAAGCCGGAGCTGGCCACTGCTCAAACTCTGGTTTGTCTGGGTCTGATGTCCCCAGGTCTATTGCACCTTCTCTTGCTTCAGACCATAACTGACACTTATCAACAGGGTTGGGAGTGTGGCTGTTTTCACATGGAAGCCAGGCTCCTCCCTGTTACGTAGATGAAGCATCTGAGGCCTAGTGGGCTGGAGCAGCTGTCTCAAGGTCATGCCATTTTTAGAGGGGAGGGTCAATATACCTACATATCTTCCTTTCTTCTCCCACATTAAATAGATGTTTACGATGTTACAGGCACCATGCTACACTTTAGGACAGGGGTGACACACTATGGCTCTCTAGCCACCAGCATGCTGCCTGTTCTTACATGGCCCACAGGCTAAGTGTAGGTTTTGCAATTTAAAATGGTTGAGAAGAAAAAAAAATCAAAGTAAGATTAATATTTTACAGTATATAAAAGTTATATGAAGTTCAATTTTGGTGGTCATAAATAAAGTTTTATTGGAACACAAACACACCCATCCCTTTGCATGTCTTCTATGGCTGGTTTGTGATTCAATTCAAGTTACAAAGGTGAAATTGAGTAGCCCCAGAGACCCTGTAGCCTACAAGCCAAAAATATTTACTATCTGGTCCTTTACAGAACAAGTTTGCAGAGCCCTGCCCTAGGAGATAGCAACAGACAGGCAGAAATGGAATTTGCTACAGAAAAGGGGAGACAGCTATTGCACATGTGTCTTGTAAACCACCAGACCAGGAGCTGGCCAGGTGAATGTTTGGGGGTGTGAGGGAATCCACCTGCTTTCATAGGCATAAAATGCAGGCCCAGTTCCCGTGGTGGCAGCTATGGCAGATGAAGCCATGAGGGCCCAAAGCCTGGCCTCGTACACAGGACTGCACAGCTCTAAAGCCATGACAGAAGCAAAATGTTCTATGCCTTACAAGTGAACAGGGGCAGGCTCAGATGAGAAGACTCAAGCAAGTGTTTGCCATCCAGGAAGTGGAGTCTAGAGGCTGAGACAGAGCTCATTACTAGCCTCGTCCACCCCTCCCAAACTGCACCTCCTTTGGCATCAACCCTTCAGGCTAAAAAGTTGAGTACAGTAACTCATGCTACAAAGCTACGAACCTCTGTCAACTCTGACCTCTTCTTCCTGCTTGCCCAAAGGTCACCATGTCCATCACGCCTCACTCCCTAGAACCGATCCCTTCTACTTTAGATTCAGTCCTGTGGTCTCCCATCAGATTTCCTCTAATAACTTCCCCAAAGCCCCCTGCCCCAGCCTCACAGATATCGCCTCTCTGACCTGTCCTCTAAAATATTTCTGCCATCATCACTGTAGATCACGAGTCCCACAGCGAGCGTACCGAGAGAGACACACCATGACAAGTCATCACTGAAATGCACATAAAAATGTGCATGCCTTTTGTCTGCTCATCAAACTGGCAAAAGTTGGAAAGATCAGTAAGTCCATCTTGGGCAAGGGTGTATGAAAAGAGGCTCTTTCAGATGCTGCTGGTGGGTGTGCAAACTGGGAAGGCATCTGTAACAGGCAATTTGGCAATATTTATTAACATTTATTATGTGTTTTCCTTCGGACCCAGCATTCCTCTCCTTAGTATCTATTTTAGGGAAACGCTTGTATAAGCCCCCAAAGAGACTGGTTCAAGGACACTCACTACAGCAATGTTTATCAGAGGGGAAAAAGAAAGGAGAAAGAAACAGCCTAAGCATGCAGTTAATTCCACACCCGGATCCAATTTAATGGTTCAAAGCTTTAACCACCAACTACTCTTCCTCTAGAACTTCGGCTCCTATGCTCATATGCCCCTCTGTGTTTCCATCTCTGGACCCTATGGCTGTCCATTTTCTCTTGGTCCACACGATGGGCTACTGAGCTATTCTTTATTGAAATGAACAAACAAACTAATCACACACCACGCAGATCCATGCGATTCTATGCGTGGGGTCAACATTCCCCCCGTGCTCAGCACTGCCGACACCGTGGCTACCATCCCCTTCCCAAGGAGAATGAAAGTCCACCTTGACCGTTTCACTTACTCTTCGATTCCCAGGGCTTGGAGCACAGAAGACACCCAAGGAAAGTCTCCAGGATGAACGAATTTTTCTCCCGTTTTCCATATGGCTATTTAAAGCACCATCTACTTCCCTCACATCTTCAGTCTCCCCCACCTCTCAGATGCCTCCTACTTCAGAAGAGAACATAAATGCCAACGGAGAGGAACTCTCTCCAAGTCCCTGCTGGGAAGACTGTGGACTCCCTCGTACCCAAGAGTTCTTTCTCCTCCTCGCACACATCCCTCCTCACATCTGCTCTCTCCCGCATGAACCTTGCTCTGTGAGACACTCTCTCCCAAAGTGTTCCCTGTCAGACCCAGAGTGGCCTTTTTCCAGAACTGAGGCAGGCTTCCGTATCTCCATCTGATGACCTCTCTTGCCCTCATGCCTATGTCTGCCTACTCTTCTACACCCTCCCCTTTATCTCTTAACATGGCGTAGTGAGACTGTCCACGTACTTTCTCAAATTCCATTTGCTCCTCAGTCCCACCACCGTCTGGAATCTGTCCGTCTTTATCATTACAACAACATCCACACCTGCCTCGTACCTAACCCCAGTGGTTAGGTCCAAAGCCTTCCATGACTTCGATTCTGTGAAATGTTTGACAGTGAATGGTTATTCTGGTCATTTTTCTCCCACTGGCATCCATGAGGTGACACGCTCCTGGGTGTCCTACTTGTTTTGCTCACTCTCTCAGTTTTTTCGTGGGTTCTTCATGTGTCCTCCTATAAACACTGAATTTCCCCAGCCTTCTGTGCTGGGTAAGGCGGTCACATAATTCGCTTTCCAAACTGGGATGCACTAAAATCTAAAGGGGGTGCTATTAGCAATTATGTTGGGGGAAACAGACGTAAGGTGGGAATATCCTGGTTTGGTGGGAGGTGTGGCCACCCTAATTCTTGGACCTCATCTTCTCATTCCGCCTCTCAGGGGAACACCTATGGTTTCAGATATCACAGCCCCTCAGTCAGCTACCTACACCCAAATCTCATCTACGCCTCCTGCAGAAGCTGAAAACTCAGCATTTCCTTAGTGTGCTTAGCCTCTATCCCCTCAAAACTATTCCTTATTTGCAGCAAAAGTGACCCCAGCCACTCGGATACCCAGGTTAGAAACCTAGGCACACTCCTCCTTCGTCCTCATTCCTAACACTCAATTGCCAGTTCTCACCTACTGGGCTAAACGCAGCTCACGTAGGTCTCATTACTTCCTTCTCCTCTGCTACTTTCCTTTCCAGGGCCAATCTTCTCTCAACGGGATCAGTGCTACAGATTCCAGGCTCGCCCCTCACCTCCATTTTTGCATGCCCCGCCTCATCCCTGATCCTTCTGTAAGTTCCAGGAAAAACAATCTTCCTACGGAACCATTCACTGGGTTTTATAAACATGATGATTATGGAATGGAATGACAATGATGAGGGACATAAAGGGAATGTTCAGATCACACATGATGTGGGGGCCATATACTTTAATCATGGAGGGTAACATTTGTACCAAGCACTGAAAGATGAGGAGCCAGATGACCAATGGGGAGACACACCCCAGGACTTGGGAGCAGCCACTGCAAAGGCCCCAAGGCAGTGAAGAGCTTCGTTAGAATTGGGATAGTGTGTACGCACTCCCACGGCACCAGACGGCCTGCCTGAGAGACAGCTGTGTGTCTTCTGATATTCCCGCCATGACAGGTTGGGACACCAAGACCAAAGTGATGAACTGCAACTCCCACCTGTCCCAACAGCCTTAACTGGAGTCACATGAAATGTGCCAAAAGGCAAATACAGAAAGCCGCCCCGGGAATTGTCAGTAGGACTGTGGCACCAAGGGGTGCTGGGAGTGGGTAGCCCTCTCCCCGACAGGCGCAGAGGCATGGAGCCCCAGGCTCCCTTAGAGGTGAACGGGCGAGGACAGAGGGGGAAGTGCTGGCAGCTGTGCTCGAGCTGGGGCAGATGGAGCTCGAAGACTGCGGGGAGCTGAGGCGGTGACAAACATCTGCTGCTGGCAGCCACCACCCCAAACAACTGAGGCTCCGGTGGCCCAGCCCCAGTCTGATCTTGATAAATGAGCCATCGTCTTAGACCGGAACATGGCAGAGCCATCCTTTCCACACCCATGGTCTCCTGGGAACGAGAAGAGGACACAGGAGAAGAGCACCCAATGGACTTCTCCTATTTTAAAGGACAATTAAGTGCCGGGGTTAGTGGTGACACACAGGCACACCCAGGAGCACGAAGAGCCTTTGAGTTGTGCGCCTCTGAGCCAGACGGGGTTTTCAATGGAGGCAGAAAGGCTGACGCTGGTGTGGGCCAGGGTCGCACGCCCAGCCAGGGTGCTTCGTCCCATTCCGTGTGGCCGGCCACTCCATTACCGCCGCTCCATAAAATTACATCCCTGATTAAAATTTTAGTGCCAACTATTTTATATGATTACTGACAGAAAGTCAAAATTTGCATTTAAATAGACGTATTAAAAACACTCCGCAGAGGAGAGGACAGCAAAGCAATCTTGGGGAGTCTTTTCAGAGAGGGCGAGGCACGCTGGTGAGGATTTCTCTGTAAACAGGGGCCCTGACCCTTGCACACTCCGCTGGAGGGCACGCTGTGCGAGCGCCTGCTCAGACGTGACTGCTCAGTTCTGAGCTCAGACTCGCCGGAGCCCATGGCGCTACCATGCATGCATTTGTTCGTCCATTCCACAAATATGTACGGCCTACTACTGTACTGTGCTGAGCAGTGCTCCCCCAAAACATACACATACACAGAGAACCTCAGAACATGACCTTATTTGAAAACTGGGTCTTCACAGACGTAAATCAAGTTCAGATGAGATCATAGTGGATTAGGGTGAGCCCTCATCCAATGACTGACATCCTTAGAAGACGCCAGAGGACACACAGACCCACAGGGAGAAGGCCATGTGACGATGCAGGCAGAGATTGGAGCAGGGCATTTGCGAGTCAAGGAATGCCAGAGATCCCGAACCACCTCGAGAATCTAAAAGCGCCAAGGAAAAGCTCTCCCCTAGAGCCTTTGCAGGGACCACGGCCCCGACAACTCCTTGACTTCAGACTCACAGCCTCCAGAACTGTGAGAGACAAAAGTTCTGTTGCTGTAAGCCACCAACGTTGTAATAATTCTCAGTGCTGTCCAAGGAAACTGATACAGTCGTCATGAAACCGTTCGGCTGAGCCCTTATCGAAGGACCGATGTCCTTACAAGAAGAGGGAGATTTGGTCACAGGGACATGCACAGAGCGAAGAGACACAGGGAGAACATGATGTGACAACTAAGGCACAGAGTGGGGTGCTGCAGCTATGAGCCAAGGAGCGTCAGGGATTTCTGGCAGCTCCCAGAAGCTGGAAGAGGCAAGGGGGGCTTCTCCCCTCGAGCCGTCGGAGGGAGCGTGGCCCTGCAGACACTTTATTTACATCACGCTTCTGACCACCAGAACTGTGAGGGAAATAATGTCTGTTTTTAAGCTGCTCAGTTTGTGGTACTTCCTTAGCACAGCCCCAGAAAGCGAAGACGCCTGCCCGCTAAGGGCCAGGCTAGGTGGCCACAGCGGTGACTATAAAAAACCAAGCTCCTGAGCTCAGGGAACTTGGAGTCCAGCAGAAAGGAGAAACCACTCAAGGAATCGCAGAAATCAATGCACAATTGCAACGGGGATAACTGCCATAAGAGAGATCATCATAAAAGGAGAATCCGCAATGGAGGAGGCTTTGTGTGCTCAGAAGTCATGGAATGGATCCCTACAGAAGTGGATCAATGAGCTCAAATAGGGACATAGTCATTAAATACAGAGGAGGTGGGTGCAGGGGGAAACGAGGCCGTGGGAAGGGCCATCCTCGGCATGTGCCCACCTGCTGGTCCTGAAAACCACAGGAAAGATCTGTGTGGCCATCTCCCCTTGGACCCTGACCAGTAAGGGGCTGTGTTCTTACTGTTTATTTGGAAGACAGGAGGGAGAAGGGGTAGGGAGGATTTTGTTCATAATGGATTCCTTTGTGTTGAGATTCTGAAAACCTCTAGGTACTTGGTCCAGCTCTGTCGCTACCCAGAGCTGACTGACCTTGGCTTAATCAAGGGTCCTGCGAGTTGAGCCTGGGGGGTTTCCATCTGGATGGGGAGGAGGCTGGGCTGGCTGGCTTCCAAGGGGCTATCCAGCAATGATGTGGTCCTGCGCATCACAGAATGGGCAGAGACTAGACAGTGGTCTTCCCAGAGCATTTTCCAATGAGCCCAAACCACAGCCTTTGCCATCTTCCACCTGACTGAAAGTGATCACCTGCCCAAAGATGTCCAAGAAAGACACACATTCTCTTTTATTGGCTTTGCCTTGGGTGGGGAAACGGAGCTGCACCCAAGGCTGAACAGGTTTATTCATTTTGTTCCTAGAACCGTCTACTGTGGCATTATTTGTTAAAAAAGAAAGAAAGAAAGAAAGAAAGAAAGAAAGAAAGAAAGAAAGAAAGAAAGAAAGAAAGAAAGAAAGAAAGAAAGAAAGAAAGAAAGAAAGAAAGAAAGAAAGAAAGAAAGAAAGAAAGAAAGAAAGAAATTAACATGGGAGAAAAGGAATTCTTTCACATAGCAAAACAGTGCCCAATAAATGACTTTGGAGACTGATCTTGGGGAATTTGCTGTGAAGGCCACCTGCAAAGTTCATAGAAAAATATCACATTTCCATCAAGGTTTGAGCAACAGAACTTCAACATTTTGCACCACAAAACACCTCCTCGCCCCCCAAAAAAGAAATGATTTCTGATATTCCCCATGTAGACTCCCATTGGCCTGCAAATGTTTTAAAGTCGGACCTGGCAAAGCCTCAAGTAGGGAATGTGAAAAGGGAGCAAAGAGGAACAGCAGTAGCTCGGAGCCTTTGTTCTGCAGGCTGTTTTCACGCTTCCTCAGGTGAATGGATTCTGAAAACTGCCAGTTGCTAACAGGAATCCCACCTCTTCAGACTGATAAGATAAATCTTGACAGCCTAAGAAATCTTTATTTCACTCAGAAGTTATTTGTTCCCATCTCATGCTCACAGATTAAGAATAAAAAATTGATTTGCCTTCAAAGGAAGGCATTTTGTAATTCAGATTGCCTTCGCCCCACCCCACCCATGGACCACTGACTAGACAATGGCTACCAGTGGCAATAACAATCCCTGTATCTAGGATCTGGATGGGAAAATGTTCCCATCCAGAGAATATTACATGAGAATATTTTGGCCAGGATGTAAAATACCTAGGAAAAAAAAGCAAACATTTTCAGCTGGAGGGATGTCTCTGCATGTTCTTACATTACCCAGCATCTTGTCTTCTGCTTTAAGCTTCGATTATGAAAACTGTCTCTACAAACACCAGGTCTATTACAAAACCCTCCCCAAAATAAACATCTTAAAAATTAGTATGTCTTTTCATAATATCAGGGTGAGAAGAAATAGCTACTCACTTCATTTGTGTGAGAAAATAAAAAGAGATGGTAAAAACAGTGTTTCAGAGCATGAACCATTTAAAAGGAATGCCTTCCATCGACTCGTAAACACTCTCCTTCCAGCCTGTTCAACTGCCGGAGCATGATGTGACCCCAAATTGCGCGATGTTAGACATCGGTTCCAGGGTACGAGTTTGTTCCCTGATTATATGACCCAGTGAGTAATTACAAGACTACCTAATGCCCATCCATGCTTAAAATTCAGCTAATTTAAGTAGATTAGTGATTAAATGATCTCAGGACAAATGTCTGTCCAGAGAGAATGATTCAAGCCCACATTCGATGTTGAAAAATCTGATAAAGCAGCTTCAATTTTCTTGACAAGTTAGAAGAGATAATGTTTGCTGCTGTTGTAACAGACTAACTGACTTAATGACAAATTGAAATTAAGGACTTTCTATGTGCCAAGCATGGTGATGGATACAAATTCAAAGGTGAACTCAGACTTTTCCTACCAGCCCTCAAAGGCAGACTTTAGGTCTAAAGAGAGCCACTGACATGCACTAGAACTTGCAGCTGAGTTAACCATTCTTTCCCAAATACTAGGGCTAATCAATAGTTGTATGTTGATGAAAGATATGCCTAAGGCTGTTCTCAAAACAACCTCCTCTTTCTTTTTCTTTGGAATCTCTTTCCCATTATTTCAATTAATCCATTCAACCTTTCTACTCTCCCACCCAATAAATTCAGCAGAGAAGATCTGAGAAAAATTCATGAATTCTTTAAAACTGAGTGAATTTGGAGAGAGGATGTCAATTTTGATTTATAAAAAATTAATATGAAATATTTAAGATATATAAGTGGTATAATATGTAACACAACACACACCATGTTTTCTATACCCAGTTTAATAAATAAGATGTTACCAACAGGTTAGAGGCTTCCTAGATACCTCTTGCATAGACATATATGCATACATATACATATGTATCCTATATTCCTTAAGCAATATTATTTTTCATGTTTTTAAATTTCACAATGATGGTAACATACCCCTTTGCTACTTCTGGTTTTTCCAACATTAAAATCTGATATTTACCTACTAGTTCACTTTTCACCGCTCTATAGTATTCCACTGTTTCACTTGACTGACAATTATCTTTAAATTCTCATTTTGGTAACAGGTTGGTATTTTTCCTAACTTAAAACAAAATTCTACAAGCTATGCTAGTACAAATATAAAAAAGGAAGGCCAGGGTTCTTTCTCTCTTAACCACTGATGTGCCTCTTACGCATGCATAATCTTGACTTGGCATGTAAGACTAATTAATAAATCATTGTTGAATAAGTAGTGAATGAACCCATTGTATATTAAAAACCCCCAAATCGATAAAGTAGAGGAACATAAACTTTTCCAGGAACTGAAGATCTACAGAATACGAACATGAACGGAAACTTCGATCACAGAGCAGAGAAACTGTTCGCATGGAAGAACTAGAGCCGATACAGTGAATTGAAAAGAGGTGTGGACATGTGCAGGACACCCAGAGAACTGAGAAGGTACAGATCAGGAACCAGCTCCGTAAAAGTAATTGCAGGAAATAAATCTGGAAATCTAACATGCAGCGTTTTGGTCTGTGTGGCAATAATTGGGTCAGAGAACTACTTTCTGCCAACATGCCACCTCTCCTCCTTAGCTCTGCCCTTGCAGACCCACGTGACATTGGACAGCCTGAGCTTCCAGGGGTGGCCTCAGTGCCATTGTGCATGCCTGGGTTAAAAGGTTTCCAGCTAGCTGTGAGATATTTTCAATATTTATCATCCAGGGTACACAATACAAGCCTCATCCATGTATTTAATTACTTGAGGATCAATATCGTTGGAGAGAAACAATCAGTGAATCTGCATGTTAAGCATACAAAGAGAAGAAGAAGAAGGGTCCAAAGTGGCTGGAAACTGCCCCAAAGTCTGTGTGGGGTGGAGAGGACCACTCCATCTGCTTTTTATGTTCCAAAAAATGAATACACAAATAAGTCTTAATTTGGGGCTATTTCTTCCTCCACAATGACACTTTCCTAAACTACTCTGTAGGTAGAAAGTTAAGCTGAAATAACAAGGGTTTGTGTTCCAAAGTTGAGGCCTTAGGCAGCCCTAGTACCTACAGGAAGCTGGGCATGGTATGGGGTTTGAAACAGTCCTTCTGATTCTTTTAAAATGTCTTTTTTTTTCCTGTTCCTGGCACCATATTTCCTTTTTTTTGTTATTACAATCGTCCTATCTGTCTAAAAGGGATGACAGAGAACATGCAGGATTGGTTTCTACCATATGAAAGCAAAACACCCCAGTTTCCTCTCCCCCATCCTTGTTCCAACCTCATTTCAAATACACAGGAAGATCCGGGAAGAGATGATCCTGCAGGGAAGAGATGACCTAAGGACCTGCTGATAATTCGACGCAACCCATGTCTGGGTTCCAGCTGTCAACATCAGTGTTCCTGCTTTATTCACTCAGTCTTGGCTTTACAACCTGTGTTAAGATGGAACTTCAGCTCAGCTGGGGGACACAAGCTGCCACTGTGAAATGAGGAAGGAAACGGTGGGACACACCAATGGACAGAATGGAAAAGCCAGGAGACGCCTCACAAAGCAGTACATCCTATCGTCATGAGCACATCCATTATGGAAGACATGAAGAAAGCATTTGCCGTTGATGGTGCACACACAGTGAGCAGAACCCACCGTGGCAGGCAGAGCTGGTATGCAATACAGAAAGCCACTGTGATATTCCTTTGAGGCAGAAAATTACAGTTAAAACAAAAAACAAAAAAAAAACAAAAAAACTGGTGTCCATTATTGGGTCCGCTTCGTGCTAGTTCTACAACCTTACACATGTCATTCGAGCTACCTGTGGCTTAGCTGCCTCATCTCTCAAATGGAAATAACAGTAGCACCTGTTCCCTAAGGTTACTGTGACGATCAAATAATCTATTTAAAGTGCTTACACAATCTGGCACAGGGTAAGCTACTGTTATTTATGAGTGCCCCAACATAAGCATCGGTGGTTTTTGCAATGTTCATCCTCTTGGAGGACAATGTAGAGGAGATACAGATGACTTAACCTTGTTCTTCGGGTGACAAATACATCTTACATCCTTAAATTCTAACTTAACTTGGGGTTATTCATCATGGTCTCATGTATCTCCACGGGAAAATGGTGGGAGACCTAACGTTTATAGTATTTGAGATACATGAAAAGAGATTTTTGATTTAAATGTTTGCAATCTTAACTCTGCAGATTATAAATGTAGAACAGACTTTATAGTTCAAAATCCAAAAGCAAGAAGAATTATGGAAGCTAGATATCTATCTCCAGGTAGATTAGCCACCTCTGGCAGCCAGAGACCAGGAGAAAGTTGGGCAAAGAGCCAATGGAGTTAGGATGCGACTTATATTTCTAAAAAGTACTGTGGAAAAAATAATATTAAGAGGGGAAGGAGAAAGTGAGAACAAGAAAGATCATCAGTAGCAGTGGAAGAAGCAGCTGCAGCCCCCATCTATCAATATGTCCTCTACATTCTACGTCTATCACACAGATATAGATAGAGATCCTTTAATTCTCTTAAATACCCAGCAAGTTAGAAATTCTTCTTCCATTTCACAGACATGGAAACTGAGGCTCACTTTCTTGACCAAGGTTATTCACACTAAAATGTGGTGCTGCCAGGATCTAAAACTAGCTTTTAGTGACTCAAAATTCTGTGTTCTTTCCACGGAACAACATTGCATCAAAACATGTCCAGAAGAATTGGTGGTGAGGTGGTCTCGTTGTCTGGGTTATATGATGAGAGAATATTGCATATACCATCCACCCCATGCCTACCACTCCCCAGAGACAGAGAAACTTGAAGAGCAAAGATGTATCTGCTTAAAGAACGCATGTGTGCGCACATATATATCCATCCATCCATTCATCTGTCCATCCATCCATCTATCTTCTATTTTAAGAACAAAGGGCCCTACCAGACAAATTTATAACTGCTATTCTGATAGCTCAGCCAGACGGTTAAGAGAAAAGTTAATTTTTTTTTCGAAATCTCTTTTCTTTCTTTAAAGGTGAATCCCATTTTAGGCTCATCGATTTTGATAACTATGCCTTTGCCAAGACCTGTCCCTGTGAGATGCTACAATCTGAGGAGGTGACGCTCCCCATGCACACTGTCAAACACCCACGCCGAAATTTTGTCTCATGGTTTTGGACAGAAGTGGGGCACTGTGAACTGGGAGAAAGTTATGACAGGACTACACCCCACCCTGCTCTAGTGACTATGGGAATGTGCTACCCTCAGTCACTCCCTTTACCTTCTGCTCCACTCTCCTGAGTCAACAAACAAGAGAAAAACAAAGGGTCCGTCCACAGGAATTCTTTCAAGTTCCTGTGATAATTTCTTAGAGTTCCTTTGCAATTGTGGGATAGGGTGAGGAATGACACATGAGGATGATTCCTTCTCAGCGATTAGAGCAAACACATCACATTCAGAAAGAGAACTCGGACCACACGGCTCTTCCCTATAACCGAAGGTCTTCATGAAAAAGTGCACACGCTCATGCACACACAGGTCCACTGTCACACGCCCACACACACATACATGCATGCATATTCACATAAACACTGGGGGGTGGGAAATGACCAGCTGAAAGTTCCCGCCCAGGGCCCAACAGCGAATAGACAAGATCTGATCAAAAGAGAAGCTTCCTTGGCCCTCTAGTCCATCTTGCACGGCAAGGTGAGTGTTAAAAATCATGATGCTGAGGTGGCACTGTCTGAACACTGGGAGGGAGAAGGAAGGGAAGGAGAGCGTGGGGGCAGAGAGAGAGGAGGTGAGACCACAGAGAGATGAAATAAGGCAAGGGATGGAGGAAGAAAAGCAAGAAAAAAATCTAAGAAAACTTTTCACCTTGGCAAGCCAAATAGCCAGCTTTAAGCAGGTAAAGGGCTTTATACCCTTTGGGGAAAGCACTTTTGAATTCTGCCAGCAACTGAGCACCACACAATTTGAAAAAGGTCCTGTTTTTCTTGGCTCGTGAAGGAGACTTGGACTTCTCACGGCGGCGGGGAACAGACGCTGTGGCATAAGGATCCCAGAGGGGGTAGGCAAAACCTTTCATTCCTTTCCAATGGCTTGCTGCCATAGTTCAAATGCAAAATTCGGGCCACTATTCCACTAACAGCACAGATAAGGCTCCTTGGGAGAATAAATCTATTGAAACTACATTCTTGTTTCTCTAATTTTTTTTTATATTTCCTTTTTATTGTATTCTATAAGATGACACATGTATTCCCATATTTTACCTATGTAGACCTAGTTTCATTTAATAAAACATCTCTTTCATTTCCTAGGCCAAAAATATCACAGAATCAGACAGACTTCATTAAAAAGTAACAAAGGGGTCTGATTTTACATGGACACAATTATTATTTCTGTCACTGGGTGTCAGTGAACAGAGCGATAGATTTTCATGTGAAATTCGTTACTTCCTTTAGTCTCATAGCAAAGCCCCCAAATGTTTTTCTGTTTAATCTTTGAAACTTTAAAAATGGTACCTAGCTCAGGGAAGATTTTATTGTTGTTCTCTTAAAGAATGTAACACCCATTCTTGCCAGAAACAATCTCAACTCCCCTTAAAATAGTGGTAGTGTAAAACTTAGACAATTTCAAAAGAAACATTTAATTAAATGAATAAACTCATCGCTAGATTACTCTCTATCTTTGATAGCTATTTCCGTTTCGCTCTATGCCTCATCAGTCTACTTTCCAATGAAAGATTTAGGTTTTTTGTGCATATTAGGTTTAAATTTCTGAATTTGTTTTTTCCCTCAACACATTGTTTATGCTGTTAAACTATAGCCTAGGGAAAGATGTCACTACATTGTACTACAGACGCTTCATTAAAAGTTTATTACACAACTAAATACCGCATTATGAAAAATAATATCCAAAAATCATGTGAAGTTGAGAATTTATGCATTTTCTATAGAAGTACAAAACACTTTTGAAGCCAGTTGAGCTATTTAATGAGGCAGAGCAATGTTAGTTTCCTTTAACTTAAAAAAAAAATGATTCTTCTGGTAGGTTTTCAGGTCTGCATTAGATCATTTCATATTGAGAGAATACCTGTGCAAACATGCCTTGAGAGACCCAAATGATCGTGTCAGCTTTCGCCCAAGAAATACTGTTCCCAGGGACAGCTATACAAACTCGTCGCCTTAGTCGTGTGTTACACATTCAGAATAGGGACCAGGCAACATTGACGAGACAATCAGCTTATTAGTCTCCATCCCCTATTCACACCTTGACCTTCCTTCCTCAAATTCCAGAGGAAAGGTCACTGAAATCCCACCCCCAATGGGATATCTGGCTGTACAGTAAAATCCAATAAAAAATAAACCACGCCATTTCCCCACAGGTCACTGCACAGGCATCAATAACAGGAATCTGTGATCACCAGTGACCCGAGCTAGACCATAACCAGTCACCTTCTGGTTAAAGCCACCACTATTCTCATATCAATCTATGAAGCCATCCATTTACTCTGCCCTCTACCTTAACCTAATCTAATTTGCACGTTGTAACAGAAAGCTGCTGTCAGGGAACATCAGGTAAACTCGATTTCATATGTTCTGGCACACGGACACGTGGGCGGGTGCCAGCGGATGACATGTGAGCAGGTGGCCTCAAATCAGACAAATTTAGCACCTTGCCTCAGTGTAGGAACCCATGACCATGTATCCCTTATGTATATTCAAATTTTATAGAAATTCCCAAAGCTTTTGGGAAGCCTAAGTACTTACTTGTAAGTTTTGCCTTTCATTACAAGTTTTATCCTGAAAAAATTAGGCAAAAGAAGGTGGGGCAGTACTTAGGAGGAGAACAGATATTAGAAACAAGAGCATTTCATAAATAGAGGGGATATGAATCCATTACATAAAGGTTTTGTAATTTAAACTTCAGATTTTTTGCGGGGGAACAAGAATTCCTTTTTGGGGTCCAGGATGCTACTGTAATAAAAATGATTCTGTCTGTGCTTTTGGTGGAAGGTTGTAATTACCACCCAGATCTGATTTCTAGTGAATCAATGTCTGATTGAATACATTAGAATGTGAGCTCCTTGAAAGGGGGGATTTTGTCTGTTTTATTGGCGTGACATTGGTTAATAAATTTAGTAGGTTTCAAGTGTACAATTCCATAATATGTCATAGATTTATTGACTATATGTTCACCACTGCAAGTTAAATTTCCTTCTGTCATCCATACATTTGACCTCCTTTACCCTTATCTCCCTCCCTCCTCCCTGCTTTCCCTCTGGTAACCACCAAACTGTGGTCTGTGTCTTTGAGTCTCTGTTTGTCTTGTTCATTTGTTGCTTTCAGTCTTGTATCCCACATGTGAATAAAATCACATGGTTCTCAGCTTTTTCAGTCTGCTTTATTTTGCTTAGCATGATACTCTCAAGATCCACTCATGTCGCAAGAGGCAATATTTCATCTTTTCTTATGGTTGAGTAATTATTCTATTCTCAGCTATATTCCCAATTTGTAGAACATAGGAAGTTCTTAATAAGTTTGTTAAATGATGGATGGATGGATGGATGGATGGATGGATGGATGGATGGATGGATGAATGGATGATGAAAGAAAGGGTACCTGTATTCATTTACCTTTCTTAGTGCTTCTCTTGTCCAGTGGTCCTCAATTCTAACAGTGCACAAGAAACACATTGTGAAATTTGAAAAATATACAGTGCTTGTATTACTACCCCAGACATTCTGATTCAACTGGTTTGGAAAAGTGGGGGCAACTGTATGTGCTGGTAGTTTGTGAAGGTCTCCAGGTAATTCTGATCTGTCAGCCTTTAGAACCGGCATCAATGGACCAGCATCTTTTCTCGGCACCATCTCAATCTTGTTCTCTGTGTCTCGGCTTCTGTGTCCACACTCTTCACCAAATTTGTCCCCCTGAGCAGTGCTTTGGGTGTCAAAATCTTTGCTCTCCATTTTTCATCTCCTCAACACTGGGTCCCATCTCTTCTGAGTCTATTTCAGTGACCGAAAATAACCTGATAACATGACATGATTATCAGCTACTCTGCCAATACTACATATTTGCAATCTATTAGAAGGTGAAAATACTTTACTGAAAGGAATGCCTAAAGATTAAAATTTTAGACATGGAGCTTTGCATGGCCTTTGTTCAGAGTCTCTGTAAACGCAAGGTATATCTGACTTAAGGAATAAAAGACAACAGGATGTGAAAGGACCCTATTAAAGCAAAGACAGGCATCTTCAGCTTAAAAACTTAAGGAAACTTGCATTCTCTGAGACCACAGACCACACTGCTCAACTGTAGGGGGCGCCATTTACATTGTTGTTTATGTAAAGGCATCTATGAAGCTGTTCAGTAGAAATGCCCCTTTCCCTGTTCATCTTAGAACACAAATGAATAGCTTCTTAATGCCAGAGAAAAAATTTATTAAAACCTATAATGAATGGGCAAGTGCATATCTGGGAAGATTATTTCAAATACTCCTGAAACTGCATGATCTATTTTACAGGCTTTGTCAAGTAAGAGACAGTCTAGTTCATCCTTCCTGGAATGTTACCACGGCATTATAATATTGGATGGAATTGGGTGGCACTGTCATTTCTATGGACCCGAAGAGTAGCCAGTTTCAAAATGGTCTAACATAAACTACAATAAAAACTTGATGTATAAGTTGAAAATGCATCTAGCTTTCACTCAGATTTATTTTTCCAAATGTAGTATAGACAATCTGTTTCAAAATGTTAAAATTATCTTAATAAATTTGATAAGAACTTTTGGTTCCAGCTGTACTGGTCTAGTAGCGTTAACTACACAGTAAATAAAAAGTCCAAATTTTCTTTGCCAAAATTTTGGTACATCATGATCTCTCATGGGCAAATCTTTGAAGCAGGTACACAGTGTAAAATATTTTATAAAGAAATACTACAAAGTTATTTAAAACCACAAGAAAGTTTTTTTTTCTTTTTATTTCCACTACAAGGTACAGGCTGAAATCTATATGTCATGTTTTTAAAATTATAAACAAAAAGAGATACAGACTGGGAGTAGTTCTTAAAGCCACAGAAATGAGCTAAGCTGAATGCTATTCAGAGTTAATAATTCACATAATCACACACAGCACATTGATAATATGCAAAATCGTTCCCCGTGATCCATAATTACTACTTTCTCTAATTAACAATTAAAAGAATGTTGTTTTTGAAATCTTGTAGGACATAGATCACATACCATGAAATTAATGATCTAATATCCCAATGTTAACTTTAAGTACTGGAAGAAGCTTTATAATTTATATAAATACTATAAAGTGGCTTCAAGTGTATTTTTTAAATATCCACAAAGCTTTGTGTTGATCTAAACAACACCATGAGGCACACATAGTAGGTCATCAATTCCTGGGTGGATTTGACATGGGATTCATTTGGGCTGAAAGGAATTAGTAAGACTGACAGTCTGTAAAAGTACTTACTTACAGAAGCAACCAGTAATAAAAAAAAAAGAGACAACACAGGATGTGAGAGAATGATAATTTCTAGTTGAAGTGATTTTCATTTATGGCAAAGCAATAGTAAGAGCTGGGGCTAACAAGAGACTTAATGTTTTTGTTTTGGCTTCTCTCCTCCTGAGAATATACTCTAGCCCTAAAAAATATCATTAAAAACATCACAGGAAATCTTTCTCGCAAGCGGCTCAAAATCTCTGTCTTCTCTGATTAATGAAAACCAGGAGTGGCCAAAAGCTGAACATTTACTATAAGTGATGGATTCCTTAGACCCGGGTTGAGAGAAAACACAAACTATCCACCTTGCACGGCTACTGTCAGAGCTAAGAGAGAAAAGAGGAAAAATACAGAAGCCCAGACTTGCTGCCCTAACACATTTCAAACTCTGTATGCCCTCTGCTATTAAATCTTTCTCATGCATGTGCAAACAGCAGTTTCTTTCCTTCTTTCCTTTATCTCTCTTTTCTAGGTTATTGAACAAACACGGGCAATAGAGCATAGCAATCGAGAGAATATCTCCGGAATCTCTTAGCCTTGTTCTGAATCTTACCTTCACCTCCTATTAACCTTGCAAGCTTGGAACATCACTTAACCTCTCTGGTGTTAGGTTTAGTGGAATAAATCGTATTTACCTTCTACTGTTGGAAAGATTAGACATAATAACATAAAGCACTTAGCACAGAATCTGGCATGTAATAGTTGCTCACTAAATGGAATGTTCAAATTATTAATAATGGAAAAAGATGAAACTTCTCAACCTGATCTTTACCTATGGAACTGGTTGGTGGGTTATTAATCTGAACAAAATTTAAGTCCACTCAATTACAAATATTATGTCTGGTCTGGCAACTTCTAGTCTCTAAGATAAGACAAAGCCCAGAAATTGTTCTCTACATCCTTACATCAAGGAAGTGAAATATGAATATTATTGCTTCCCGTTTTAAGTGTACAGAATTGACTCAGGGAGGCTAACATACTGGGAACCTATGAGATGCCAGGCACTGTTTAAAGTTCTCTTCTTGACACGTGTTCAGGCATTTAATCTTCACATAGTCTAATGAAGCAGGTTTCAGTATTTCTCCAGTCTGTCCATCAGCTTCATCAAGGTTAAATGGCTTCTTCCAAGTCACACTGCAAGAGAGTGAATCTAGACAGCCCCGGAGCCTACTCTTCACCTTTACACTCTCAATAGGGTTCTGAGAAGTCTGAAAGATGGAACCTCGGATTGGTACCAAAGCACTGCTGGGATGCCGAAAGGTCTTTGCACCATCAATTTCGGTTCACATGCATTTCCAGGACAGAAAATGGCCAGGGCAGAAAAGTGCCAGGACAGAACTCAGAAGGCAAGATGTGATGGAGAATGTATGCAGGCCACCCAAAACCAGCATGAAGCTAGAGGCTCTAAACAGCTCCTTCCTACCTCAATTCCTGGGCTTTTTCAACAATGCTCTCCTGTTGTCTGAAGAATAGTGTAAATTGGGAAGAGAAAAGGGTAGGATTTCTCCAGACTCTGAAAACAGACTCCTCACTCATCCAGCTCCCAGACTTTCTCTGGACCTCATCACCCCCCACACGCACCATTTTTCTTTTCTGTTTATTTGCTCGGGGACCCAGCCGCCAACAGGAAGGCTCATTTTTCCCCAGTGTGTTGAACAACTGCGTCCAAAGCAGCCAGATATTTGCCTGTGGCGGCAGCTGAGTGTCGTTTAAAGCAAAGGAAAATAAAATCCGTGAGCAGGGACGGGGAGAGCGAGCATTGCTTGCTAAATGCTGCTCGGAGTAGAGGTCCCCAGGTGCGGAGAGCCAAATCACAGTTTAGCCCTGGCCCGGGGCGCCAGGGAGGGGTGATCCATCATGGGCTGCTGGAGGAAGAATGGCCCACGGCTTCCCATCTCCTTTCGAAGAGTTTATTTTTTAGGATGGTTTTAGATTTGCAGAACAACTGCAAAGAGAGTTCCCATATAGCCTGCATGCATTAACAATTTCCTTTGTTATGAACCTCTTCTATTAGTACAGTACATTGGTTAGATTCATGAGTTTCTACTGACATATTATTATTACCTAAAGTCCACGGTTGGAATGATTCCCTTGGTTTCCACTTAAGAATGCCTTCTCCAGTTCCAGGACCCATCTAAATAGCACAGTAATGGCACCTTCAGTCATCATGTCTCCTCAGGCTCCTCTTGGCTGTGACCATTTCTCAGTTTCTCCTTGTTTTTGAAACCTTGGTAGTTCTGAGGAAATACTGCTCAGGTATTTTGTAGAATGTCCCTCGACTGGGATCTGTCTGACGTTTTCCTCATAATTAGACGGGGGTTATGGATTTGGGGGACGAAGACCAAGAAGGAAAGTCCATTTTCATCACATCGTAGCAAGAATCCATAACAGTCAACCTGGGGGTCTGACCTCCTGGCCCTTGAGGAAGTGTGGGTTTGGCTTTTCTACCATAAGATCACTGTCTGCTCCCTCTTTCCATATGCTCTCTTTTGTTTAAAAAAAGAAAAATCACTATACACACCCAGTGCTTATGAGTGGAGAGTTATGATTCACTTCTTTGAGAGTGCAATAGCTACATAAATTATTTGGAATTCTTGCACAGAGGAGATTAGTTTCTTCTTCCCCATTTATTCATTTATTCGACCAGTTAGTTATCAATATTAACTAATAAATGTTTATTTTATACTTGGGGTCATAAGCCAATACTACTTATTTCATTGTTCACATTGTTCCATCTTTGGCCACTGGGAGCTCCTTCAGGCTCCCTCTTCTGTTTCTTTGACATGACTCCAGGGTTTTTTTTTTCCTGAGCACCTCCTGACTTTCTGGCAGTATAAGACCCTCTGGTTCATCCTGTATATTTCCTGTCCGAGTCCTAGAATTGGCTATTTCCTTTAGCAGTTATTAAAAAATGGTATTAGAAGCCAAGACCTGGATGCCAGGTGTGCTCATTGCCGCTGAGTTGTCATGGCTTCTAGGTCCCTTCAGCTATCAAAGGAAGAAAATGTACATATGTATATGAACCTGTGATTATCCCATGGCTTTTGGGGTATGAGTCTGTAGAGTTATTGAACCTCAAAAATGGACAATGCTATCTCAAGGTGACCTCACCTTAGGACTCTCACTTCACTCTACTCATTCATTGATCATTCACTTCTTGATTCATTCAGTAGTTAATGAGTGCCTTCGAGGTACCAGGCATTGTATTAACCACTGAAGATGCACCACCAGATTATAGAAACAAATGGATTCAGAGATGAGGGAGGCTGGTGGAGGGTAAGTATTCCAGACACAGAAACAGCCTGTGAGAAAACTCTGTGATGGAAGGAGGCAAGGTATCTTCAAAGGAGTGAAAGAAGAGCAAAGAAAACAGAGAAAAGGAGGAGGAAGAAGAAGTGGGCAGGACCCTGAGAGGTCACTTATAGGAATATGTCCTGATCTTTTGAAGGGAGTTTGATCTTGAGCCTTTGAGGCTATTCACTGGGGACATCAACCTTCTCAGATATGGACATGGAAGCATCAGTTTCGCTGCTGTATGGAGAGAGCCTGCAGCAGACTCAGAGTACAGGTGGGAGCTAATGAGTGTTTACGGAAGAAATGCAGGTCAGAAAAGATACAGGTAGGAAGTGGGCAGACCTTACCGGAGATGGGTGATGGGTTGAGTATGGAGGATGGCAAAAAGGCGAAATCTCTCTGCCACTTTCTTCCAAAGGATGTTTGTATGTTTGCATATTTATCATTCTAGAAAATGAGACTAAAGGTGAAAAGAGCAAAGTTGCACAACCCGGCTCATCACTGAGAAAAAAGCTGGGAGGACTTTGAGGAACAGAAATGTGTCATGTAGACTGTGCCTTATGAGACATAAGCCCTCCCAGTGCCATTCAGATCTATATCAACATATGCTAAACACAACTTCGATTTGTTTGAATTTTATGAAAACCAGTGAAGCAAAGAGTTTGTAATTCAGGGTGCAAATGCCTATGAGACACTACAGAGAAGAAAGAGCCAGGAACATAGGGGACTATAAGATATAAGCCCCTTTTAATTCAAAGGAATCAAGGAAAAGTTTCTGGATTCCCCATATACAATAAATTTGGACTTAGGGATCCATCTTCCCTAGTTCTCCAAGGTCAGGTAAGCTTGAGGACATCTCTGTGCTCATCCTTCTCTATAACTCCTAGCACACATGCCTGAAACTTAAAAGGGATCTTTAGTACTTTACGGAAATCAAATAAATGTCTAATATCTATCAGTAAAACACAAAGGAAGTTTAAAAAATGCATACCTAGAAAGTCAAATGAACTAATCCTCTCCTCTCCCCCAAAAATAATAATAAAATGAATGAAAAGTGTTTATAAAGCTAAGAAGGAGTTTATTTCAAGATTGGGTTCTCACACGTGGCTAAAATCCAAGTGCATTGCGAATGCAGGACTTATGATAAAAATAGCAGTATTTCCCACTGTGGTTCAATGTTAGAACAGATGATCTTTGGGAAAGGGGGGAGAAATGGAAATACCACTCCCAGGTTTATGTAATGCA
Source organism: Macroglossus sobrinus (assembly GCA_004027375.1). Taxonomy (NCBI): domain Eukaryota; kingdom Metazoa; phylum Chordata; class Mammalia; order Chiroptera; family Pteropodidae; genus Macroglossus; species Macroglossus sobrinus. Next base: position 32,837 of record PVKZ01002412.1, read on the forward strand.
AATCCAGCCTTCACTTTAAAAGCATTTACAGCTCAACAAGAAATCCTTTAAAAAGAAAACGTTACTTAGGCAAAGCAGTCCGAGAGAAGGCAACAGGCCAGCACAAGCATTTATATTCACCTGATTTCCTGCAGAAACCCTGGCCCTATTGAAATAATTGTTTCTCATACCCTACAGCAAATGAACCACTCTCCTCAGGCTTTAAATCATCCCTTTTTCTCTTTGGCTCATGACTGACTCTTCTGTGATGCATGTTGTGTTTGTGAGCATGAAGGAAATTATATAAAAACAAATTGCTTTGTACTGTACCGTGATTGTCTGGAAATAGTAAATAGACAGGCAAGGCAGCATCGCACCAGCTTGCAGCTTCGTGAGTTAATGGATGGGACTGAAGAGTTTTAGTTTTTTCAATATGATAAATGCTCCTTATTTCCAAACACACACAGGATTTTTTTTTTTAGCACTGTATGAATTATTTCTAAAAGTAACCAACAAGTTCAATGGTAACCCAAATCAAGGACAGGCTAAGTAGATGATGATGATGATGATGATGATGATGATGATGATGATGATGATTTTGTTTTTTTATTTTTTCTAATAATAATAAAAAATTATTTTTATTATTATTATTTTCATCTGTTCATAGCTTACAGCCCTCTCCTTTGTTCCTGGGGTAAAAAAATGTCTTTGGAAATTTTTCAAACTAAACTTTCACTGTTATCTCCATTTATGACTGATCATGGACAGTTATAATCATTAAACATAAACACTAAGTTTGGGTCATCGGTCATAAATGTCATAAATCACTGATGTGATGATTATTTCAGCAGGGAGCTACTGAACATCATATGTGATGCCTAGCCTCATTTTAGGCACAAGGGACCTAGGGATGAAGGAAGGCCGTTGCCTAAACAGCACTCATGCCCTAGTGGGAGGGAATACATTAATATAATATGCCAGATGGTGTAAGAAGTAAAGAGAAAGGTAAAGCAGAGGATGTAGGTCAGGGAGTGCTGGGCCTCAAGAGAGCTGGTTGCTTTTTATTGTCTACAGCAGGAGTCCCCAACCCCCAGGCTATAGACTGGTACTGGTCCTTGGCTTATTAAGAACCTGCTGCAGGGCAGGAGTTGAGCAGCAGTCAAGAGAATAAAGCTTCACCTGTATTTGCAGATGCCCCCCAGCACTAGCATCACTGCCTCAGCTCCCCCTCAGATCATTAGGCATTAGAATCTCATAGGAGCACCAGTCTCTGGTGCCAAAAAGGCTGGGGACCACTGATCTCTAGTGACTAGAGAAAACCTCAAGAATCTATGAACTACTCCATATCCAGCTGCAGTTCTTCTGGATCATTCTCATGATTCCCTTTGCCTGGCAGGCAGAAAAGTATAGCAGGAAAGAGGGTGGGTTTGGGTAAATACAGCTATTCAATTCAAATGCTGATATTGCTATATATTAAGTCTGCAAACTTGGACAAGTTATATAATCTCTCTGATACTTTCCAACTGTATAATGGCAGAAATAATACATATCTTGCAGATACGTTGTGAAAACAAATGAAGTCTTGGGTGCATAGCACCCAGTATTTTGTAAGCTTCAATAAATGCAATGTCCTCATCTTTCTTCCCATTTCTGAATTAACAAACACTTATTTACTATTTTATAGTACAATTCAAACATGTGTATACACACATATCATTACATGGTTGTGGATTTATTATATGTACATAAATATTCTCTTGTTGAGATGACATATCATTGCCATGTAAACTCTAACTCTGCCTCCCTAAATGGAAGATGGCAACTCTATTACATCCTTCTTATGTCATAAAACTCCTGCTGTACAAATTCTTGCCAAATACTGGGGTGGAAAGGCAATAGGAAAAGGTGGAGGGATAAGAGGACATATCATAACTATCTTTGGTTCCTACATGCCAGCCAAGTGCCCACCATGTCTGGTCTTCATTTCATGCATTTCCTTGTGAGGACCAGGAGCCATGCAACCAACTGTGCAGGAAAGCGAAATAGTATACTGACTAAAAGTGTGGGCTTCAAAATTCTCTAGTCCCTGTTCAAATTCTTTTGTAAAATTCATTTGAACTCATTTACAAAATACAGTTAATGCCACCTACCTCTTAGGGTTGTTCATGAGGATTAAATATGAGAATGCATAAAAAATACTTTAAGTACTCACAAAGTGGAGATCATTAACAACAGAGAAGGAATTTTAAAAGTCACCTGGAAAGCGTCGTTTATAGCTAGATATAGGTATAGATGTAGTATATAGTGTCATTTTTGGCACCCAAGTACCACCTTAGTTATACAAACATTCCCTGCAAACAATTAAATCTAAGCAAGTGCTTAAACGTGAAATAGGGGACTACAATCTAGACCGCACGGTGTTTTGTATAAATTCTACACCTGAGTTTTGGCCGTATGCCACAGATAAATTTAATCCAATATCAACTGCACGACTTTTCACAAATCTCGGACTTCGTAGAATTTAAGGACTTTGAAAAAGATACTTGATTATACCGAAGTAATTAACAAGAAAACCAGTCATTTTCCATTTGTTTTGTCAATGAGGGACACTCACAAATTCGCCATGGAGATCTCGAGCAGTCCAGCTCTCTGCTACCCTTAGTGCCATCCCCTATGGATGACAAGTACTAGAGGTTAAGAAAATAAAACATCCTCCCTTTCTTATCTCCGTGAACCTTTGAATTCTTGGGGCTGGAAATCTCATTAATCGTTCTCCTCCATGAAGTACTGAAAAACAATGAATAGGAATCGTGGAGTCATCCAAGGCTACAATTTGCCCACAACTCACATTCTTCTTCTTCTCTTGGGAGATGCCATGACTTTCTACTTAGCTCTCACGGTGACAGCCACGCGTGCCCACTAGAGACAAAGGCGTGTTCCCAATCAAAGTGCACATGCACCCTCTGTGATCAGGAGTTCAAGTCTTAGGGTGACTAGTATTACCCTGGTCAACTACACAAAAGAGTTTACCATCCGTTAATGACGTATGCTGAGTTCCACGAGCTTTTTCTCTAAGGATTTTTTTTTAATGGATTTGGAACAGTTTGATCTTTTAATTCATCCCCATCATTTTAATGCTATGGGGTCGCTTTCCCAGAATCATGGTTTACACTTATTCAAGTTTTCAAAGTACATTGTTTCAGCACAATTTTCACATCTTCAAGGTTTTCTTGTTATCCATTATCCAGAGTTTGAAACACAGAGTGGATGGTAAATATGGCTTTGCCCGACTTCTATCTGATAAAACGTCAGAGGGGAAATATGTCCGCCATCCTTATCAGCCAAGTGAATCCCGCACGCAGCTCACTGGCGAGGGAGGGAATGACAGAAAGTTTTATCTGCTTTGGGTTCTGAAGGGCACTTTCCTGTTTTATTTTGACTACTGTAAGCCTGACTAAAATTCAGCTCCAAATAAGGATGCGTTTGGTTCAGCTTCAGAGAGATACAGGTTACTTCAGATATGAATTTGAAGGAGACCCCATCAGTCCAGGACATAGCACCAGCTCTCCATGCCAACTGTTATTCTTTCCATGAGGAATCTTTCTGTGAGACTGAGACAGAATCAGGAATCAAATCTCAAGATAAGAATCCCTTTTCAAGGGCTTAATTTCCAAATACAAGCAAATCTGCTTCTACCCACCCCTGTGTACTCACAGCACCATGCAACTGAAGTCAGTGCTTCCTTGTTCTCCTCACAGAAGGTGTGTAGGGCTGCAGCAGGGCAGGGAGCTTGCTCTTGACACAAGGGCAGCGCCAGCCATATATGGCTTGTTCACTATATTCTAGGCTCTATATTAAGTGCTTTTCATTGAAGTATCCTGTTTAATCCTTCAAAATCCATATGGTATTGATATCGTCTCTCTTTTACAGATGAGCAAATGGGAAAGAAGGAGTTAAATAAATAAGGCCAAGTTTGCACAGCTTCTCAACGCTGGAGCTAAAATTTGAACCTGGACAGTCTGACCCCGTGCATGCCTTATATTTTATCACAAAACTACTCCATCTCCAACAGCGCTCAAAGCAAAGAGCAAAGACCTCAAACTACACAGAGCAATTCATTAAGATATAACCTCACTCAGAGAGCTCCCAGATCCTCTCTCTTCCCTAGCCCCCAAACTTAGGATAGCTAAAAATCCATCAGTTGGTGTGAATGAGCTGGTTTATGTCCATCCTGCATTTTAGGTATGACCCTATGAGGCATGTCTGCCTTCCTCCTTGCAGTCTGGAGTGGGCTAGGTTGGGAGGCAAACTGTCTTCCATCAAGCTTCCATACGCTTTGCATAGCAAATGAGCTGTTGGAGGTCACCGAGGAACTAAACAGTGCTGATTAATTCAACATTCACTCTTCTTTCAAAAACAACTGCTGTTTAGTTAGAGGAATGGGCCAAGCAATTGCTGATGGACTGTGTCAATCTGGATGGCTCTAAACACTGTCACTGTGTACTGTGAATATATCTTAGAATATTATTTGTGCCAATTTGTGTGTGGACATAGGGATATAATATGTATTGATGTACAGGGACATTTTGTTTCTCCTTGCTTTCAAGATAAAGTTCAGTCTCCTTCACCCAACCCTCTCCTTGCCTCCTCCACCCAGCTAGCATCTATGCATATGCAAGAAGCTTTTCACCAGACACCCAGACACCCACACCACCTTAACACCCTCTGCTTTAGACTACACTGTCATAGCAAGTAACATTTTTCCTTTGCAGCATCTGTCATATTTGTAATTAAATATTCACACGAGTATTTGTTTAGCATTTATTTTTATGGGTAGACTATAAGCTACATGAGAAAGAAGAAATATGCCAATGTGTCACAGCTGTATCTTTAGTACCAAGCATAGAATTCACCATATACCTCATACTTTATATGTCACTGAAGTATTTCATCTAATCCTTCATGAAACATCCTTCAATATATCCTTCATCTATTCTTCAATACATAACACGAGGAGACGATGATGATGATGGTTGGGAACCAGTACCATCTTCTGTTCTCTGACTATGTGACTGTGACTTTACTCTTTTACTGTCTTTGTCACATGACTTTACTATTCCAGGACACTCTTCCCCAGGAAGTTAAAATTATTGATCGTTTTCAGGAATTTCTTGACATGCCCATCAACTTCTCAGTAGGAAGCATCAACTACTTCTACCCCAAGACTCTTCGAACTCACGCCAGTATCCTCACCTCAGTCTGTCCTCTAATCCTAAACTATAAGATTATAATCTTTACCCAATCTTAAGCAAATCTCTGTATGGAAAGGTCTGTCTACAACATGTTTCTAAATCTCAATAAATACTCGGACTTTGCCCATCCTCAAGACAATGCTAAGACTGTTGAGATAGTTCGTACTCTCCCTTAATTCAGTAAGTAGTAACCTCGGCCTAATTGCATTAAGAGCTTGTTCTTGGGATACAGGGGAGAAGGCAGCATGTGACATCCTTAATATCAGCCATCTCAGGACAAATCTCAGTTCCGAAGTTATTTCCGCTCTCTGCTCAAACACCATATCCTCTAAGAGGACTTCCTTGACACTCTCTAGACACTGTCTACAACAGTGCCTCTGGCCATTCCTATGCTCTCACCTTGAATTAATGTTCTTCAGGGCCCTTCTCACAATTGGGCATTATAATAAATATCCACCTGCTTGTCACATGCCATTCCTCTTCTGGAGTGAGAGCTGAGTAAGGGCATGGGCTCGGTGTTGTTCTCCAATGTACCCACACTCCTAGGGTTATATCTGCCATATTGCTGGAGACTCGGATGTGTGACAGAACCTGCCTGTCTGGGTCTACTTAAGGGGTGGCCTGGAGGGAGGCAAACAGGTGAATCTCTCACGTGTTTATAGTCTCATCTCATTTTACCATCACGGCGCTCTGAATGTTGGCACATATTGTTCCCCTTTTACAGGTGAATGCTTAAGGCTTGGAAAGATTACCTAAGACAGGCAGTACCTGCCTGAGAAGTAGGTCTTCCAATGATGATGACGATGGCTTCCATATTCTATGTCACCACTCCCTGGCACTGGGTGTGGCAGAGTGAAATGCTCCTTATCTCTGACTCCACTCCGTTCAAGCCTGAGTGGTTTCCTTGGCCTTCCTTCGGGGCTAACAGCTCCTGCTTTGTCTTGCACGTAGGCATACTAATCATTAGAGGAATTCTGTTGTGGCTTGAGTTTTATAAAAACGGTCCCTCCCATTCCCCTTCCCTTGACATAAGAGAAGCCTGAACTCTGTACTTTCTTGGGATGCATTTGAGGAACCACTAGGGCTCCCATCTTCTCAGATGGCACCTCCTTGATCAATAAACCTTTCTGTCCTCCAAACTCTGATGCCTTTCAAAGTGTGGGGCACACAGATGGACTTTGCCCTGATAACATGGGTACTGGAAATAAAGATCAAGAATGACTGGTTACCGTTTTCACAGTAGTTACGGTTGCTCAGGAGAGGTGACTCTGCTAAGATCAGAATTTGAGTGTACTCAGTTGACATCTGTAATAGCCAGAGATGAGCTGAAAACCTCCAGTAAATTATATTAGAAGCAGCATCTTTAATTCTCAGGGGATTGTGATTCTTAAGAATGAAGACAAAGTCGGGTTCAGAGTAATCCTCAAGCCAAAGGGAATCTTAGGCATGGCCACAGAATTAATCCCTTGCGATGACGGAGAAAGATGGCTTATCCAGCCACAAGTCGAGTCCCGCTTTAAAATGTAGCATTAGAAGTTTGACATACCTCTTAAAAAATAGCCTGCACTTCAAAACACTTTTAAAAAATGTGCTGGATTCTGTAGGCAGCATGAAATATGAGTGCCTTTCTTTGGCAAGGATAACCCATAAGAGATGAAAGAAGGAAGGAAAGAGGGGATGAGAAATACATCTCACTTCAAGAGAGAGAACAGGAAGCTGAATTACCTAGATAATTATCTCAGTCCCCACTTCACTTTTTCAGTGTGGAAAGAACTTCACTGGAGACCATCTTGCTTTAAAAATCCTGAGTGTAATTTAGAGGGGAAAAATCTATTAATGACCCTCCATTCAGAAGGTTCTAGAAGGAGCAGTAGGTGGCATATTTAAATAATAATGAAATACCACCAGGCCAGGGGAAGACACAGATTACCTAATAGGCAGAGTTTTCTCCATTCATAATGACATTTAGAGTAAGAAGGTCAGACCATGAGAATAAGAATGGAAAGCCATTTTCCCCTCGAATTTCTGATGAGATGATCTTTCGTGAAAAGAACAGAGTGGAAGATGGGTTTAAGACTGCAAACCCGAGTGAGAGTCGCAAGGCCTCTCTCTACATGCTGGAAAATGCCACGTATCCCTTTTGATGGATTGTGAAAGTAAAATCCTTATCAGATAGAAATCATGATCAGATGATTCCACTTGTATATAGTGCAAAACCAGGAGAAACTAGTCTGTGCTCTCACACTAAAGACAGTGGCTTCCCCCGAGGGTAGGGGTCAGTGACTGGGTGGATGCAGGAGCTAAGCTTCCGGGATTCTTAGAATGTTCTCTATGTTGATGTAAGTGCTCATTGCCTGGGTGTACTGAGTTTGTGAAAATACAAGACGTACATTTATGTATGCTTTTCTTGTTTTATTCTAAATTCAATTTAAAAAATGTTTTAAAGAAAAAAATTACTACCAGATATAGTTTTGCATCAAAACCAACCACAGCCTTTTTCTAACTAACGGGAAGAGACAAACTTCAGGAGAATTATAAAGCTACGGAAGTTTGCACATGTTCTGTATTCAAAGCACCTGATTTCATCAGATTTCTCATTAGAAACAAGTGTCCCCATCAATGCAGAATAAAGCGTTCCTCTCACACTGAATGAATACAAAATGTCAAGGTGATTAGCGGAGACTCACCTATGAAGAGCATATAACAGTAACAGCCCTGATAAGGTTCCTATCTCCAAATTTGAAGATATGCACAGGACAGATTTATCAAATACCAAACACACCTCTCTAAAGCATTTGGAAGAATAATTTCCTTTGGAAATAGATGGGAACACGTATTCTGAAGTCCAGAGGTATCTACCTTACCCCCTAAGACAATCTGAATTCATTATCTCTTTAAAAACAAGGTCTCAGACCGGCCCCTCATACAGTGAGCAGTCTTTATTAAAACTATACACACACACACACACACACACACACACACACACACACACAATATGGAAAAACATGGGATTCTTGACTTTCCCTTCTTAATCTAATCTAATTTACATCAGTTGTACCTGTGGAATACAGCCAGAATTCATTTACATTTGTCCGTCTCCACTTTGCCAGTCCTACTGTCCAGACCATCACCCGCTGCCACCAGCAGCCCCAAAACACCTTCCCAACATGTCTCCCCACATACAGGTGTTCTCCTCATCCCCACATTATAGCAAGGGTGATCCTTTAAAACAGGGGTCCCTAACCCCCAGGCTGTGGACTGGTATGGGTCTGCTGCCTTTTAGGAACGGGGCTGCACAGTAGGGCAAGTGAGAGAAGCTTCATCTGTATTTGCAGTCGCTCCCCAGAGTCAGTATCACCACCTCAGCTCTACCTCAGATCATCAAGCATTAGATTCTCACAGGGGCACAGGTCTCTGGTGCCAAAAAGGTTGGAGACCAATGCTTTGAAATGCAAATAGGCCACCAACCCTCCACTGCAAAGAAAGGCTTTGATAGCTTTCCAAATCCTCTCCTAATCTAGCAAAAAATCTTTAAAATGCTCTGTGGTGGGAAAAATAATGTCCATCCTCCCCCACCCCAAGGTGTCCACATCCTAATTCCTGAAACATGTGAATAGTTTGTTTCATGGCAAAGGTGATTAAGGTTGCTAATCAGTTGACTGTAGGATGAAAAGAGTATTCTGAATTCTCTGGGTGGGTTCAGTCACTGTAATCACAAGAATCCTTAAAAGTAGAAGAGAGAGGGCAAAAGAAGAGTCAGTGTCTGAGAGATTTGCTGTGAAAAGGAGGCAAGACACCATTGCTGGCTTTGAAGATGGAAGATGGCCAGGAGCCAAGGATGCACACAGCTTCTAGCAGCTGGAAAAGGAGAGGAAGAGGATTCTCTTCTAGAGCCTCCAGAAGGAACGCAGTTCTACTGGCACCTTGATTTTAGCCCAGTGAGACCCAGCTTGCACTTCTGAGCTCCAGAACTGGAAAGTAATATATTTTTTTGTTGCAAGCCCCTGGGTTTATGCTCAGTTACTGCATCAGCTGTAGGAAGCTAGAATGGGCCCTATCTGGCCCTACAGAGGATGGACATGGTTCAGCTCTGCGGCTTCATTTTGTACCACTTTTATTCACTGCTTGCCTTTTTTCTTTTAAATTTTCTCATGCTTGGGCAGCCAAGCATGTCTCTCTCCCTGGATACCCCTCTTCCCCAGCTCACTCCTGCTCATAGTTTAGGTCATGGGTGGATGATACAAGGCTTTCCCACACCCACTAATGAATGAATTCCCGACTCCTCACGAAGCATAGTTAGATGCCCCTACTTCACGATCCCATAGCACTCATAATATTCACCACCCTTGTTAACACTCCGTCAAGTCCCGAGTGAGGGACTCATCCTGGTTTGCATGGCATGTCCCTGGTTTTCAGGTTTTAATATAGAAATTTCATCTCTCAAAAAAAAATCCACGTTCTGGGAAACCTGGGACATCTGGTCACCCAAGCAAGTCTTCCTTCCTTAGCAGCACAGAGCCTGGCATACAGGAGACACTGAACAAAATATGAACAAATAAATGAATTTAACTTTTCCATTGGCTTTTACTGCATGCACATGCAAATTAGTCATATTCTCTTCCACTCCTGACTCTTCTGTCTAATCATCTAAGTCTGCCCCAGGCTCCTAAATCCTGGGTTTTACCAAATTCTGGGATTACACGAGTCTCTTGGAGCTATGTTTCTATATACCGTTCTCCCAGGTATCTTCCTTCATTCTCCTATGTTATCAGGATGAGTTATTTTGACTCAACCATTCAATGAAGGAAATCTTTACTGAGTACCTACTTCAAAAGCAAACATTACATCCCTTTTGATAAATATCTACAGGGTTGGAAATGGTCTACACTCTCAAAAATGAACATAAATGATAATAATGGTCACCATCTTTGAAAAGTTGGTTCTTTAAAGGAGAATTAACTTTTTCAGGTCTCTTGAGTGCTATTTTGTGTCTTAAAAGAGGAATGGATTTGGAATTACATAGCCAGGTATTCTCTACTGGGGATTTCTAACCTTTGAAGTACTCTTTAAAGGAAAGCAGGAACTTAAATTTCATCCAGTCGCCAAGTTTCACAAGCTTTTTTTTTTCTTGATCCTAATGTTCAATTGTATGAGAATTAATCTTTATCTGTACAAAACTGTGATTTTCAAACTTTAATATTAATAAAAGTCAAGTAATGTTACTGTTAATGTTCAGATTCCCACCCAGGCACACCCTGGAGTTTGGTTTGAGAATCTAGAGACTGGTTTTTTTAGTAAACAGCTTCGGGGATTGCCATAGATAGCACCTTAATAGACTTTAAAGCATGGTAAGTTGTCAAAGTAATAACATGGCATAAGAGATAGGCCATCTCGATATAATCCCTTTAAAAGCTTATAATTATGGAACAAAGAGAAAGCATCTATGTGTGTATTGGAGTGGGAAGGCATTCAAGTGAGGGGGCGGAGATAATAAAATACTTATCAAAGAGTATATTTAATGGCAAATGAAGAAACCTTGTTATTGTCACTGGTAAATAATATTACCCAAAGGCATCTGGCATGTGGAATACAGATTTCCCAGATAAACATGTCAAGTGCTACCCACACCTCACATAACATAAAAACAAAGTTTGAGAATAAATAAATCTTGCTTTTCTGACCCTTCATAAAATACCACCCAGAGACTGAGATGAGCATGCTGTTATCTTCCTGTGATGGTCGAACTGGTACTCAAGGGGTATGGACCCACAGAGGAGAAACAAAGGATGCCTTTATAGGGATACTCAAAAAAAAAATAGTAGCTGTTCTCTGCTACTATTACCCTAAAACATTTTTTTTTCCACAGATATGGTCTTGTAAAGATGCACGGTGCCAAATAACTCTTTGGTCCTTACTAAGGCATTTATTAATTAGACAGAAAATAAAAACAATAAGTGGTAAAGGCTGTTTTATAGCATGTGTCCTTTTAGCTTACCACCTGCCTCTGTTGTGCTGCAGGTAGAAACGATGTGTCCAGTTTATACTTTGGTTTTAGAATGACTTCTGAATCACTCGTGTTCACCCATTTGTACGCTTCAGCTCCTTTACGATTTTAACTCCTGGCCCACAACGAATCTTCACATCCTCATGTTACCACTTGCTCACATTTTAGGTTTGTTTCAGGTTGGGTCACCCTGGTAAAACTGTGCCCTTCCACAAAAATGGCAGCGATTCATATCCTCACTCCAGAGTTACTTCTCAGAAACTATCCATATCGGGAAAGCAGGGTATGGGAATAAGACTTGACATCACCTCTTGCCACTAAATGCTCTACTGAAGAAAAATATTGGTATTCTCCTACTTTGGTATTTTGGGAAGAGAAAGGGAAATCAATGTGCCAGAGGGTGCATTTCTTGAGAAATGCACAAGTTCATAATGTAGATAAATATAAAGCATCTCTAGACTATCCCCATGGAAAGAAATTGTCGAGTAATGAGAAATGCGCTAAACCTTAGGGTTTTTTAAAATGGGTCACACTGAAAAATGTGCTTCTCAATACAATTTTAAGTTACTTTAGGATAAGGACTGAGTTGTAAGCTGCCCTTAATCACACAAGAAAACTGGAACAATAATTTGCATGTATTGATAATGTGAATAAATGATATTTATTGAATAAATGATGCTTATTGAATATATTATCGAATATGATAAAACTCTGATTGGTTCCCAGCAGCTTTGAAATCCTTTGTGATAGATCATTTTCACTCATGGGCTAAAAGATTTTTCATGTCCTCTTTGACCTTCTGCAGCTACACATCTGGTCTTGCTTATGTTGCTGTCTTACATCTGCATGGTATGTTCTGCTATAAAAACAGTTTACCATGTCAATTTTCACACCAGTTCTTCAGAGAATCTTGAGGCTTTCATAAATGAGGAGACAGAGGCCAAGAAAAGTTTGGAACTGGCAAAGGTCTTGCAGACAGTGTGTAAAGAAGCTGGAACTGGAGCACCAGTTTTAGACTTGAAACTCGGCCCTTTGCACATTATGAATCCAGTCCTCTGTGCAGCCCCTCATGAGGTATTAGTGCTTTAGAAAGAGCCCTGAAGGTCCTTTCCAGCTCTGACACTTATGACCTGTGGGTCTTTACTTCTTTGTCACAGTGTCCTCATCTTCAAATGAGGCAAAGGATAGATCGAAGTTACGGAGCCTTCTGATTTGTTGATCTATTTTTCAGATAAGAAAAGCCAAAGCTCCAAGAGGTCAAGAAGCTGCCAACTGTCAGAGGTGGTGGCTGGATGCAACTGACCATCAGCTCCCGCCCCTGGCTCTCTGCTTCCCTCACCCACGGCTCATGTTTATTTTACTCCCAGAAAACCAGGTGATGCACATAGCGGAATGAGAGATACGTGAACTATCACAATGCAGGTTATACATTTTTGTGACAGAGCTTCCATTTGTATTTATTTTTAAAATGTTTATATTTACTACATTTTTATTACAAAGAATACGGTTGGTTAAGGAAATGCCACTCCCCCTAGATACATTTACCAACAGCACAACTCTACACTTTCCCTACCTGCGGGCTCTCCTCTCTGACAAACTATCTGGTTAGGGAGATGCATGAAAGATACAATAGCACATAGTGCCAAGACCTTCCATCTGGGGCCCCCACAGATTCAGAAATGAGAACACCAACTTCAAAGCCATCATATTCCATGTTGAGTCGCCATTCCCTGAAATTCATGGAACCAAGTCCTTCAGACTGCTGTGTGTTTGACAGCATAATCTGCAGCAGAATCCAATGGCATAAATTGATTAAAGCCCATCAACTAGTATTCCCTAAACAACTTTTCCTAATGATTAAATCATTGTGTTGAAAAGAATTTGGTTAGAAATCCTAATAGGTATCCCCACTGAACCGCAACATTACTCCTGAGATACTAGGATGACGTTGCTCCCCCTTGCTTGATGGCAATGTGAAACAAAAGCATCTTAATATCCATTCACTAAGTCAAGCAGATACGGTCTCCAGAAGCAAACAGCTCCCCCTCTCTGAATACAAGAATAAAACGTTCTCTGTCCAGGGCAGAACAGAAAGACTTGGCATATGTGCTAGAACTCTCCCTTCCTGTTCCCCTAGAAGACATTGCTAATCAATCACAGCACTCTCCTGCTGAGCTCAGATGTGTTCTGCTCAACAGAACTACAGGAAGCCTGTACTAATCAGAACTGGCAAGCGAGAAATTTATTTGCCTAACTTCTTTTAGAGTCTTATTTCACTAAGACTAGATGCAAAACTCCTTCTGACCCAACCCAGACACCCAGATACGAGAGTGCCCAAATCCAGGGAATGTTGAATCTTATTTCTCAGTAGATAATGACTGCTCTGGCATAGTCATTTGACTTTTAATAAAACTACTTCTCTTGAGTGGCCGGCAAGATGTCCTTATTTTCTTCAGCACCGCTAGCCAGTATTTCTCAATAACCCTAAAATAATACTTGCATGTCCTCTCCAAGTTCTTATTTCCTTCTTCAATCAAGGGAAACCTATTCAACTGTTTAAAATCCATCTCCAGAAAAATCCTACTGAGTTTTACCATTTTGTTTCTCACGCCGCCACTCAAAAATAATTTTATGTCGCTGTGATCGTTCTTTAGTTCTCAGGGTGTTCAGTAGTTATGTCCTTCTCACGATTTGCATAAGGTGGCTTTCCTCTCTTTCTCCAGCAAGTGAGGAAGTAGAAAATCATCTAGTGATATGAAAAATCACTTTTCTATAAATTGACAAATAATAAAACTGACAGGTGACATGTAGTATTTTTTTTAAAAAAAAAACTTGACAGGTTTCTAAGTATTCATTTATAGACCATATTTTTAAAACCAAGTTATAATGCCTATAAAATATAAATTTAAATGTGGGTTACCTATTTTAAACTTAATGCAACATACAAGAAAATGTCTATATCAATTCCTGATTTTCTTTCATTTAAAATTTTAAGAGTTTTCCAATGTGAAGAAATGCCTGCACCATTCCATAAACAAAACTCTGAAAAATAAAGAATGAAAAGCTAACGAAAGGGTAGACAAATGATACAAAAGACTATAAGACAAAAGAGAAGTTAAAATAGAGATTTTAAAAGACACTGAATAAAAACAATCAGATTAGAAATGGAGAAATCTAAAAAAATAGAAATATCAGATGCAAAGCAAAAAACAAACAAACAAAAACAAACAAAAAACCAGCTTTAAACAACATGCAAGAACAAACCATAGGAAAGAGGTGTTAGAACACGGAGAACATCAAGGCATGACACTGGAGTCAATAATGACATTTAATGACTACTTTTGATGTGATTTTAAATAAGCTCTACTAGAATGGCCCATGCTTTGGAAGATACAGCTAATATATTGACTCACATGTGCTCTGTCCCTTTTATAGAAAGAGGTGGGCATATTCAACGGAAGATTTAGCTTTATATGTTTTCCAACACCTATCTACTTTTCTAGTCTGTGCTGTGGTTTATGCTGACTTACTTTTCACTGAACATCTAGAATGTTCTAGATATTTCACTAAAATAGTAGACTCCTAAACACCAAAGAGCATTTTCTCCACCCACCTTCCTGCCATACCAACAATGAAGCCCTGAGGAGCCCCGATCAGCATCTGTGCATGTATGCGTGGTGTGTGTATGTGTGTGTGTGTGTGTGTGTGTGTGTACGCACGTGTGTGTGCATGTGCATTATGAAAATGTAATGTCACTCTATGTTCTGATATGAACATTTTATTAAGGAGAGAACTATAGATCAGAGCTCACTGCATTAACTATAGTCAGAGTCATGTCTCTTATATTCAATGTTATTCCTTCTATCTCTTAACAGTGTTGCCTATTAACACAGTATACACTTGTTACTCAACCTTTTTAATATATGCTTAAAGAATTCATATGTTCAGAAATCTTGACTTCTGGAGAGTGTAAAGTCTCATTTATGTCTCGTAATTATCTTCCCATTTAGTCTGGATAAAATGACTCCCACAGTGACAGGTACATAATATGCACTCACTAAATACATGTTGATTGAATTTAGCTCTTCCTGCCTCATACATTGCCATAAAAGTCTCTTAATATTGCTTTCATTTTTATAGCTATTGATTCAATTATTCTTCTTCAAATCTTAAACGAAGCAGGCCACCCCTCCTTCCAGGCATACACATATTAGTGGTGTCTTCATTCGTCTCCCATTTACATCTAACTAAACTAATTATTTTCCTGCTATCTCACACCCATTGGTGTTACACAAACCGCTGAGACGGCTCTATCTCCTGCAGGCATCACTTGTATCTTTTCAGCAGCCTGCTGTAACACGGGTGACAGAACTATTAAGAATGTCAGCCTTCAATGCATGAGAAACTTATATAAAGCAAACGGTGTCATCCAAGGTAAAACCAGTGACAGCAACAAAGGGAAATGCCGGAGCCAAGAGGACTGCGTCCAAACAAACTTTAATAGGGAAAGAAGAAACGATTTAACCAAATAAAATAAAACAAAAACAACACAAGATAAAAACAGCTTTGTGATTTCTACAGGACTCAAACTATATACTGCTGGTGGTCAGTGATACATTAAGAATTAAGCAAATGGTTGAATTTTGTGCACCGTTGAATAGAGGATGATGACGAATGAATAAATGGATGGATGGATGGAAGGAAGGAAGCAAGGAAGGAAGGAAGGAAGGAAGGAAGGAAGGAAGGAAGGAAGGAAGGAAAGGTGAGCTGATAGATAGGATCCTTGAACTTTTTTCCATCCCCATATCTATAACCCCATTCCAAGCCAATGTCATTCTTCTCTCCCAGACTATTCCAACACTGCTCTTAACTATTCTTGCCTTCCCTTTGCCTCTGTCTGAGCCTTCTTCAATACAGTAGCCAAGTAATATTTTTAGAAACACGAGTATAATCATGGTTCTTATTTTTCAGATCCTTTCGTGGCTGCCCATGGTACTCAGGATAAAATCTGAAATCTACCCTTGATGATTATGTTCCCCTCCCCACCCTTCTAAAGCCATCATGTGATTCCGTTCCAGCTCTTTGTTCCAACCATCCCTCCTTTTAATGCTTCAAAAGCCCCGGAAGTCTTGTCCTACCCCCAGAGACTCTTCCCTAGAATGTCTCAGCTTCGATATCAATTCCTTGATCACCCCCAATTAAATCACCATACTCGGCACAGACTGTTATGCTGTGTGTTTATCTCGTGGTACTTACTACAAAGTTTGATTTGTACATTTATTTGTATGACTGTATATCTAACA
The DNA here is from genome assembly GCA_004027375.1 of Macroglossus sobrinus. Lineage (NCBI taxonomy): Eukaryota > Metazoa > Chordata > Mammalia > Chiroptera > Pteropodidae > Macroglossus > Macroglossus sobrinus. The sequence goes on from PVKZ01002412.1 coordinate 49,375, forward strand.
TTTGTTTCCTCTGGAGAATAGAAGCGGCATAAGTCTAGAAACTTGCTTGCCTTTTTTTCTCACTGTGTCCCCAGAGGCTAGAACCATGAGTGGCATCGAAGAGCATTTGATGTGTGTTTGCTGAGTGAATGAAAGAATGCCTGCAGCCACCTGCCTGATACCATGAGAGAGCAGCTCCTGTGGGGAAGAGAAGAGGAAGAGGATCACAGGAATGGTGGGGCACCAGTTCTGATCCCTCACCTTCGACCGCATCCCTGATCAAGGTTCTCACAGGGGAACAGGGGACTCAATGAGGACTGTCAATGACTTTGAGCTCAGCGCCGCGAGAGCTGCTGAGGAGGATACAAAGATGCACAGGCTTCTTAGGAGCTCCGTGCAGTTGTGGCACCTCCAGGCTCTTCAAAACATCGTGTTTGCAGAGGAAGCCTTAGGAAAAAGCTTGCAACCTGTGTCAGCCACCACCATAGGTAGGGGCTCTGAATAATGAGTTCTTCTTTTCACTTTAGAATGAAATATTTATAACCCTTCCTTTACCTCCCCATCTCCATCACTCTTTATTAAAATATTTGAATATATTTGCATATTGGTAGTATTAAACTATTATACACACACAGAACATGTTTATATAATCTCAAAGGCACGATTCGGTTCCTTGCTCGTTAGTTCTTCACCTTTGTTTTTTTTTTTTTTCCTTAGAGTAAAACTTCAGTTGCAACCCAGTTAAAACCTTGACAGAGCTTCAAAACACTTTGAGGCTACAGGTGTTGGACATCAGAAGGACTTAGAGTTGTGGCTCCTGGTGGCTGTCTACTTTGCCTGTGCTAACAAGAATGCCTTTTTAATGCACCGTCCCTGGTAACCACAGAGAATGTTTCAATTGGCATTTTCATAGTGCAGAGTACTCCATGTTCCTCGTTGTTTCTTTGCATGGAGTACGAGAGAAAGAGGAAAGAAAGGTCCATAGCTAACGTCTAACGTCTATGTTTTTTTTTAAATCACAGCAGTCATCAACTTCATCTACTTTTTTGGAGAAGTAGAGTTATAAAATATAACTGAGACAGGAGCTGAGATCTTAAAGCACCACAAACCTCAAATCCCCAGTGAAGCCAGAAGTCTTTGCTACTATTTCTTTGGTGACATGTACAGTCCTGCTGGTACTTTTGATTCAGGGTCCTGCATATGGAAAGAATTTAGTGCAGTGGTCAAGACTGCTGGAGTCCACACCCAGCTTCACGTCTGGCATGCCATTTGACTTGGAGCAAGCCATGCAACCTCTGTCAGTTTGCTCCTCTATAAAGCAGCAGTCATTAGCAGGACTTAAGGAGGATGCGATGAGGTGATGTATGTAAATGCTTGGCCCAAGGCCTGGCCCGTGAGCAAATCCCAACACATTAGCTGTTACCTCCAGAACTGCTAAGGACAACACCTGTTCTCTGCTGCGTGACCCCGGGCAGGAACTCAGCACTTCCCTTAACTTCCATGACAATCTCACAAAACATTGTAAACCCAAGTATTTTGAAGGAAGAGGTTCCTTTTACTCTTGTATAGAGCAGACAGAGTTGTGACAAAGCAAACTGAACTTCTGTACTAGGCCCCCATTTCCATGGGACCTCTCTCCTCACAGTTACCAGCTTTCTTCTGTTTGGATCCTAGTGTCTCATTTCCTCTCTGCTCCCCATCAGAGCCACGGCAAGGCCTCGTCTAAAACCAAGTGTTATTTTGGCCGCTATTTTCTGCTGAACTGATCCCTGCCAGAGCTATGCTCTCCAACCAACCACACAGGCTTCTCCCAAACAAAACCTTCTCCCCGCAAAAAGGAGCTTTTCTTTAATATGCACAAGAAACCTGAGGGGTGCTATTGTTGTCCTAATCACAACGGAAGGAACTGTGACTGAGGAAGGTTCAGTAACTTTGCCAAGTCTGCAAAAGTAGTTAAATAGAGAGTGGGGATTAGAATCACACCCCACCTTTGTCTGTCTTAAACTCTGTGTTTTTTCTAGTAGGCTCACTGCTTCCTTTGTCTGAATCTAAATGAACTATTAGTTGGAAACCATTGGGTCTGCTGGGCATGCTCGGCCAAAAGACTCACAGTTTATATGGCCTAGCCATGCTCAACTTGTATGACCTTTTACCAGCAGAATTCTCAGCATGTACTGGAGTGTATGGCCCACAAAACTAGGCTGAGCACACAATACACTAACCCAAGTTCTTATAGATGAACGTCTATATATAACGATGACACACGGGACTGGAGAACTATCAGACCGCCTGATCTGCAGAATCTCTAAACCTTCGTCAAGAAATTGCATGACATTTATCTCAGATCAATCAAACGCTAAGGTTCTTGAATCATGCTAGTCCCAGATATAAAGTCTTGTGCCAGAAGCCCTGTATTCTGAAACTCCTTTTTCCTTAGGGCACTGTCATATCAGAGGGCAATGGGTTACTGTCTAATCTGGCTGCTTCTTCTACTCTGGGAGTCCCCTGAAGGTAAAGATTCTCTCCGACTCATATTTCCAACCCATTGTCTAGCTCTTCTTAAATATAATCTGAATCATCATCCTGGGCAAAGAAAACACAGGCAGCTATGAGTAGAAAGTCCACAAAACAATGAGCTGGCTATAAATTAACACCATGCATTAAAAAAAAAAAATGACTTAGCAAAATGCATCCCAAATCACAAAGATGCTTCTAATCCTCTGACTAATTCCTCTCAGGAATATTTATCCTCAAGAAATTATCCCACGGAGGAAAACTCTGTTTTCTGAGTTAACTCTGGCAATAGTGCTGTCAGTGAAAAGAGCAGAAACTTCCTAGGTATTCCATAATAAAAGAATAAAACTCATCCTGATGATGTATTGTATAACCCTCCAAATTAGGATTATAGGGAGCAACATGGAAATAAATGCTCAAGCTAAAACTTAAGGGAAGAGATCATAATGCCCAGTCCCAAGCCCGTGATGCCCACAGCTTTGGACCATCCATCTGGACAGGAGTTACACAGAAAAAGTAGGAAAGGAATTGAACGGGCTTTATGACAGTGCTGAGCATTAGAATGACTCAGGTACAGGTAAACCTCCTCTCCTCAACGGCTTTGGAGAGTTATTTGTGCGGTACAGGCACAGAGAAGGTCGGGGAGAGCTTGGATCCTGTACCAAAATGAAAGGCGGGTGCTTGCAGCAGAGCTCCCCCGGGTGAGAGCGCCCAGCTTTGCCTGCAAGACGTGGAGGTTCCCCATCCTGGAGCCAGACCCGGTCCGGATGTGGTGTGTGGCTGTGCTCTCAAGCCATCTGCTCAGGGGCTGTGAAGGCAGCCGCGTGTCCCCCTGCCTGGACGCTGGGGAGCACACCGACCACTAGTCAATCTGCTTGAAATTGCCTCTGATGATTGGTGTGTAATGACTCAGGTAGGTCATGGCCAGGGACGCTTCTGTTATAAATGCATTAGCAGCTGTAAATGGGCATTGATTCTGCACAGAGGCGAGGTTTATGGACTTGATGGGGAGAGGCTGGCCCTGTGGGGTATAAATGGTCATTGCTGGGGAAGAAACACCTTGCAAGGGCAAGGCCACTCGGGGAAGGGTGAGGAAAGCCCAGGACGAAGGCCAGCCAGCTTGAAAAGGAAAACACCTGGCGCAGGAATGTGGAAGAGAAAAACTGACCTGTAAGAGAGATAAATCCTGGTCCTCTCCCCCAACAGGGATGGATCTCACCATAGCCTTGCATTCTGAGGCCAAAACATTCCTCTCTGTGATTGGCTAGTCCATGATAATGAATACAACTTGGATTGTTTTACTTATTTTAAATTTTATCTTACAATTTTATCATGAATTCAGGGCCCCGTGTCTGTTAACGGTACCAGAGCTAATGTGAACGAATAGATAAATAAATGAATGACAACATTACCAGGGTAAGGATTTGACATGTATGACAGTGTCATAGCACTCTGAGCTGAAATATACCACAACACATTTTTTTCAAGTTAATTTATCCTTCTTAAATAGAGAGACTAAGATCCAATGAGTTAAACAACTTGCCAACACACACACACACACACACAAGTCAATCAGTAGGAGAGGACTTACATAATTGTTCTGAATAACAATAATAGTAAGCATTGTTACCGTTTATTTAGTGCTGACTCGATGCCAGGCACAGAATTGGGGTTGGTACTTTCTGAGGCAAGAATCCTCATTTGTGGAAATAATTACTTGAATTCAAAAGAAACTAGGCATACGCTTAAAAATAAAAAAAAGTTCTGCCTGTCAGCACATAGAGAAAATTTATCCTTTTGCTTTGGAATTTCTCAAAAGTTGAAGAATCCTATAGCCTCCTCCATTGGGAGAAAACAAATTCCTTGTTCTCATAACTTATCAATTAGCCATTTTACCAAAATGTGTGTTTGTCCAATGCAATTTCCAGTTATTGCTATGAGTTCACCAACGTTTCAGCAAACAACCTCGCATCACGACATTGAGTAGAAACAGCGAACTGATCTAATCTTTTGCCCAAGTGAGGAGGTTTAGAAGAAACCCCAAGTCACTGTTTTCCTTACATATTCAATTGAGAACAGATGAGTAATTAGGATGAATACAAAGTTTACACCTCTTTGGTGCTCGAGCCAACATGAGAGGTTGCAAGCAAAACCTGCTTTCATGTCCTCTAATTCTCTAATGCAAGTGAGAGGGTGGATCAAACTATATCAATGCAAGTTTATTAATAAAGTAAAGATAAAGTTGAATATCAGTACTGTGTTAGTCCTGAACCTATTTGGTGCATTTTCTTGTCTAGGGGATAATGGGCTCATTTATGCCCACAGGTGGGGCGGAGAGAGGTCACTACTGGTCTAATTCATCAATCTCTGCCTCACTGGGATAATAACACTTTCCTTCAACCTTCTCCTCTGTGGCCTAGTTTCTGTCTTTCTTATTTAACTGCTGAATTCCAAGTTGAAAGGGGCCTTAGTTACAGACCATTCTAGTTCAATTCTTTACTATTATTATTATTATTAAATGAGGAAATTAAAGTTAGATTGGTCAAATCTATTAAGATCATGTGGTCAGTTCATACAGCCAGGACATATGCCTGGCTCTTGATTTTACAGATAGATCTAGACAGATTGGGAGGCAGGGTGAAAGGTAGGGTGAGGGGCGGGGTGAAAGGCAGGGCAAAGGAGGTGGGGCAAGGGGGTCATAGATGACAGAAGAATGGTTTCAAAATACAAAGAAGGTGACCATCTTTCACAGCACTAATCCATGCAACTGAACAATCCATTCAAAATACAGCTGTGCCTGTCACTTTCTGGGGTTGCTGGGCTAGAGCACTATCTGAGATGGACATGCATCATGCCTTTAGAGATCCTCTGGTCCATGGAGGAGACATATAATCCACAAGTAATAAACAGAATAATTGTAGTGCAAGATGAGATTTGAACTGGGTGAAATGGTGGAGAATAACCAGGCAGACAGTAGGGTGCCACTTCAAGGTTGTCCTTTATCTGTGGTGTGTGAATCCTACCATCATACAATCCTTCCTTGCAACTTCCGTTCTTTCTGATATGATCTTCCTCTTGGCTAACAACCAGAGCAGAAGAAAATATTTTTCTTCTTTTGTTTCTCTGCTGACACTCCCTCTGGCCTCCTATTTTCATATACTTGTTAAATCAAAGAGATCCCCTGGACTCTACTCCTGATCTAGCAGAGGGGAGGTAGGGAGAGAAGGAAGGACTTAACAGGCCTCAGCTATGCAGCAGTTTCAGTGAGACAAGAGATACACATATAATTGGTGGTTGGTCAAGTACCAAAGCAAATGGGAAGGTCAGTGAGAACTACCAAATGAGAGCAGCATTTGGTGTGCTCTCTAAACCACGGGACTGTAAATGTAACTGGCATGAAACCCACCCTAGCCTGCCCAGCGATTAAATTAATGCTCTTACGTCACTCCTCTCTTGTTCTCCTGCCCTCTTGTGTTCCAACCAACGTCTGACCACTCCCATTTCCTGCCAATATTTTGAACTGGAGAGAATTCTACCTCCGTGGATGGCAATCACTGCTCATTCACTTTCTATTCACCCTTACACTGTTCTATCCTTGCCTGCTCCACTGAGCTCCAGATGCTAAAAATATTATCATGGGGTCGACCTTCTACACTGAAAATAGACTTCGCATTTTCTTTATCCTATAGGACAAAGGATAAAGACACCGAGTACACAGGGAAACATTCATTCATCAGGAGGGTCTTAACCGATCCATCCAGAAGTGTAAACTAAGAAAATGAAGACCGGTTTCCTTGCTGGTAACATCAAGGGGAGCAAGGCCAAGGTGGCTTCAGGCATAAAGACCACTTAGCAAGATTTGACAGCCACATGAGGAAGGAGTACCAGTACTACAGTAGATGCTGTGGCTATAATCAGAGGTTATACACTACTTAGCAACCAGTATAGGACAGGCACCAACCAGGTAGAGTGGCCACATGCTGTGACACTGGAGGACCATGAGCCCTTTAGTTCTGGATCAAGGGTCCATGAGGTGAGATAAGGTACAGGAAATTGCAGGGGGTGGAAGACACTTAGGGATTTGGAACAGCAGTATACCAACCAATGTCCACCCTGCGATATACCAGCTGAGTATCGGCCTGTGTATGAGGATAGACAACAAGACCTGACCCCTGTATGCATAGGGCCTCTCGTCCAGCACTGCCCTGTCAGCATGGTAGGTTGTTACTAGCCACATGACACTGTTTAAGTATAAACTAATTTAAAATCAATAAAAATTAAAAACTTAGTTCCTCGGTCACAGTATTCACATTTCAAATGCTCAATGGCCATATCTGGCTAGAGGTTATCCTACTGAACAGCACAAAAAAAGGCTATTCCCATAGTCATAGAAAGTTCTCTTGGATAATGGTGGACTAAAGAAAAAGACAAACATTAAGTTGATTTTTGCTCAATTATTTCATTATAATTTTGATGCATCATGCTTTGAAGCATCAGCTGACAGGAGGCAGAGGTTAAGGAAGGCTTTTACTGGAAGTTCAAGGTTGTAAGAAATTACTCTGAGGCTGACCACTAGCCTCCTGCAGCTTTCCTTTTGGCATACTGATCATAAAGGGATGTGGAGAACTAGAATCCTACACAGATGCCGGTGCATGTGAGATAACCTCCCAGTCTCAGGTACATTGGCCAATCTATGCAAACGGAATATTCTGCAAAAATATCCAACAATGAAATTTAACCCAGCTTTGCAGTAAAACGGACATTGATTTTTCTGCAGGTAATGGTGACATCGAAATCCTGACTCAGACCAAGGTAAGATATTAGCTGCAATGTAACTACAGGGATGACAATAGATATGAGCAAATTCCAACTGCAAAGACCTCGCTCCCAGTAAAATTCCCTGAGGGGCTGGAGCAGTTGGCTAACCTGCGGTACCACACGTTATTGGTGATGAGGGCACAAGGCCCAAGCATATGGCCAACACAGATGCCAGATCGTCTGTTTTCCCAGTAACCAGGCAACCTCTCAGAACTCCATCTTTTTTTAGGGGAAGTGACCTTTTGGCCCCGGAAGCTGATTGAGGTTCACTGTGACAGAGAAGCTTTGATCACAAGGAAAGCATCAAAATCTATTAGGCATACAGAGATTGGGCAGCTGCTCTAAACATCCCCAATGAGGAGTTTTTCCATTTCTTCCTTTTTAATTTTTTAAAAATTATCAGATCTCTGCACAGTGGTTTGGAGCAGCAAATTAATATTTTTTTTCCTCTTTAGACTGCAATTGTAGATATGGAAATACCATATCCAGAGATAAATTAACATGAGTTCCTTACAACACTGTACTAATTATCTCAGGGACCAGAGCCTCCCCTAGGTTAGACACTTCAGGCCCAATTCAGGATTCTTTCTGAGAAGCAGTAATTTGTATCATGTTGAGAAAGTAGAGACAAGGGTGGGAGGGTCAAGCATAATCTGAAAACCCATCCTTGAAATCTTCCTTCCTCCATCCCTTGCCTGGTCCAGCACCACAAAGGTGGCTAGGAGCAGGATGCTGCTCGAAACAGAAAAAGACGAAGTAAAATGCATATTTAAAGTTACACCCGATAAATCTGAACAGAATGCATGCTAAACAGCCCCCTCCTTCTCACTTACAGAATCTCGCAATTTTTAGGAAATGCTGTAGCCTGAACTTCAAAGGCATTATGAGATAGATGCAATATGTAGGGAATTAGACATAAAATTTCCTTTATTATTGGGAACAAAAGCTGTGGGTCTAATCTCCTGTGTGATACAAGCTTGAGCTGATCAGGGTTACACTAAGTCATTCTGATGTAGCAAACAGTGGATACACCATCTTTTTTATTTCTTTCTGTCCCCTCCTCCTCCTTCTTTCCATTCGCATATGCAAATTCCATAGCAATGAAGGGAGTCACGCAGTACTACTGAGGGCAAAAGAATTTCCTTTGATCAGCCTCTTCTGGGCCTGGAGTCCCACAGCCTCCAATTCTACCTGCCCCTTTATGATATTCGATATATCAAATTATACTCCACCACTCTCAGAAGCAGAATACATTAAGAAATTCTGAAACCTATGAGGAAGCGCCGTCTTGGAAAGATAAATAATATTTCCTTCAGTTAGCCTTTTTTAAATTTCGATATTTGTTGTTAAATTATTACAGATTTATCCCTGAAACAAGTTGTTTGCCGATAGAACTATCGCCAAGGACAGCTGATGTCAGAGATTATATGGAGGTGCTGTGCACCACCATCACTAACACTAATGTATGACAAAAAATAGAGAATTTGGACAAAATACTGCTGGCTTCGCCAAAATAAAGTCCTTGCACGCAGTAAGAAAGGCAGATGGCGGAAAGTGCCTACTTGCTAAAAACAAATGGAACTTCTAAAATGTACCCTAGCATCCTAAATTACAGAATTTCTTTTCTTTTTTTTTTTTCACAATAATTTTTATATAGTAGAAACGTATTCTGGCTCAAAAAGAATTGTTCTTAAATGCCTGAAGAAATATGTGGTCTCACTAACGGATCTGTATTTCCTGGCATTTCTTTCTACTTTGCAAGGTCATGTGACTGGGACAGGCAGATGAAATGACTCCTAATGACAGAAACTTAGGAAACGAAAGGAAAACAACAGCACTTTCACTTTAACCCGCAGCCAGCAATGGCAGGGTTAACCCATCCACACTCTCACACAGTTCAGATGTTCCTTGTGGGAGTTCCACCAGCAAACCCTTCTCTCATCTCTGAATCGGATGCAGTCCTGCCAGAAAGAAAAGACCCAGGCAGGCAGCAAAGTGTTTGTGGGAACCTCAGGCCGGCGGAAGATAGCTTTTCATAGTGAACGCGATCAAAGAAATGGATGCATTTATGTAATGAATGCTCGAAAGTAGTCGCACTTACTGAATGCTGAGCCGGATCAAGGAAGCTGGAAGTGCCACTTGCATGAGTTCTTTGAGCAGTTTCCTAGGGAAGAAGAGAGAGAAGACGTTAGTATCTGGGGATGCATTCCTGAATTGTGTCTGCATCTCTTTTGTCGTAGTAATCTCTGGTTAACCTCTCACATAGGCTCTTGACCATGCTGTGAATTTAACAATGAGTGTCGATGATGATGAAAATGATTAATATCAAGTCTGCGGATTGTCATGGAACCCTTTTCCATTCCAGTTAGAAAGATGTTACTATTTTCTCTACTGCAGAAGGGGAAACTGAGGCTCAGACAGCTCAAAGTCTGCATGTAGGTAATGGAGCCTGGATTTGAACTTAGGCATTAAGTTTATAACCACTCTGCTCTATAGTAAGTCCTCACATAACATTGTTGATAGGTTCTGAGACTAAATGAAATGATGTATATAACAAAACCAATTTTACCAGAGACTGATTGATATAAATAAATACCCACAGCATCTCATCAACATTATAATGATGTGAAAATTACATTATTCAAGGACCTGCTGTACTTTTGTCTTATACGGTGAGCTCTTGAATACATTCAAGGAAGGACTGGAGGCCAGTCTTTCAGAAATATTATTGTGAATTTTCCTGCATAGAGTTAGGTGGGATGAAATCAATTCTAGATTTCCTTTTAGCTCTAGAATGCCAAGATTCCATAATGCTCAATCCTATGATAGCTAAAGTTCAAAGTGACTTCATTTGCAATGAATAGAATTGTGATAGAAAGTGCCCCGTCGATAATAAATTTCATAAACATGGCTATCATCACTCAATCAGAAGGAGTAAGATTCATTTCTATTACCATTCAAGTAAACCAAATACCACCTGAGCTGCAAACGACCATTATAATCTCATATAATTCTGTGGGTTGGGAGAGAGGTCATCTACAATTAGAAAAATTGAGATTTACTAATAGATCCGAAAGACATATGGTGTCCTATACCCAAGAAAGTTGACCCTAATCTGCTTCCTCCCTAGGATCCCATCTAGTACCAATGGGACTGGTCTGCATCATTCCAGAATCCTGATCCAGTGCTCTTTCAGTCATCCCTACAAAGGACAGATACAATATGCACCCCAATTTAATGTTCAATTCAAAAGTCTCAGAGCTTAATTATTAATGTTATTTGCAGATATCTGTTTGGAATATATGCCCCTCCTTTTTAGTATAATGGACCTTTTTTTTTTAACTTCACATTTGGTAAGTTCACTAGTGTCGATAAATTAGAACATCTGAGAACATTGAGCGGTTCTAAAATATTAGAAAGAGAAACCTGTGTCTGGAGAAACCTGAGAGTACACACAGCTCTGAAGTCGAGGATGGTGGTGACAGTGCTCATCCATCCGTCCACCCTCCCTCCCACCTACTCATTCATCTACCCACCCATCCACCCACCTACCCATCCATCTGCCCACTCTCCTACCTACCCAGCTACTCCTACATCCACCCACTCTTCTACCTACTCACCTACTCATTCATCTACCCACCCATCCACCTACTCATCCACCCATCTACTCATCCATCCACCCACCCATCAACCCATCTTCCCATCCACCCACCGATCCATCCACCCATCCATCCAGCCAACCAGCCATTCATGGCATTTATTCATGGTTCCACTACCTACTAGCTTTGCAATCATGGACAAGTCACTTAATCTTTGTCTCAGCTTGCTCAGCTATAAAATGGAAATAAACAATACCTACGTCAAAAAATTGAGGTGAATATTGAGTTAATATTTGTAAAGTACTTAGTATTGTGCTTGGCACAAAGTCAATGCTGTTTAAAAGTATATTATTTATTAAGCCTTTTTGTATGCCAGGCACTATCTTCTTGGTGCCTACGGTCCAGTGGGGAAGATGGAGCTTAGTCAGGGATGTTGAGGAAGTGGTAATAAAGCTGAGAGAGTAAAGATGAGAAGGATGTAACCAGAGTGGAAGATCACAACTTGGGAGGAAGAGTTAGGACAGTTAGAAAGTGAATCGTCAAACTATATGCTTATCTTCTATAAATTCACAGTGTGCCTCAGTTGAAGAATTATCTGTGTCACCACCACCATCATCACCACCACCATCATCATCACTGATGCCATCATCATCATTGTCATCGTCATCTTTACCATTGAAATATAGCACTATTTTATTAACCTCATGGTATATCCCAGGTTTTGTTACAAAATCTGCATGTGTGCTCTTGTTTATTAAAAATGATAGCTCCTATGGTCAGGTTCAACCTTCCTCATCCCTACCCCTACCCCTTTCCAGGCACTTCCTCCACTCCTTAATATACTCATTCACATACTCTAATATGTACCTAAATTGAACTACTTAAAAAACACAGGTACTGTCCCACCTCCGGGCCTTTGGTCACACCTTTCTTCTTGAACTCCCCTTTAGCTGGGCCACCTGAACTCATCCTTCATGGTCCACCCAAGTGTGAACATCTTTCTGCAGCTTTCACTGACCCTTTCACTGTTGCCAGACTGAATTTGTTCAGGGACCCTGTGGCCTTTCACATATCTTTCTGTCCTAACAAGATTCATACGCTCTCTCCAGCCCATTGTAGACATGGCCTGCCCAGGCTGTGAACTGGAGGGCAAGGACAATGTTTTATTCAATGCAATAGCTTCATCATCTGGCACAGAGCCCAGCCACTTAGCAACTGCTCACTACACTGGATAGCAAAAGAAGCATTCCTTGTTGACCCAAAGTGTTGCTGCACCAAGGCAGGGCACAGAACTTTATTCTAGAAAGAGATTTTCTCTGAGCATCTTGGTCTTCTCTGGTGCTCTCATACTTGGTGTCCAGATGATAACATAAATTTCATGTCTATGTCAGTTTTATACCCACAACTTTATGTCTATTTTCTAACCCAACCTGCAGTTACAATGACTATTATACCCTCACTGCCCCCACCTTTACACTAATAAGAATCCTGCCAAATCCTCCAGGTGGATTGTTTTATAAAAAAATAAACAAAGTCTGAGAACCATTGTCACAAGGTGAGAATAGAAACAGTCATTAGCAAATGCACCAGACAGCAAGAAAAATCAAAGTTGCTCTCTAGAGGTCCAGAGCAGTGATACAGTTTTAAAAAAATAAATAAATAAGGCTATCCTGAGTGTGCAATTACTCTTACAAACTACCTAAAGAGCAATTTGCAGCCAGGAAGAACCTTGGGCCCCAGTGGAATTGGACGAAATTTTCGCCACACAGCAACTGTGCTGGATGGAGCTAAAGAGCTTCAAGTGAAAGAAAGGACATGGGAACAAAGTCAGGCGGAGTGGAGGTGAATGAATGCTCACGCCATACATTAGTTGAAGGCACCGCTGTAGTCCCTCTGAATGGATGTACGAACAAGCAAACCGATGACTTCCAAAACACTGAAGCTGACGACTCTGGGCAGGCTGGATGTGGTTTAAGCTTCTCACTTGGACTCTGAACAGGGCTGGCTACTGCAATGATTCTACTTCCATAGTCTCTGTCAATGGCGTCAAGCCTTTCCCCACACAGGGGACCCCACAAGAGGTGCCAACATAATTCATTCCTCCATGCAGCAGGCAGAGCAGTCTGTACAGAACGTGAATGTGCCCGTGTTACCTGTTTGAGCCCTACGTCGATGGCTTCCTATTCTATGCAGGACAGAGCCCATGCCCTGTGACATAGCCTGGCACCCTGCATTGTGTGCTCCTACTCACAGCTCCGGTCTTATTTATTTATGACTGGATATCCCTTCTGTCTGGACCCGTGTGTACCAGTCCCAGGGACCTCCAATTTGTGGATCATACCTCACCCCCACCAGTCACAAGAAAGCTGTGCAGGCTATATGTTTGACCTGGGATGGTCTCAACACCCAGTTAACCAACACTCATCCTTACTTCCTAATGGAAACCCCTACTGCTGGTCTTAGGATCCCATTACCCTTCCTTCATAGCACATGCCACAGCTACCATTTAACAGTCAGTTTCAGATATTCTGATTGAAGTCTGCCCATTTCACCTGTATGTTAGCTCCATGAAGGCGCGGACTTTGTCTGTCTGCTCACCATGTGAACTGTAGCTCTGACCACACTGTCCCACTGTGGACATGCGAAGTGTCTGATAAATATTCGCTGAAGGAAGGAAATAAGGAAAGGAAGGAGGGAGAGGAGAGAGAAAAAGAAAGAAGGGAAAGAAGGGAGGGAGGAAAGATAGGTTTACTCACCCAGTTGCTAAATCTAGACACACTGTGCATGGCCACATAGTTTCTCCAAGAGTTATCCACCCTATTAAACCCCCAACCCCCAGCCCAGTCACCTCAAAATCATGCCCAGAGTACGTGATCCTGGCTCTATTAGGACTGTGCTGAGCAGGGATGAAACCTTATCTGATCCAAGTTCAACGTCTGCCAGGAATTTGGAAGGCACTGGTAAGTTTCTGCTAGCTCCCAGAACTGAGAACGCAGGCATTGTGGGCTCACCATCCTCTGGACATTTTCAGCGAGAAGAGGAGAGGAAGCCAGGCTTTGGAGCAAGAAGAATGGCTCAGAGGGAACAGGCAAGAGTGGAGGGGCCATGGAGAAGGCTGGTTTCCAGGTGGAGGAGGGACCACCTTGCTACTTGATCACTGGGAGGTTCAAGATGCCTGTCCCTCATGGGACTGACCTCACCTCCTGCCTCTCAGAGCTGAGACTCACTTCCTGTGCTGTGTAATAAATATCCCTATTTTTTTTTTTTTTTGAGCTACTTTGACTGGGTTTCTGTTGCTTGCCAAGAAAAGAGCCATGAGTAAGACACTGGTCTCAAAGGTGGCATCTCATCCCACTGGGCGAGAGAAGTTCTCTACCAGCCCTGCATGCAGAAAAGCCAGCTGCATCTTAACCACGTCAGTGATTGTGATGGATACACTCTCTCCAAGCTTCTTGGAAGCCCCTGACCTTATCTGCGTGTCTAGTTTCACTGTCCTTGAAAAGGGCCTGAAGCCACATCAGCACAGAGTAATGCAGCCAGAACAACCCGGGCTCATTATGTGTGATTTGGCAATGGCGGAGCGTGGAAAGGCTGCTGCCGATCACACCTGGGGTGGGAGGAGAACGAGCCAAAGTTGGAAGTGTACCGCAGTCCCCTTGGTTTGAGGACAGAGGCTCTCCCCAAGGAAATGCAGTGACTCGCAGCACAGAACACGAGGCTGCTGCCCAGAGGCCACCTCTGCAGTCTGATGAGCAAATTGGCCGCCCTGGGCCACGCAAATGACTCCATGTGTCCCGGGATTTGCTGTACGATCAGAGCACCCTGAGCTCCCGACTCCAACCGGTGTGTCCCTTCACTGCAAGTGTGCGGTTTGTTTTCTGAGCAGAGCTGTGGGCGAGAGCGCCACACCCCACGGTGGCCATGCAGAGCCCTCCCACGTGGCAAGGCGGCCGAGAGACCGAGTTCAGTCTCCCACGTCATCTCGTTTTGCATCCTGCCCATCTCCACCTCCGCTGCCTCTCTGGGTCGAGTATTCCCCACAAATGCTCTCTTTCTCTCTCTTTCTTTTTCTTTTTTTTCCTCCTGGTATTTGTTGAATGTAAGGGACTGATCTGAACAAGAACAAAATCCAAGGGCCCATAGTTCTAAACTCAGACTGAATGCCCCACATTCTCATACATCACCAGGCCTTTGCACTGGCAGGCCCGGGACGCTGTTCCTTCTTTGTCTGCTCAGTAAACAGGTGCCCATTTTTCAAGCCCTTGGGAAGCCCCCACAGACCCCTCGCTGGCCTCCCCAAGTGCAGTGAAGAGCCCCTCTCCCCACTGCTCAGAATTCCCTTAGTGTCTCAGACTACTCGTCACTGGTACACATGTGCCTCGATGTCTGTCCTCTCCATCGGAATGCCAGCATGTTAGAGCCCCAGGCTGTGCTTCACCTTATTTGCGAGTGACAGTACTACACAGATTTTAGACACAGACTCAGGTTCAGAATCAATTCTTCCGTGCGTTGAGCAGTGTAACTTTGGGCAAGCTGCTTGACCTCTCTGAGCCTCTGTTTTCTTCGCTATCGATTAGAGATAATTATGCCATTCCAGGAGGGGTGGTGTGAGGATGACACAACATAATTACCTGGTATTGCTCCTCAAAAAATGTCTATCGTGCCAGACACCCAACAGCAATGCCCACCTGGTCAACAACAGTCCTTCCAGTAAACAAAGCCTGAGCGTGCTTTGCAAAATTTTGCCAAATAGGTAAAATTATCCAGATAACTGTAATAGCAAAGCCCAGGCATACCAGTGGCCAATACTACCCCTGACACATAGTAGGTTTAAGGCTAATGGGTCTCTTCCCTTACTGATGACATACAGTTGTAGTTGCTACTCCAAGGCTTATGTTTGACTTGTCATACTGTTGAAATGCAATAAGCATCTACTAGTCTGCCTGCAGCATTTAAATTGCCTGTACTCACCCATCCAGCAAGGGCTTGGGTATAGTATCTGCGACTCCTCCATAGAAAGATTCTTCCCAGTCTGCCTTCCTGGGGAAGCCAACTTCTACTGGAAGCTCCAGGGACCTTGGAGAGACTAACGATATTACACCCCACTCGCCACCCCCTTCTGAGGTTTATTGTTGGTGTGTTTAATTTCCTGTCTTGGCCTTACAGGAGATTTCTAATGTTTGGGCTGTAGGGTATGTTCTGATTAAAAATAATCCTCCCAATTACGGGTTGGCATGAGCCTCCTGTCACACGCACTCTGCCACTAGCCTCTGCTTCCCTGTCAGCAATAATTGTGTCTGCAGTGCCTAACTGTAAATGAAAACCCAGGGGCCAAGTTTGGGTCCCTGGTTCCTGGGCCGCACCGGATCTTTTAATTTGCACTGTCTGTCAAAAAGATGCAGCTGTGTGTACTCCAAAGAAATCCTAGACTCTCAGATTCAAGGCCATAAAGAGCAAAGGCACCACAGCCTTCTTGCAGAAATTATATTTGAACCCGTCAGAGATAACAGGGTGTGTGTAAGGCAACGAGGCTCTTTTTATTCTGCTCCAAACTTTAGCCAGACCCAGTATGAAAAGGGAAGCTGAACTCTAGGGAAATTTCAAGGTATATTTATATTATTTTTTCCACCAAGTACATAAGACAGGACATTGAATCCAAAGTTTGTGAGAGTAACTCTGTGAAAGGAAATATGCACATGAGACCTGATTATTTCAATCTCTATAAACGTAAAACTTCCTGGGTGTAGAGTGAGGGGAAAGACGTATGTGCTTTTGGTTGGGAAATATCAACTTCTCGTGTAACCAAGGAGGAAGTGTCCCTACGGCTGGGCCCAGACTAGGCACAGACTAGGCGCTTGAAATATAATACAGAGTCAAAAGAAAAAAAAAGTGTCACTTGGAGACCCACACAAAGCAAAGTGGGGAGAGCACTGAGAGCTTGACAGCTGGGTTCCAGGTAGCACTCCCATCTCTTATCCATCATTCCTGATGCCCTGCTGAATCTCCTACACTGAGGATGAGCACAGGATACCAGTGTGTCTTCCCAAGAAAGAACCTCATGGGCTAAGCCTAGCCTCAGTGGGTTTCTGTTAATTACAGCATACATTTTGGTGACCGAGTTAACCAGATCAAGAATTATTCACAACCATGCAGGCAGGTTGCTCAAACCCAGGCAATTGTGTCAATGAAGACTTCCATGTGGATCAGACATTGGCAAACTATGGACTGTGGGCCATATCCAATACATGGCCTGGTTTTGTCAATAAAGTTTTATTGGGACACAGCCATGCTCATTTACCTGTGTACTATCTATGGCTGAGTTCATGTTACAACCCAGCTGTATAGTTGTGACAGATTCTACAGTTCACAAACCCAAAAATAATTACTACTTGGTCCTTAATAGAAAAAGACTGTTGTTCCCAGATATGGAGGTTGACATAAATTCACAAACAAGTTTACGAAGATATACATAAGTATAAGTAAGTAAGTAAGTAAGTAAGGAAAGAAAGAAAGAAAGAAAGAAAGAAAGAAAGAAAGAAAGAAAGAAAGAAAGAAAGGAAGGAAGGAAGGAAGGAAGGAAGGAAGGAAGGAAGGAAGGAAGGAAGGAAGGAAGGAAGGAAGGAAGAAAGAAAGGAAGGAAGAAAGAAAGAAGACAACTACTGTGATCATTTGCCAATACTAAGCATTTTCCATGTATCAGGCATTTTACTTACAAAATCCCCTCCAAGCACAACATCTATTATTTCCTTTTTAATGATGATAAACTAGGCATTTAAGAATGTCAATTGTCATGGAAAAATAAAAAATAAATTATTTTTTAAAAAATCTGAAAGAACTTGCCCCAGGTCTTAGCACTAGTAATCAGCAAAGCCAGGATCCAAATCCAGTTGTGTGTGTCTCTAGAGTGATACTTTTAAGCACAACCTAGTGTACTCATTATTATCTTTTTTTAATAGAGATGTTGGTTTGGGGGGCAGTGAGGCTCATTTCTCTCAGGAAAGAGAGTGTAAACACCAACTTCAAATAGCAGCTCCTCTGAAAGTTTTCTTTACCAATATTGCCATGAACCTAAAGAATCCCATATTTCTACTGTTTAAAGGTGGTGGTGGGGGGTGCATTTCCTGTGGCTTGTGATATTTCCTCACAGGTACCAGGGGGCCAGGCAAAGCAAATCAGAGAAAGAGAAGATTTTTAATCCCTTCAGACAGGTTCTTAGGTTGAATGATGAAAGACTGGAAGAAATAAATAGGAACTTCTGGCTGATAGTTGGCATTGCACAAAATCATTTGAAAGGCCAAACTGCTTCTTCTTGTCATAGAAATTGCCAGTAAGTTTTCTCCATCAAGAAGAATGAGGCTTCTCAGCAAATGTTCCTGAGCCCACACAAACTGAGTTTACCCAAATCCATCAGTGTCTAGAGCTGGCCTGGCACAAATTTGGTATTACAGAAACCAAAAAATCTCATCCATGTGGAAACTACCCAACTTCTCACATAAAAAAGCAAACAAACAAAAAAACCTGGGATGGAGAGAGAGGACCAATCTCTGCAGAAATTTGACCCAGGAAGCTCTGCTACTTCAAATGTATGAAAAGTGATAAACTGAGAGGGCTCAGTGTCACCTGCAACTCACCAGGCTCCAGAAGCAAGGCTTGAAAAGAAAGTAATCCCCCTACCAGTGGTTCGTGCCCTGTGTGGTTTCAACTCTCAGCTCAAATATTGTTTTTAGCAAAGCCTCCCGGATCCCTCTCTGCAACCAATCTCGGGCAGGCTCCCTCTGGCCATATGTACCTCAGCTATAACTACACAGCAGATCATTTGATTAGTATCTGCCTCTCCAGCTAGAATGAATACTCCATGCGGGCTTAAACATTGAGAGTTCTGTTCCCCCACTGAATGTTTTGCACCTAACACAGTATCTGGAATACAACTGGTGCTCAATAAATATTTGTTGAATGAATGAATGAATGAATACTTCTAAAATGAAACCAAATTTTCCTCTGTCATCCCAAAGGTCTCAGTTTGTGACCCAGGTATTCGTCATTAACCATCCTGCTCTCAAAGCTCTTTCCTTAAACCTGACTTCTCCATCTACCCCATATCAAGCTTCTTACAGGTTAGTCAGAGAACAGATCATAGTATTTGAAGAGACAAATTTATGTGTGAAGGAAAAGCTTTGGTCTTGTGAGTTATACTCATATGGATACAGATCAGGCTTCAGCATGTCCTAGCTGTGTGATCCTGAGTAAATTACTTTACATCCCTGGGCCCAAATTCTCAGATGTATAAGGTGGAAATGAAATTATTCTTAGAAGATTCTTACAATGACTGAGATTACATAGGAAACAGACTTAGAGTAGGAGTACAGTGGGTATTCAAAGAGCTATACCTACTTTAATCATATTTAAGTCCTTCTCCAAAGCTGAAGACAATATTAAGAAACATGGAAAGGCAGATCACAGTCAAGATAACAAAGTAGGTAAATGCTGTTCCTGCCTCCTCTCACAACCACAATGAAATTACAACCAAACTAGAGAATAAGCATCATTGAGAATTGCCTGAAGTCCAGCTGAATAGAAGTCTTATAACTAAGGACATACAGAAGAAGCCATATCAGGACTGCTAGGAGGGGCAGGGATGTGGAATGGGATGGTCTCATAACTGCATGTGGCATTTAAAAATTATGAGAGATATCTCAGCTGAGGAGCCTTCCCTGGGGAGCAAGGGGTCCCAGCCTCACACCAGGGGCCCCAGCCCAGGGTTCCAGTGCCATAAAGAAAAGTCCCTATAGCTTCTGGCTGGGACATGTACACCCTTATTTTCAATGCAGCATTATGTAAAACAATTAAGATATGGAGGCAACCTGGGTGTCCATCAATGAATAAAAGAATAACAAAGATGTGGTACATATATATGACTGAATATTATTCAGCCATAAAAAGAATGAAATATTGCCATCTGCAACAACATGGATAGACCTACAGGGTATTGTGCTGAGTAGAGCAAGTCAGACAGAGAAAGACAAATGCTATATGATTTCACTTATTTGTGGAATATAGAGAACAAAATAAATGAACAAAAAAAGTGGAAACAAACCTATAGAGAACATTTTGAAGGTTGCCAGATGGGAGAGGGTTTGTGGGGATGGGTGAAAAAAGGAAAGAAATTAAGAAGTACAAATTAGTAGTTATAAAATAGTCATGGGAATGTAAAACATATCATAATATAGTCAATAATGTTATAATAACTATGTATGATGTCAGATGAGTAATAGATTTATCAGGATGATCACTTCGTAAGTTGTATAAATGTTTGATCACTGTGTTGTACACCTGAAACTAATATAGTATTGTAGGTCAACTGTAATGGAGAAATAAAAAAATACACTTTTAAAAAGTGGCAAAAAAACAGGCAAAGGTAGTTAACAAATATAACAGAAGTGGTTTCACATTATGAATATGAAAAGACAATGACAATAATACTCTGATCAATAATGGAGATTAGTATAAATTAATTAAATAAAACAAATTGTTGAATAATAAAAAAAGAGGGAAAAAACAAAGAAAAGTGATAGATAACATTGTGATTTAAAGGAACCCAGTGAGTATCTATTTAGAACAGATAGGGACATACGTATATAAGTGTATATAAAGACCATAAAAATAACAGGAGCATAATAATAATCATAAAATAAGAAACTCCCAGTGCTTACACAGTTTCGTGCACTGTTAAACAATCTGCATGCAGCATTGCACTGAATTCTCATTAAATCCCTATGCTGTGGGTATCGTTATCTCTAATTTTCAGATGACACATCGTACTCAGAGAGGTTAAGTATTTGTGCGAGTTTCCACAGAGAAACTAGAACCTGAACCCTGATTTGAATGATGATTATACTATATTCACTCTCAAAAAGAATTTTCCTGTTCCAGGTAGACATCACTTGCTTGTAACTGCCCAGAGAAGGGCCTGGGGTGACTTAAAAGCAGCATCAATGTGCTTTGACAAGAGAGAAGCTTAGATGTGCCATGATGCCATGATCAGCTCTCACACACAGAGGAAGCTTCTATACAATGGTTCATCCCTTCCCAAGCAATTCACATTGGCTCTTATCCATCAACTCACTAGTTCTGTTCATCTTTGTCACTGGAAAGAGAAATTGTGCAGGTACCAGCAACAGGTTTACCAAGGGTGGCCTCTCAGACATAGTGGTTCTAAATAACAATGTCTTCTGAACAGCAAGCACTGTTTCTAGCCCTTGGACTCTCCTTGTCAGGCATATGGCGCCAAAAGAAGATCCTCCCCATGATTCTAACTGTCCTCTGTCCATGACACATGGTAGGTTGGGAGGCTAAACCAACCAGTTCTATTGAAGTGAAATGGAGAATGGATAAAGCAGTTAGAAAGCTTGCAAGTGCTTGAGATACAGGCAGATTTATAAATGTGGGATACAAAGCACATCACTGGGAAAGCATGATGTTTTTGTTCGTTAATCATCTTTTGCTCTAAATCTATTTCTCAATGAAAGGTAGCCTTCCATTTCAATTACTAAGATGAATGTGTCAACAATACACAACAGCATAAACCAGACTGTAATGGAGAAGGGAAAACAAGAGACAAAAACAAAAACAAAAGGAAAGGCAAAAACAAAACCCTCAGCACAGAGTGTGATGTATTTGCTCAGATTACTGCTGTATTTATTCCACTGACAACACTTTATTTTTGAGGCTTCATAACTCATCTCTCTATAAAGCAAAGGAAACTAGCTAGCAGCACCTATTTCAACATGGAGAAAGAAAATATATCATAAAGAAAACCCATCCTCTACCCTATAGGTCTCAATTTTTTAAAAGTTCTATTTAATATGGGTTGGACTCCGGAGTGCCTTATTACCTTATTTAATTCAGACCAGGGAAGATGTCTCCGAATAAAAATGGCACTCAAGTGATAGGAACTAAGCTATGAAATGTGGACATCATATTTTCTTCAGAGAGATAATCAGCTTATCAGAATTCATTTCAACCTAAGAAAGGTCTCATGACTACACTGAAAATTCATGCTGGTCTCATCATCTCAAGAATGTAATCTCAAGGAAATGGTAAAACTATCAAGGCAAGCTTGGTGCAGTTATCTTTATGCATAAGGACTGGAAGCATCAGATCCCGACAGAATCACTGTGGCTGGGTCTGCTCCCGAGGATGGGAGAGACCTCTATATAAAATACATAAAGTGCCTTTACTGATAACAACACCATTATTTTTTTCGAGTTGCTGAGCATAATTTTCAAAGATGCATTCTTTACATAGAAAAATTCAGTATTCTGGAAAATATAAGGCTTCGAAAAAGTTTCCTAAATTAGTCACTAACAGGGATATAGGTTTTAATCCCATCCTTGCTATTAACTAGCTGTTTGGCCTTGATGAAGGTTATTCAACTCTCTCCAACCCTCAGTTTCTTCATTTGCCCAAGAAAGGGGTTAAACCTTCTTGTTTTAAACTGCTCTTTTCTTTGGATTTCTCCAGGTGATCTGAGTCATGTGCCTCAGCCACGAGAGCAACAGCCAAAGACACCGCCAAAGTGTGTATGCAAGTCTCAACAGGTGTCAAGACCAAGACAGAATATATAGTGTGTTTCTTGATATGAAACGCCTCCCAACCAATGCTCCTTTAAAAAGAAAAAAAAAAAATTAAACAAAAATAGAGAAAACCCATCTAGTCAGAAGGAAATTTCTCATTTCAAAAGAAATGCAATGGATTTCTGGAGAAAAAAAGAAAATTCCCCATAGCCAATTCTTCATGTTCAGCAAAGAACCACCAAGCTATTTGGTAAAATGTTCCAGAAAAACAAAGACAATGAGACGAAGGAAAGATAGCTCGGCAGAAAGGTGGATCAATACAGCACTCAACATCTCTGTATAGGAGAAAGAAAAGTCATAAAACTAAACCAAAGTCATGAAAAGTTTGGTAAATATTCCGAGGGCCATATCAGGTCACCATCAAAAGTTACGCGTATTACTGTAGGGTCAAGATGGCAGGCTAGGTAAAAGCGAGGTTCACCTCCTCTCAGGACCACATTAAAATTACAACTGAATTATAAAACAGTCCACGTGGAGAACCACATGAAGTCTAGTTGATCATAAGAGGAAGCCAAACAAGACCAGTAGGAGGGGAGGAAAGGTGAAGCAGGCTGGTCCCTTACTGTATGTGGCGACAGAGCACGGGGAGGGAGAGCAAGGCAGCCCAGGCCAACCTGAGGGAACAAGGGGTCCTAGCTCCACACAGGGGCTCCCCAGCCCAGGGTTCCAGTCATGGGAAGAAGAGTTCCCACAAAACCTGACTGGAAAATTCAGTGGGAATTCTGCATGTCTGGGTGAGACAGAATGAAACCAAAAACCCAGACGCCCCTTTTAAAGCGCCCGTGCACAGACTCACTCGCTCACAGACACTCACTCACCCTGGGTGCTGGCAGAGGGTCGGCAGCTGAGATGGTGTCAGGAGGTGTGAGAGACATACAGGAAGGCGCCAAGGTGAGGACTAGATGGACAGCTGCCATTGTTCCTTTCTTAGGCTCCACTCTGGGCCAGACTGCGGACGGGCGCCATCTTGTGTTAAATCTTCCCCACTGCGCGGCCAATTCTGAAGCTGCATTGGCTGGAGAGGTCGGCCCGCCCCGCCCCTGAGACCGCACTACCCAATCCACAAACTGCCCATGGAAGGTCATTGCTAGGCAGCCAACCCCACTCTGTGCTTTCCCTGGTCCACGAATTTGTCAGCAAACAATAGCCCTCAGCCTGGGCCCAGTGGGTGCATCCCAGGAGAGACTTTCAGTGGCAGGTCATGAATCCTGCCCCAAGCTATAGTATTTCTAGAACAAATCTTGGGTGTTTGAGAGCCTGAAGTGACCAGCGGCCGGCCTCTCTGTGATCTGAGACTTTCACAGGAAGCCACCTATATTCAGCTCTAGCATGAAACCCGAATCTGCACTGGCTGGGTGAAATCTGCTCGCTTACCCCAGTGACTCTCTGGGTCCCTGCCCCGCCCAATTTGCATATCACCTAAAGGTTCTTGCAGCTGCAGAGTCTAATGGAGAGCTGGTAGGCAGCTCAAAACTTTGAAGTCCTTTTGCTAAGCCACCCCAGGCCTGGTACTGGGGGTAACTGACCTCGGCCCATAGTGTGGTCTCTCCCGCTTGCCTCCAGATCCAGCAAGGCAGTGACCATCCACAGATCACTTTGTAGCTCTCACCAGGCATCCCTGAGCAATCAAAGGCAGTGGCTGAACTTGGTCTACACAAAAGCCCCTCTCATGGGGCCACAGAACCAACGCTCCTGGAGGCTGGTGTCCTACCACAACAGAGCACCACCAGACCAGTCCCATAAGCGGCACGCCCAAAGGGCGGTCTCAACAGGTAGCCTGCAGGGGCAAATCTCACTCCAAGGGGTCAGCCCCCACACAGAAGCTCATGCCCTGTGGGTACGGCCAATCAGACAAAATAGACTTTAAAACAAAGGCTATAAGAAGAGACAAAGAATCAATATAGCAAGAGGACATAACCCTAGTAAACATACACATCCAACATAGTAGCATCTATATATATATATAAAGCAATTATTGACTGACATAAATGGAGAGATCAACAGTACTACTGTACTCATAATAGAAGACTTTAACACCCCCATTGACACCAATGGAGAGTTCCTCCAGACAGAAAATCAACAAGAAAACAGAAGCCTTCAACACACTAGACAAGATGGATTTCATTGATATTTTCAGAGCATTTCACCCCAAAGAAGCAGAATATACATTCTTCTCAAGTGCACATGGAACATTTTCCACATAGACCACATGTTAGGCTACAAAACAAGTCTCAATAAATTTAAGAAGATTGAAATCATATCAAGCATTTTCTCTGACCACAATGGTATTAAACTAGAAATCAACTACAAGAAAAAAAAACTGGAAAATACACAAACACATGGAGACTAAATAACATGCCACTAAATAATGAATAGGCTCACAATGAAATCAAGAAAGAAATCAAATGCTACCTAGGGACAAATGAAATGAATGAAAACACAATGATTCAAAATCTATAGGACATAGCATAATCAATCCTAAGAGGGAAATTCATAACAATACAGACCTACCTCAAAAAACAAAAATTATCTCAAGTAAACAATCTAACCTTACACTTAAGAAAAAAAAAAAAAACTAGAACGAGAACAGCAAACAAAACCCAAAGAGAGTAGAAAGAGGGAAATAATATGAAGTAGAAATAAGTATAGAGTCTAGAAAAGCAATACAAAAGATCAATGAAATCAAGAGCTGGTTCTTTGAAAGGAGAAATAAATTAATAAACCTTTAACCAGGCACATAAAGAAAAAAAGAAGACCCAAATAAACAAAATCAGAAATGAAAGAGAAGTAACAACAGACTCCACAGAAATGCAGAGGATTATAATAAAATACTACGAGCAATTATATGCCAACAAATTGGACAATCTGGAAGAAATGGATGCATTCCTAGAAACATATAATCTCCCAAGACTGAGTCAAGAAAAAACAGAAAATCTGAACTGATTACCACCAATGAAATCAAATCAGTAATCAAAAAACTTACAAAAAAAAAAAA
This sequence comes from Macroglossus sobrinus, assembly GCA_004027375.1. Classification (NCBI taxonomy): domain Eukaryota; kingdom Metazoa; phylum Chordata; class Mammalia; order Chiroptera; family Pteropodidae; genus Macroglossus; species Macroglossus sobrinus. The sequence continues at coordinate 74,913 of PVKZ01002412.1, forward strand.
AAGTCCTGGACCAGATGGTGAATTTTACGAAACTTTCAAAGAAGAATTAACACTCATTCTTCTCAAACTATTTCAAAAAAGTCAAAAGGAGGGGAGGCTCCTTCACCCTTTTTATGAGGCCACCATTTCCCTGATTCTAAAACTAAATAAAGACATTACAAAAAAAATATATGTATAGGCTGATATCCATGATGAACACTGATGCTAAATCCTCAACAAAATATTAGCAAACTGAATTTAGCAAAACATTAAAAATATCACAGACCATGATAAAGTTGGATTTATTCCTCAGACATAAGGTTGGTTTAATATCTGCAAATCAGTTTTCCTAACACCATTTGTTGTTGTGATACACATCGCATTAACAAAATGAAATATAAAAATCATATGATCATATCAATAAGTGCAGAAAAAGCGTTCAATAAAACCCAGCATCCAGCTTTTGTAATAAAAATTCTTAGTAAAGTGGGATTTATTATATTACATCTCAACATAATAAAGGCCATATATGACAAACCCACACTCAAAGGAGAAAGGCTTTTTCCTTAAGATCAGAAATGAGACTAGGATGCCCACTTTCACCACTTCTATTCAACATAGTATTAAAAGTCCTAGCTACAGCAATCAGACTGGAAAGAAAAATAAAAGGCATCCAAATTGGAAAGAAACAAGTAAACTCATTATTTTCAGATACTATATATAGAGAACCTTAAAGACTTCACACACACACAAAAACTATTAGAACTGATAAATGAATTTAGTAAAGTAGCAGGATATAAAATTAATATTCAGAAGTCGGTTGTATTTTTTATACACCAATGATGAACTATCAAAAAGAGAAATTAAGAAAACTATCCCATTTATAATTGCATCAAAAATAATAAAATATTTAGTAATAAATTTAACCAAAGAAGTAAAAGACCTGTGCTCAGAAAACAGGTCATTGAAGAAAGAAATTGAAGGAGATACAAATAAATGGAAGCATATATCATGCTCATGGATAGGGAGAATCAACATCATTAATATGTCCCTATTACCCAAAGCAATCTATAGATTTGATGCAACCCTTATCAGAATACCAATGGCATTTTTCAAAGAACTAGAACAAACAATCCAAAAATGTATATGGAACCATAAAAGATCTCAAATAGCCATGACAATCTTGAGAAAGAAGAACAAAGTTGAAGGTATCACACTATCTGATAACAAACTATACTACAAGGCTATAGTAATTGAAACAGCATGGCACTGGCATAAAAACAGATACATAGATCAATGAAACAGAAAAGAGAGCCCAGAACTAAATACCCACCTATGTGGTCATTTATCTATGATAAAGGAAGTAAGAATATACAATGGGGGTAAAGGCAGTCTCTTCAACAAATGGTGTTGAGAAAACTGATACATGTAAAAATATGAAACTGGACCACCTTTTATACCATATATAAGAATAAACTCAAAATAGATTAAAGACTTAAATGTAAGACCTGAAGCCATAGAACTTCTAGAAGAAAACATAGGCAGTAAACTCTGTTATTGCTGTAATTTTTTTCTGATATATTTCCTCAGGCAAGGGAAACAACAAAAAAAATAAAATAAACAAATGAGACTATTTCAAACTAAAAAGTTTTTTCACAGCAAAGGAAACCATGAACAAAATGAAAGGATGACCTCCTGAATGGGAGAGGATATTTGCCTATGATACATTGGATAAGGGATCAATATCAAAAATTTACGAAGAACTCATACAACTCAACAACAACAAAATCTAATTTAAAAATGGGCAAAATACCTTTGGAGAAGTAAGAATTTCTCCAAAGAGGAAATACAGATGGCTGACAGACATATGAAAAGATATTCAAGGTCACTAAGCATCAAAAAAATGCACATGAAAACCACAATGAGATATCACCTCACACCTGTCAGATTGGTTATCATCAATAAATCAAAGAACAACAACTGTTGGCCACAATGTGTAGAAAAGGGAACTCTTATACACCATTGGTGAGATTGCAAATTGGTACAGTCACTATGGAAAACAGTCTGGAGTTTCCTCAAAAAATTAAAACTAGAACTACCTTTTGACCCAGCAATTACACTTCTGAGTATTTATCCAAAGAAACCCAAAACACTAGTTCGTAAAGATCTATGCACCCCTATATTCATGGCAGCACAATTTACAGTAGCCAAGATGTGGAAGCAATCTAAATGCCCATCAACAGATGATTAGATAAAGTAGTTATGGTTCATATATACAATGGAATAATACTCAGCCATTAAAAAAATGAAATCTTACCATCTGCAATGAAAGGGATGGACCTAGAGGGTATGATGCTGAGTGAACTAAGTTAGAGAAATACAAATACCATATGATTTCACCTATGTGCAGAATCTTTGGAATAAAAGAAATGAATAAACGAAGTGAAAACAAACTCACAGATACAGAGAACAATCTGGTGACTGACAGAGGGGAGCGGGGTTGGGGGGCTGGGTAGAAAGGTGAAGGGATGAAGAAGTACAAATTAGTGTTTACAAAACAGTCATGGGGATGTAGAGTAAGGAATAAAGTCAATATTATTGTAATGGCTGTGTGCAGTGCCAGATGGCTGCTAGAGTAATCAGGGCAATCACTTCCGAAATCATATAAATGTCTAACCATTGTATACCTGAAAGTAATATAAAATAAAACTTCTACAAGCTACATATTTAATGTGCAACCTCATCCAAACTTTTTTTGGTTGATACTTTCTTTGCGACATGATTTCTAGTATATAATAAACATTATAGACATGGCCACGAGAAATACAGGAAGCTCTGAGACAATAATAATTGCTTCTCCAGAGCTGTCATGAGAGACAATAATACATGATGGTAGGAATGCAAGACCTCCACTATGCAAAACTTGGGTTCTCATTTTCTCTGTGCGTGACCATGGGACATGAATGGACCTCTCCGAATCTCAGCATCTTCTCCTGGCAAGTGGCCAACAGTTTCATAAATGAAAAAAAAAAAGTATGTAAAATGCTTAACAAAATTCTTATCTATAACTTGGATACATTTTAGCAACCTCTGTTATGCAAAGCCTCATTTTTTGGTCCCAGATGGGGGAGACACTGGCAATTATAGAATATTTACTGGCATTCCCCTAAACTTCCTCTGTAATATATTTTCACTGAAGAATCTTCATAATGTTATGAGCTACTTTCACCTCTCAGGGAACTAGATCCCATAATACTCCAACTTCCCTTAAAATGTTTCAACCTTTCACAAAAATTATAAAAGTATCATATTAGTAAAGGTACTTACTTTAATAGGATCCACATTACTTACTAAGAAAATAATCTTTAATCCTAAAGCAAACTCTTACCCAGGCAGTCAAAAAAAAAAAATCACTTAATTTCCACCCACGGCCTAAGTACATCCTTCGATACTACGTTACACCATGGAAAATAGAGAATTCATGCATATGAAATTCTGAGTAATTCCGCATGGGTTTAGTCTGGCTGTGCATAGTTTCTTTCAGATTTGAAATATATAGGCATCTTAAATAAGCCTTCGACTTAAAAAAGGAAAAGAAAAAAAAGTCTATATTTCAAAGTTCCAGGTTCTATTTCTAATCCTCAAAGATTTTTTCAATGGCAGTTTAGAGGAAGTAAATGTTTTTAAAAGAAACATAAGTTACTTTGGTTCATTTTAATGTGTGCATCCACCCATTAATCCATGCAGTACTTTTCTGAGCTCCCACTTTGTGAAAACCATCAAAGCATGGTGCCAGGTACAGTTTGGGACTCGGAGACAAATGCAACACTCCGTTTTCCAAAAGAGCTCACGATAAAAAGAGTTGATATAAAGCAACCATAAAGCCAGGTTCCAAGAAGAGAAACTGGGAGGTACACGTTATGACCTAGGGGAAGGGTGGTGATGGGACAACTGAGATTCATGGAGAACAATTAGGTTTTGTTTGCTCAATAGTCAGAGAAGGAGGGCCTGGAGAATTAGACCAATTGCCACTTAAAGAGAATGGATAAGCTGGTTAGAAGCTTGAAACTTCAGGGTATATTGGGGAACCCTGAGCAGTTGCGCGGAGCCAGATTGTGGGAAGGTTACTAAGGAGAACAATCCTGGAAAGATAAGACCAGGCAGAAGAGGCTTCCTGGGCCTCGCCTAACAGTAGCACAGTACCTGTGCCGGGCACTGCGTGTGATGCTTTATGCAGACTGGCCAAGACCTGAGCCTCTGTAGCAAGTCTGTGAGGTGGGTATTTTTAATGCCAGCTTTACCGCTGAGGAAACTGAGCTCAGAGAGACTGGCGGCTGAAAGACAGCTGAGCGTTACGAAGCAGAGCCACACCCTTCACCAAGACCCATCAGACTCCGAAGGCCATTCTCTGAGCCACTGTAAGTAACCGAGGGCAGAGTCTGGCTGGGCGGTCATTAAGAATCCATGAGGGATGTCTGAGAAAAGGAATGATATGTTCTGACCCGTGTTTCTGGAGAATAACTGGCCACAGGGTAAAGAATAAATTGGAGGTGAGTGGGAAGCTATTGGAAAATGCAGTCCCTGAAGGCACTTCATCTGGTTGCTTATTTGCGCTTGGCTGGCTTTGTGACTCTGAGCAAACTACTCGACCTTGCTGAGCCTAAATATCTACATCTGTAACATGGGAATCATAGTGATACCACTCATTCCAAGAGGGTTGTTCTGAGGAATAAATGAATTTGTGTAGAGTCCTTAGATCTGCCTGGGTAACTGCAGCCACTTACCAATGACGTTATTTGACTCATCATCTCCTAAAAAAGATGTATCCCCGAAGAGGAAAAATAAGAAAATGGATCAGATCATTCAGATGAGTCCCAGGAGGTGTCAAATGCTTCAGACACTTGCATTTTTCTCTTCCGGATGCTATGTTGCAGCCTGACCCTCCCTTTTGAAGCTATCACCACCCACACCATTGACCAAGATGCCTGCATTCCCAATCAAACTGTGGGTTGTAACAGTAGATGCTCTTTACCTGGGGGCGCCAGAGATGAGGACCAAGACAACACAGGCGGATGGGTCAAGGTCCCCGTATTCTCTTCCATCCACTACTGCCGATGCTGCGGGGTACCCCACAGGCCAACCCTTCGGGCTCTGACTTAACTGTGTGGGGAAAGCCAGGTCATCCATAAACCAAAACAGACTGTACTTCCAAATTTTCCATTAACACCCCAAGGGCAAGGTGATCCATTTATATAGCAGACTGCATCTGCACCCGCAAACACATATGTGAATGCACCAAGATTTGTTTCATTCCTTTTCTTTTTTTTTTCTTTTTTTTTAGGATTTGCTTCATTTCAATGGCTCGCCTGTGAGAAACCCTCTCTAGACGCGGCTTGCCGTTCTTGAGTTATGTTTGATCCATGATCACTAAGGGCAGCTTTACTTTTTAATAAGCACTGTTGCCAACCCAGAAGGAAAGTCTCGGGGAATCCCATGCATGCACTGCATTAACTGAACCCATTAGGGTCTGTTTAGCAAGAGACCAAGTTCAGACACTTTGCAGCTGCATTCGACGTGATTGGAAAAGGAATCAAGTCTCACCAGCTGTTACACTCTGATTATTCTGAAAACCCGAAGACAAAACAAAAATTTGTCAAATAAATTGACGATTGTTTTCTACATCTTAGGGACGCACTATCTACCTGGGGTGCAGAATAATGGGAAGCACCTGGGGGGGGGGCTATAAGTGATTCTTTGAGGCAGGAATAGCGTCATTTCCATCAGTGTGATGGAACATAACAGGCAATGGCATATACTGAGCACAGCGTGCAGCTGAACCGGGCAAATAAACACTAATATAATCATTCTCATTTCACAGATGAGGAAACCAATGTTCAGAGTTTTGAAATATGCCCAAGGTCACCATCATGGCAAGGTACCCAGTAAGTGGTGAGGGTGAAATTTAAGCCACCAACTGATGGCAGATCCATGGGTGTTTATGTTCTCTTAGTGGCCACCCACTTATGGCCTCCCTCTGGACAGTAAGCTTATGGTGTTCTAATCACTGACATTTAGTGCCATGCAGTGTACTAAGGGCACTTAAAATCTCACCTCACACCTCTGATGTAATCATCATAGTACTCTCTAAGGTAGAACTGCTTTAATACCTATTTACCAGACAAGCAACGTGAGGCTTTGAGAACAAAGCTTACCCACGTTTTAGTTACAAAGCCAGGATTTTGCTTGTAGAGCCAAATTTCTCCTTTTTTCCTTATTTGAATATCTAGCGCTGAACTTGGCACCAAGGCAACAACCAGCATTCGTTGGACGAATGTGTACATGAGTGATGAGAGCTGTGGATGGGACTTCTGCAGGGCATGTACCTTCCCAACCATGCCCATGGCATCTTGCAAGGCACCTAGCACATAGTAGGTGCTCAACAAATGTTCGTGTAAAGAATGACTGCTGCTATGGCTACGTGCATGCACACCCGGCTCTGATTCCTTTGCAGGAGAGGGAAAGATGTTGCTTGATGATTATCTCCTAAGCCTTTTCATTCCATTCCTGCCCTCCATGATAACCATATAGAAATGTGCGAATAAAATGGTTATGTTACATCTGGTGTCCTGCTGGATTAGCTTGTGGCCCAGGGGACATTATCGGCGCCAAGAATCATAATCCTTCACTCCCTATCTCTTTGCAAACAAAACTGACAAAACGCTCCCAGGGCTCTCTGAAGTAACCTTCACATTTGCGAACAGCCGGCTCTACACATTTTCCTCCTGAGTGTGTGTCCCTGTCCCCTCCTCTTCGCAGGAAAGAGGCCAGGTGCAGGTAACGGTACCTTCGGCATCAGGCACTGTATCAGCAGCTTCATCCCAGTAATCTGACATGTGTGAAATGAGACCGCTTATCAATAAAGAGAGTGCCCAGCAGCTTTCAGAGATGCGGAAGGGACCTGCTGGCTGCTGCAAATCTCTTACCAGTGCATTGGAGTTTGACACTTAATATTCAAACCCAACTACAGGCTATGTACTCAGAGGATAAAACTCAGTAATAGCGTATGGATCTACAGGCTGACGGGCTGAGCATATAAACCTCCAGTGTAAAGACTCACTTAAGAGCTTTCTGCCACAAATGGAGCTGGGCGTGGGCGTGGGGGAGTGAAGTGGAGGGGTAAGGAGGGGAGGAGGGGGGAGAGAGAGAGAGAGAGAGAGAGAGGCAAGGTCATAGTGAAAACAAGCAAAGTCAAATCCCCAAGTATAATCTAGCAATTTGATGATGATGGTAGTGGGGGTTAGATAAGAAACTAAATAACTAAACAGATATGTATCTTGATTATCAGTTTGTCTCCTTAAATGACAGGAAATAACTTAAAAATATAGCACAAGAGCTCATCTTTCTATTTAAATTCGTGTGTTGATGTTAGTTATTTGCCCCATTAGGGATTCAAAATAAGAGGAGCATTTCTGGAAATACACATCATAATAGAGAGATATCCAAAAGAACACTCTGGTATTTATGTGCCAATTGCCAAAACGCAATTTCCCAAACATGTATTAACCTAAGAATTACGCCCCACTCCCTGTCTAGCTAATTTTATAGCCTCTACAGAATCTCATACAGAGCTTAGCCCGAAGTAGGCACTAAATATTTGCAGGCAGATTGGAGTTAGTCTATAAGCAGGCACATTCATATTTAGTTTTGCCTGTCATATGGAAATTCTGAGCTAATCCTGCTTGGTCTAGGTCTAAATCAGAGACCACACAGACCACAAGCTGCAGGTCAGGAGGTCTAAATGTTTGAACCACTCACCATGTAAAACAATTTCAAAAAGTTGCCAATACTTAGAAGTCAAAATTAAATATTTGTAATTAATTTTGATAAACCAAAAAATATCAAACCATAATGAGACCATACTTCTCCCTGGCAAAAATCAGTAAGCTGAGTAGCTGATGCTTTCATAGAAAGATTCTGTGCTCTCCCCCCAGTCCTCGCCCATCTCTGCTGCCTCTAGCCACTTCACTCATATAAGTTACCCATTCGTGACCTCTATAGGCATTTGAGGTTTTGATCTCTGGTTTACTATTTAGAATGTAAGGCAAACATGTCTTCATTTTGTTCACTGAAATGCTTTTCCTTTAACCTTAAGGTAAAAATCCATGCAATCCTTTCTCTCCGCTGCCTACGGAATTCCGGTAAACTCCCTAGCATTGCATCTGTAGAACAAGCTGACTTTCCCCGATGTTCTAGACTTCTTGCCCCCTGACCATTCATGCTGCCCACTATAATCTAGATACCACATCTCCTAGATAGTCCCCTCATGTGTCTCACTTCCTCTGGTATCCGAGGTTTCACTCATCCTATTTCCTTTAGTTAGAATCTCCTTCCTTGATCCTCTGTATAGAAATGGCACACACATGGTCCAGCTCAAGTATTATTTTCCACATAGAGTCTTCCCCAGCCCGTGTAGGCTAAATTGGCCTCTCTTCTCTTGCATTTCTACGGTCCTTTATCTTAGTGTATGCCTCTACTATGATAAGCTAAGATACAGTGTATCTACGTTATCTCATAGTTATCTATTTCATAGTTATTATCTCGTATATATTTAATGCTTGCCTCTCTCCAAACCTAGACTGTGAGTTTCTTGAAGGGAGGAAATTACCCAACTTTGGTCTTTATCAAAGGACCTGGCTGACAGGAAATGAATGTTTAATGACTGAATTTCCAAAAGATATTCAAAGCAGAAAAATGATGAGCACAGACAGAGTGATAAGACTGTTCAAAGAGGGAGAGCTTAAACCTTGCTGGGGAGAGTCGGGAATGGTTTCATGTAAGCTTTGAGGGGAAGTCTGGTGTAGAAGCTAAGGACGCAGACTCTGAGGCCAGAGTGACTGGGATTAAATCCCAGATCCAATCCAATAACTCCTAGCTATGTGATTTGGTGCAAGTTACTTAAAATCTCTCTCTTAAGGTCTCACTCTTCACACCTGTTAAATGATGCTATTAATATTGCCTGCTAAATAGGGTACTGTGGAAACAAAAAATTCTACATAGGTAAAGCAGATAGAAAATGTATACAGATAATAGCAATTGTTATTTGGGATAGATTGTTATTTGAAGAGCAGGTATGATTTGGACCTAAGGGGGCAGGCATTCCCTAAGTGAGGGATACAACAAAAAGAAAGTCAGAAAGGAAGGGAATTGTAGATGCCCAGAATCAACAATGCTGTAACCTTCGGTATGTCACTGTATATAACAAAGAGCAGGTTGGAACAGGCTGAAGCCAAATCAATCAGGACTTTGAATGTCAGTCTAGAATTTTTTGAACGGTATTTTGTAAGAAGTAGAGAACTGGAGTGTTCAGGCATGCAGCTCTCAGGCTGAGATTTAGTTAACTATTTATTTTGGGCAACTCTTTTCATACTCCAAACTGGAGGATTACAAAGCTGGCAAACGGGGATGTTCAAAATCATGAAACAGACTGTTCAGTGACCTTTTGACAATGTACAAATAAGACCATTCTTCTGGATGGAGCAAAACACTCAGTCTGTCTGTAGGAATTTCCTAGACTGAATAACAAATTGATTAGGCAAGGTCTCTTCTCCCACCCATTTTGTGGTTTTCTCTTAGACAGTATCTGAAACTCCACAAGACAAAACAAGACTTAAGGTCAATAGCAACGTGGATATTAATTGGCTCATTCTCATGTTTGCCTGCATCTGTTTGACACTGGATTATCAAGCAATTGTAATATCTTGGTAAGTTCTCAGAGCTATCTCCCATCAAAAAAGAAAATCACATGAAATTAGATTTTTCTTTAAAAAAAATCTGTAGAACTGTTTCCTCCCATAAGAAGCCATTGGAGGCTTTTCCACTAGACTGTTCTACATTGAGGCTTCACTAGGAAAAAGTCAATCTCCTTGTTAACTCCTTGGTTTAAGATCAAAGAGTCCAAAGGCATATCAGGATTCACTAATTATGGTCATAAAGAAAAAGGTATTTTTTAAAAAATCCTGTAGAGTGTAGATCTGAAGCGAACACGTAAGTACACACACACTCACATGTGTGACACACCCAGATGAAGTCTATAGTTTTTAAGAGATCCTAAAAAGGGAAAAAAGAAAGTAATGAGGAGGGATGAGGAGAGGAGAGCAAAATCACATCCCCACAGTTTCCGCCACCACTTATGATCTAATCCTGGCAAGTGAATGCACGACCCTCGTCTAGAAAAATAAGTCCCCCGTGTATTCTCGACTAGAAAGTATAATGTCCCTTATTTGCAATAGGACACTTTACACAATATATAAAAAAAACGATCCTCTCATCCCATAAACACCTTCAATGTTAAGTGAATACCGAATAGGTAGTAAATGCTTTTTTGCCCATATGTATGAAATTCATTTTAGCCACAATAGGAAAACTGCTATGTTATTCCTTTCCTTTATTTTCCCATTCCACATATTATTCATACTGAAATTATTATTATTGTCATTGCTGTTTATCATTACAATTCATGCTGCTTCTTATTACACATGCAACTAATTATTACTTTCAAGCAGGGTGGTTGGATTCGTGAAAAGGTAGTTTCTAAGTGCAAGAATCCAAGCTACATCCTCCCACACACATGTAAAAATGCTGTGACCACAATTTTCTGCATTTCTAAACCTCTTCCCCTCATTTTGCTTAATGGCTTTGGTTATCTTTTATGATCTTGTTGCATCTTCTCTCTGTTCCCCCGCCGTTAAGCTGTTATATTTCCAATTCATTTTCAACTATCAAAGGTATTCAAATCTCCCTGTCCTCCCTTCTCTTTCTCTGCTGCTTCATGAAATCGCCGTCCACTTATTGTGGACTGATTCTTCATATTAGTCATTCAACTTGCTGTTTTTACTGACGGCCTTAAATCCTTGCTACATCCAGAGGACATTTGCATTATTCTGTCCCTTTAGATTGCCTGGAAAGGCATTTTTTCCCCAGGGTGCATCTATCCCTACCTTTTCATTTTATAATTCTTATTCATTGCATCTTCTTGTACTGCGGCTAGCTATGTTTTGAGTCAAAATTAGTATTGCTTGTGGATAAGGCAAATGCTGGACAATGCTGGGCATGCTAGAAAGTAGAGAGATGCTCAATTAAAATGGCATAAGAGAGTAGCATTCTAGCAATTTCTAATGAACAGCTACAGTTCTGTAACATAAGCATGAGCAGGGCCATGAATGCCTTTCTTCCTTCCACTGCTGTGATTTAAATGGGAGCTGATTAGGACGGTTTCAGCTAGCATCCTAGTGGAAATGAGTGACTTCCTCACTTCTTATTGATTATGCAAAAGGTACGCTGGTGGGGATTCAGTCTTCATAGCACCAATCAGAGGTAGCAGGCCAACTTACTCCATCAATCTATATCCACCCTCCCCAACAAATCAATTAAATGATACCTCTGTGACATCTGCAGAGAAGAATTCTATTGTTCAGAGATTGTTCAACAGTGATCTGAAGGCGAGATCATCCCCATTACCAAACAGATCAGTACATTGCTTTATTATTCTAAAAATAACCACCCCCCCCCCAAAAAAGTTATTTTATATCTTGTGCACAGATAAAAGGCATACTTGGTAAAAATGATAAAAGCTCATTCTGTTCAAAGTCTGGACCCACATGACTACTTACCTTTCTCATGCAACTGGGAGCTAAAGAGATTGGTTCTGTACCCTCCTGGGGTGACAGTATTAATGAGAAGCATCACTTGAAAACAAATGTCCATCAATTACTGATGGTTCCAGTAGGCCCCAAAGCTCCAGGATTCCAATCCAGCCATTCCAAGCAGGGACTCCCGAAGCATGATATAACATTCCCCCCAGGAGAGACGCATCCAGAGAGATTCTGCCCCTATCTGATTACAGAATTAAGACTGTGCTTCAGCTATTGGAACAGCAACTATAGGCAATAGACACAAGTGTTTCAAAGCATGAACTTGAAGCTACAGTTCCTGGGTTCAAATCCAAGCTCTGCTTTTTCTTAAAATTGCAACTTCAAATCAGGTCTCTTATTCCACTGAATTTCATTTTATCCAACCTATAAAAAAGGGATAATAAAAACCATAATAGTATCTAACCCCAAAATTTTCACATGAGTAGGACTGCAATCATATACATACCATAGTGAGTATGTTATGTGCTCATAGCCCTTGCTACTCCAAGTGTGGGCTATGAGTTGGCAACAACCTATCACTGGAAGTTCATTAGAAATGCAGACTCTCAGGATCCAAGCCAGATCTGCTGAATCAGAATCTGCATTTTACAAGATCTAGGCGATACATATGCACAACCTAGCTTGGGAAACACTGCAATAAATACATTTTCATATCATTCTGATAAACATTGTCGACCATAATCATTTTCTCCAATAATTTCAACAACATGGAGATGAAATTTCAATGGAAATAGTTTTTCTATTTGTATACCGAATCAGAGCATTCATATCTCATCTGGTTGCCGCACACAGCTAAGAGTTACAAGAAGTCACAAAGTAGAATATGAGTGACTTTAATATTGTCCCCAATGCCTTATAGAGGCTTCATTCACAGACACAAAAGGTTGGAATATGAAAACACACCCATACCTAACACAGCCTATTTTTCTTTAAAGGGAAATGGACGCTTAATTTTTTATAGGAAAGGAGAACATGTGTAAGCTAAACTGGAAAGCTCATCTGAAGATATTAAGTTCTACCAATATTTTCTAAAGGTGCTTCTAGCTCAGGAACAAGAGTTTGATCATTTGAGAGTCTCTCCATATTTAAGGAAATATTCTTAGGTTTAGACATTCAAATGATGAGAAGTGAAGAAAAGTTCTAACATACCGTTTTACCAGATATGTTATATGTGTATATGTGTATGTGTGGGCATGCATAGACACATATACTTTGAGCTGGCAATCATCAAGATGTTAATCTCCTTCTTCCCAACAGATATTTAGTCATAAAGCAAACATGTATTAAAGTCCAGCTATCTGCCGGGTCCTGAGCCTCATTAGCAGTGCTGAGAACGATGCCAGATAAAACTGTGAATGGTGTAGTATTTGGCATTGTCTTTCTCCATGTCTGACACACAGTAGGCACTCAAAACACATCCACTGGCTCATTTAATAAATGCCATATTGTCATATACCGAAAATAATTTATGATTTAACAAGTTTGTTTTCTACTGGAAATACACCCAGCATAATTTTAAGGCTGAACAGATGGACGAGTGAGAGAGAGAGAGAGCAAGCAATGCCATGACTATTTTTGGTGGCACTCACTGGCCATTTTAAATATGGATTAGTCACTTTGTTCCCTTAAACCTCTATTTCGACTTGAAAATGGTAAATTCTTTGAGTTCACTCTTGGAGGCTGAATCTGCTCCCTCATCATTTTATGCCCAGCCCAACTCAAAACTTACATATTTCTGTTGGCATCTGAGTTTGAGACCATTTGACCTAATTTCTTTCATTCATTCATTCAGATTCATCATACCAGCCAACTCTGTGCCAGGCACTATCTTAGGTGCAGAGCAAATATTGTCATGATTCGGAAAGATATAATCTGTGCCTTCACAGACCTCAAATTCTAATACAGAAAGACAGAGAAGGAACAATATCATCAAGGGTGATCAAGTCCCTCCAAGTCCAGTCTTCCTTGTATCCAAATCTGTTGGATGGGAGGGTATCTGTCACCCAAGGCATATGTGAGGAAGCCTCTGCTATTCATGGGAGCCCATGCAGAACTTGGGGAGTCGCCTTTCCTCATTTGGAGTAGCCTCAGCTGATTCTCCAGTCCAGTGTGTAAATAAGGAGACTAAAATGAGAATTAATCATGAACACAGAGGCGTCTGCTCAGAGCCCATGCAGGGCTATGGAGAAGTCAGCTCGCACGTGGTAGGTTTGCATTACTCACAACCATGGTTTCCACTTCACAGCTATGATGTCAACTCTGAGAATATCACACTCTAAGTGTAGTCAATCTACTGTGTCGGATCCCTTCAACAATCATAAAAGACAGGCACTAGCATCTTCAATTCATTAAAGAGAAATGAAGGCAAAGGCATTAAGTAACTCCACCAAGGCAACAAGGGAAAAGGGAGAACGTAGAGGTTGAATTCACACCAGGGTCCATCATTTTGAAGGTTCTCACACACCTAAATCAAGACTTCTGATCTTTTCCCAACTTACTGATACTGGGAATGTGTCAGTAACAGTACATTTTTAAGACACAAGGAGACATGGCACTCAGAGCCCTTAGGAAAAGGGGAAAACGGTGGTGGAGGTTAAACATGGACATAACTTCGATGGCAGTCAAGCCCTCCTGTTGAGACTCAGGTCCTCTTGAATCATGCAGAGTTCTGCTTTGGAACATATTTCAGCATTTCCCCTGGAGAAAAGGCCATACGTGAACATTTATTATCAGTGCCAAGATGGTGTATAATTAATATGTTGATGCAGTGCATTCGCCTTGCCTTAATGTTTACTCTAACAATATTAGTTTGGTTTGAAATAAATAATGCTTCGCTGGCTGTGTGTTATCCCACTTTCAGACAAGAAGCTTCAATTTATTTAATTATGTGACCGGTGATTTATTGTTGCGTTCCTACTTGGGTTACATGTTGTGTTAATGGGCCATCAATGTAAATAAGGTGCTTCTAGGTAGAATCCAATATTTCCAATGCAACTAGAGCTTTCACAAAGAGGAGAGCAGAGCAGAGGAATCTGACCAGAATCAAAGTCTTCTTTGATGTTGCTGACAGACCCTATCTTCCTTTCTTGGCCATGGAGACTGCAGAAATACAAAGATTGATGCACTAGTACTGGAGACAGGACAAGCAGGGAGAAGATCCAGGCCAACATGATGGTCATTTACATCCCTGAATACAAACCTCTCACCAGAAGGAAGAGTAGAAGCTATTATGCATTTCAGGATGCATGAGGCAAAGAACACAGACATATCTCTCTTTGTGCATAGATTCAGCATTTGGCAATACCCAAGAGGTGTTTTGGGGATGAAAACCTTTAGCCAAATACTGAAAGGTGGGATCTCAGGGCACTTGGCTCCTGTAGACTGGGAAATATACTGTTGGTATGAAGGCTGTACTCAGCTGTCCAAGGTGAGTGGTTTCTATCCCTTTATTCAACTCACATGTGTTTCCAGAAATAGTCTTAAACTTTCCATTCTGTGATTCTTGCCATATTTCAAATAAAATGCTTTTGTCATGGCGGCTTATGCAGAATTTACTTCCTACTTAACTTAATATATTGGTATCTGGCATTCCAAATTTTAAAAGTTAACAGAATATCCCCATACCCCACATCACTGTGACAGATCTCTCAATATTTTTAGCCATTATTTCTAATGTCCCTTTTTCTTGATTCCCTATAGAAAATACTGAAATAAAACTATAATGGTAAAATCAAAATTTCTGAGGTTTCCTTGCCTTTCTCAGTGTGAGACTACCTGATTTTGAAGTTTTTTAAAACAACAACAACAACAAAAACCCTGCTTCTGTACATTTCTCCTATGCCCTAGGGTTTTATGTGTCAGAAAAAGGATAAAATGAACATTCCCCCCAAAGTTGGGAATGTTCAACAAACGTGCTAGCCATTTGTAAGTGTATGTGTCCCCCACCCCAGTTCACGAACTGCAGTTAATAAGATTTTAATAAAAAGAACAATGTGTTCTCATGTATGCATTCTCATTCACATTCTCATAATGTGAACGGGGTCCCAGTGCCTCTAAGACAATCCGGCATGAGCATCACTTAACTGAATACCAATGACCGAAGAGGGAAAATAAATTCCCTTCCCACCAGGGCCTCCAAGGTCAGTGGCATTCTTCTCCATGACTGAACAGTTGTTCCATTTATAAGGTGGCAGGAAAGAAACCAAGGGCCTCCCTGCCTTTTGAAATCATGCCAGACTCAAGGAAAACGCTAACGCCATATTAAGAGCTGTAAGACTTCGCTGTTGTGGTTTCTTCCTCAAGCATACAGACGGGAAAATGGCCTTAAATAAATGAACACATTTTCCCTGACTCTGCAGCATGCCCGCTTGCAGTGCCTCAAGCCGGCCTCTTCGACATCATGTTTCATCCAGGCGGGACAGTGTTAGCAGAGCGACTCTTTCCAATGCTGGCAGCTTCCCAGCAAGCATCTTTGGTGTTTGCTCTAGGCACAGTGGGAACTGGCTGAAGACTGAGTTCTGAACTACCCCCCAGCACTTTCCCGAGGTCACAGGCAAAAAGATAGAGACTTAGTTAATTTGAGTGCCATTAGCAAAGCCAAAGAATAAAAATAAATAAAATTGCAAGAGGAATTCTATGTCTAGCTGCTAAGTAGATAATATGAATAATGGGGCAAAATGATTACCATCCACCATTTTCGCAACAGTGGCCTAGATGTTAACGCAAGTCAAATTAACGGCCAAGGCTCTTTAGAGAATAACATTAAACACACGTAAAGTTCTTTCCCTCCACCCATGCCAGCCCCATCCACTTCCCACAAAGGCCAACACAAAAAATCGCCTTTCTATGTTGTAGCCATGCACTTAAAAGTCTTTCCCTTCTCTATCCCTCCAAATAAGACCAGATTTTGGAACAAAGCTGTTTTAGCATCAGACAAGCCAGGAGCAGACAATAAGTTTAAAATGCCATTGTAGGCAATTTAGCCATATCTCTGCCACTCACTGTCAAACCACAGAAGGCTTACCAGAGATATGCAACTTCTAATTAGAGGATTGTAAAGTGTGTGCACATGCGTGGGTGTGTGTATGTGTGCATATGGGTACATATATTCATTGTAGGTCCTTCTACAATGTGTCACTGTGCATCTCCATCACTCCCAGTCTAATGATATGTAGAGATAAATGGATCAACTGGTGTAATACCTACAAAGTTCATCATCCTTCCTTGTTCCAAAATCGCCCAACTTTTGGGGGAATGTTCATTTCCATCCCTGCTCTTGATGCTGGGTGATAACTATATGTGCTCTCTGAAGTTCGGCCAGTGCGACCAAACCAAAATAATGATAATAATAATATCTCTCCAATTGTTGATGTGTCCATTTCAGTTGCAGAGTCTGCTCGAGAAGAATGGGATAAACCAGAATAAACAAAAAAACTTAACCTATTCTCTGCGGTACAAAATAAAGTCATTAGGAGCAAGGATTTAATCTCAGCTAGATGTTGGATCAGATCCTGGCTGAGTCATTGCAAGTGTGACAATGTACACTAATGTCCTAATCCCTTGAAGTGTGGATCCTCTCAGCTGTGAGCTGAGGGTACTAGGACCCGCCTAACATGTAGGTTCCAAGGAAGGACTAAATGAGACAGCGCAGGCAACATGCTTCATGATGTATTTTGCACATGGAAAATGCTCAGTAAATGAGCAGATCCTGTTATTACGCAAAGCTTGCTCTCCATGGTGATGAAGGTTGGTAAGAATCTGATGGACAGATTGCTTAAACATCCCTTAAGAGAAGGGATAGAGTGAAAGGAATGGAAACAGTACTAAAGTCACAGCCAGATGTCAAATTCACTGTTCAGAAAAGGAGACAAAAATTACCTTGGTTAAATTTCCCTTAGGTTTTTTCACTTAGATTATACCATGTCCATCTGTCTCTGGGATAAGTCCTGCTGGCCTATGCACAATCTGGGGCTTTTCCCAAGAACTAGTCAATACTTGTACATTTAGATGAAGATAGCTTCTCCCAATTTAACACTCAGAGGTAGTGTTACCTTTGATTCAGAACTTTTACTCCTTGGCTTATCTATCTTTCTCTACTCAAAAGCAGTTAATAGCATACTACTGCATAGAGAATCTATCTGTTTTGCCTGACAACAAATACTTATTTCTGTCTTTATATGCCCATAATGGCCTAATTTATTTTCACTTTCTCTCCATTCAAGTCAGGCAGAAGACGGGGCAGCTCAGTCCAATTACCTGGGTTCAAACCTGGATCAGTTTATAGAGAAGCTGTGAGATCTCAAGCGAGTTATTTAATCACTCCAATTTTCCTGCTCCTCAGGTGTTTTCTATGAGGACTCAGTGAGAAATACATAGAAAGTACCAACTATTAATGGTACTCAGTGAACACACAAGGAATTCAGCTGCTACTATCACGAATACTATTATCACTATTAACGCCACCGCTATTTCTTACTCAACTTCACCATCTAAAATGATGCAACGGCCCCACTCCATGCCTATTATCTTTTCTGTGAATACTACCTTCCCTCCTCTGCTATGAGTTCTAGAACAAAACCCTTCAAGGCTCACACCCTCGGTGAAGCTGTTTCTCCCCAACACATTCATGGTGATTTTCTCAACCATCTGCCTACCAACACAACATGTAATTTAAACGTGTGGCCTCTGGAATCATTTTGTGATCCCCTAACTCTTCCCTTTCTACACTGAGTGACACTGGCCAGTGTCAAAACCACTCTAAAATTTACTTGCCTCATCCATAAAATGGGACCCTAACAGTGCCCATTTCAGAAGGTTATGGTGACAACTCAGCCGGGTAAAAGGTATAAGGTGCCTGTCGCAGCATCTGGCACAGAGTCAGCATCTCTGAGTGTTAGCTGCTCAACATGCATGTAATTTAGACATCATTACATCTCCCACCATATGCTCAATAGATGTTAGCCCACTGCCCTATTGTCTTTCTGCATGTCAATGGGCTATCAATATGCAGATCTGTTTATAGATGTGAGACGGAGCACCCTCTTAGACGGGCATATTTGTCAAAAAACTCAAAACAAAGAGGAACAGCCACCTACTTTACATAGGCATGTGGGCTTGTTTCTGGGGTGTCTTGTTCGTTAGCGACTCCATGTTCAATGCAGTCGGAGCCCCTTGGTGTGCCTCGTTTAGCTGTTGACTGGGATGGACATGAAGACCCCCACATTTCCAACCCTTAATTTTCTCCTGCAATGAATTTTGACTCTATAATTTCCCTATCTTAATTACTTCTGGCGACACCCCTGCTCATGGGGCCATACAATGTCACGGCCACCTTCCTGTTTACATTGTCTGAGTTGCTGGTGCATTCCTGTCCTCCTTTGGATGCTGCTGAGATGGGCTATGCAAATTCAATGCCTTTAATCTCTCCTCATAAATCAAACCTTCCCCTCCCTTGATCTGTTTCCCTCTCTGTCGCCAACCTTCCTCCAATCTGTCTCCATCTTTCTCCTACTGAAGTTTCCAGAAATAAATGCTACAGACTAGGGGTGGGTGAGCTGATAGATACAAAAGAACGGAAAAAGGAAGACAGGGAAAAATGAAGAGGGATTGCTGAGAGGCAGCCTCGGAAGTTGTGAGGAGGATGGAGGGAGGCTGCTGTCTCTGTATCTGGGAGGCTGGGGCTTTTCTCACTCAGCCTATGGAACAAGGGAGAGTCTTTGGAACAAGGCCACACCGAACCCCGCACAGAATGTCCCTGCATCTTCCCTTACCTCTCTGGTCGATATTTTTATTGTGTGTGTTCCCCCCAGCTCCATTCCAAGATACATTTTATTCCCCTCTCCCACTCCCCCAAAAGGAATTAGCCTATCTTTTCCAAATTTACTCTCAATTTAGTCTTTTCTGCTCATATTTCTAGCCTGTTTAGGGTACGTTTGTATAACATCCCCAGTCCACGCTCCTGTTTGCAACACCTTCCAATTTAATATTGTCTGCAAATTTCATTAGCATGCAATTTACTTTCTCTTCCAGATCATTAAAAAAAAAGTCTCACCTAGACCAAGCTATTATGAATCTCCCTTCCACTCTCCCCAGATCCCAGCCAAGTGGGAACATTACCATTTATCATTATCTTTTGTTTATAATCTTTCAGCCAGGTTTCATCTAAGCCGATTAGAACTAATCTTGATGGCAAAAGAAAATTTGGATAAATAAAACCGAACCCCAACTTCCACAGCATGGTTAATGGTCAAATATTTTGTTTATCTATCACTTCTCCATAATGATCTCAATACAGAGACAGATTCTTATTAATGAGAATTTCCTAAGTACATCCAAGGTATTAAATACATCAGTACCAGCTGTTTATGAAGTTTCCATGGAATCTTCATCTCCTACAATATTTCCAAACTCCAAGGCAGCAGGGCACTTTTCTTCAGAAGAAGTATACTACAAAATATCAAAGACTTATTTACTTGACTTCCGATGCTCGGAAACCCATGGTCTCCACCAAAGTGGAATGGGTTTTTGCCACCAGCCTTGGCACTTGGCCCGTGCTAGTTAATGAAGTTCTATTTGTGGTTTTAATGAGGATAAAACAGCCACTTCTTAGCTAGGTGCCAGATACAGAGATTGATAACAAGACTAATCCTAATATAATTCCCTTAATAATGGCTAAAAACCACTCAAGTACTTTAATACATCAAGATGTGCATGTTTTATAATACCCATAAACATCCTCACAACCTAATAGAGTTAATTCCACTAAGATTGAAACAAGTGAGAAGGGGTGCAAAAATCAATTTGGCTTCATTTCCAGTGATTTATCATCACCACTCTCAGGATCAATTAATTTTTCACCAAGAAAATGTCTGATGAAACTTTAGACCAAAGGAATGGCAAATAAAACACCAACCTTGATTCATATTCACATAATGGGTTAGACATAACTCAACCTTCATGATAATGAAAAAAATTAAATGAAAAACACCAATAATTTAAGATTTAATATCAAGAATAGTTTGTTGAACTTCTAATACGAACCAAAACAATTCCCATCTGTTCTGTTTTAAGCTGTTTGCAAGTATTTACTAACCTTCTATGTTTTAAATTACAGAAAAAGGTTTATGAGGAGGAAAGGACACAATGTGACTTTGTTACATCCTAAAAATAAAAGCAAAAGAAAAACTTTGTAAAGGCTCAAGATAGTAAGAAAGAGCTCAAAAGAGAATCCATGGATAATGATGAAATTGTCACCCTTTCACATTTGGGTCCTATTTAGATTCTCCAACCTTGAAACTAAAGTGCTATTTATTAAAGTAAGAAGTGATGCATAGTTATAAGTTTTATGCAATCAAGTTAAACTCTGCTTGGGTTGTGCCTTTATTTTCTGCTGAGCCCCACAATTTCCCTTATTTGGAGGGTAAAATAGCAGATTTGGAGGCATCATTCTTCAAAGGAAGGGTTTGAGGTGAACAGTTACTCCCTGGCATTGGGACAGGAAATTGCTTGCAACGTATCATCCCTGTAAAGGGGTGATGTGGTCACAAAGTGCATGCCTGCAAATTTACTGTCTCTCTTTATGGCTTTCCATAATGTCCCTTTATGCAAAATGGCAAAGAGACACCCCATTTATACAGCATAAAAATTAAGTGACTAATGGGCTATGTCTGATGAACTCCTAGCCACTTACAAACTAAGAGAACTACAGATTTTAAATCGTTCAGCTCAAGGAAGCAGTGGAACATCATCGCCTACCCAATGATTACTTGAAATTAAACTTCCAGCCAAGTAAAGGTGAGCCACGAAAGATAGTGCCATGAGGGTAACTGCGTTTCTTCAAGGGCTTCGCAGCATCATGACTCGACACACACAAATCAAAATTTCTAACGTAACTTCAGTCAGGATCTTTTATGTCTCTAACACAAGGTCTTGAATCTCCACCCCTCTTTCCTATACTCCACATTAAAGGGTATGGGATACAAGAAGTTACATGCAGCCTTCAGAATCCAAAGAGTCGGTATGGTTTCCTGGAACTACATGATCATTGATTTTTGATGATATAATTTATGAGACATTATAAAACATGAACAGCAAGTGTTGGTGAGGATATGGAGAAAAAAGGAACTCTCATACACTGTTGGTGGGATTGTGAATTGGTACAGCCACTATGGAAAACAGTCTGAAGGTTTCTCAAAAAATTAAAAATGGATATACCTTTTGACCCAGCAATTGCACTTCTGGGTATTTATCCAAGGAAAAACAAAACAATCCATAAAGATCTATGCATCCCTATGCTCATTACAGCATAAATTACAATAGCCAAGATATGAAAGCAACCTAAGTGCCCATCAACAGACAATTGGATAAAGAAGTTATGGTTCATATATACAATGGAATATTACTCAGCCATTAAAAAAATGAAATCCTACCATTTGCAATGACGTAGATGGACCCAGAGATTATTATGCTGAGTGAAATAAGTCAGACAGAGAAAGATAAATACCATATGACTTCACTTATATGTGGAATCTAAAGAACCAAAAAACCCAAACTAATCAAAAACAGACTCACAATTATGCAAGACAATCTAGTGATGGTCAGGCGGAGGGGGTTGGGGAGCTGGGAGAATGGGGCGAAGGGTTAAAAAAGTACAAATTAGTCACTGATAGATGGTCACGGGGATGGGGAGCACAGCATAGGGAATGCAGTCAGTAGTAATGTATTCACTAGGAAGAGAGCCAGAGGAGAGAAAGAGCAATCAGGGGGATCATTTTATGAACTATATAAATGTCTTACCAATGTATGGTATAATTGAAAGTAATAAAATAATTTTTTAAAAACAGAATTATTTTCTCGATCATTGACAATTGAGTTACATGTAGTACAGTTCTATTGAGATGGGATTATTTTTGTTTTAGGAAGGACAATCCTTGCCCAGGTAAGAGAAGAATCTGTTTCCAAATCTTCTGGAAAAATAGGTTTATTTAAATTAAATTTATTCAACAAGTTTTTCAACAAAAGGTTATTGAACATCTACCATGTATTAGGCACTCTTCTCAGAATTGAATATAAAGCACAAAATAAGATGAGTATGGCCCTTATCTTCAGAGTTTCCATCCCAGTAAGAAATAGGGATGATAAGAAATTAAAAGAACTAATTACAGACTGTATATTAAGTGCTAGGAAGGAGATGAAAAGGATGCTCTGATGAAGACTAACAGGTCAGAACAGGACTACTTAGGAACTTAGCGTGACATATTTATATAACCAGTTAATTCATGGGATAAATTTGAATCCAACATTAAAAAAAGCACAGTCAGTCATCCAACACACAGTTATTACCTGATTAGAATGTTCCCGAAGGTTGAAAGAGACTCTACCATGTGATATTCCACACATTTGACATGTTTATCGAAAAAGATAAACAGTCTTGAAGACTGTTTATAATCACTCTTTTCTACTTTATCTCCACTTGTCTTTTTCTTCACTGCATGTGAAAAGGGGTTGATTTAATGAGAGGTGATGGTTAAGGTGATGAAAAAAAACATGTGAAATGTCCTTCATATCCATCCCTTTTACCAGTGACAGATGTACTTGCTACGTGCAAAATTAAAACACACCATAGCATTACAACAATCAATAGTGTGTAACACCAGCACCAACACATAAATTAATAGAATAGAATATATAGAAACCCATCCTAGTACATGCGACAATATAAGATATAGTAAAATTATCAACACAAACAAGCTGAGGGAGAAGAGAATCAGATTTTTGTTTAGTAAATGGTGCTGAGAAAGTTGTTAAAATATCTGCTGAAAATCATTAAATTACTCATATTTTACAATCACCCTTACCATATTAAGTGGCAGTAAAAATAAGTGCTTTCTTCTATTTCTTGCTAACAATGTCTATGCCAATTATGTCTCCTTAATAAATTGTTCATTATTCAAAAGTAGGTTTTTAATTATATTATTATTATTATAAAATAATACTATATTATAATAATATAGTTCTATCATGAGTGCACAATGGAAAAAAATATAGACTTTATATTTTTAGCTGAGCCCCAAGTCTGCATATCAAGCACATTCGAACACATCCCTTAAACTTTTTTCAGTCTTAAAGTTCTCATGTGCAAAAGGAAATTAAAAGTGTTCATAATTCTTATCCCACAAAGTAGCGTCAAGATTCAAATGAAGTAAGATACAAAATTCTGAGAGAAGCGAAGCACCGTATAAATATCAGCAGTCCTTTTTACTGTGAGTGTTCAAAAAACGTTGGCTGGTTGAATGTTAACTTTGCAGCCCTGAAGTTTGACTAAAATAAGCCCAGGGATGTAGGTACCTGGACACACCTGGACTGTGATACAATGGAATAAAAGCGCTCAGATAGTAGGACCCGAGCAGGGCACACTGGAGAGGCGAGGCTGGTTCTATCTGCTTCTCCTCCCAAACCAGAGGGATATAAACCTCTATGCTGAGAGGTTTCACAACACAGCGTCTCGGACCGTTTCTGTCTGTCTGATATGCTTCCCTGCCTCCGTGGCTGGCTCCTTCTCATTATTCATGGATTAATTTAAATGTCACCTTCTCAAAAAGGCTTTCTCTGAACATCCTATCCAGCTAAGTCCAGTTGTCCCCCATCTGTTCACTCCCTTCAGAGCACTTATTATTATTTTTACCCACCTGGCAAATGTCCCTTTTCAGTTAAGGATTTTATTGTGAGATAATTGTAGAGTCACATGCGGTTGTAAGAAATAATGCAGAGAGATCCTGTGTATCCTTTACTTGCTTTCTCCCGATGAGAGGAGTTGTAACACCGTAGGACAATATCAGGATATTGTACTATAGCAATATTAATAGTCAAGATATAGAATATTTCCATTGACACAGGATTCCTCATGCCATCCTTTCATAACTATGCCCACACCCTGCCCTCCCCACTCCTTACTTAATCCCTAACAATGAATAACCTCTTCTTTTCTATAATTTTGAAATTTCAAGATTTTTACATAAATTGCATCATCCATTAGGTACCCTTTGGGATTGGATTTTTCCCATTCAGCGTAATTCCCTGGAGATACATCCAGGTTGTCTGCATGTATCAATAGCTTGTTCCTTTTAACTGCTGAGTGGTATTTTATGATATGAATGTTCTGCTATTGTATAATCATTCACCCACTTAAACATATCTGGGTTGTTTCCAGTTTCTGGCTATTATGAATACAGCTGCTATAAATATTCACATGTAGATTTTGTGTGAACCTAAGTTTTCATTTCTCTGAGATAAATGCCCAGAAGAACAATCACTAGGTTATATGGTAGTTGCATGGTTAGGTTTTAGAAAAACTAAAGGTATTTCTCAAAGTGGCTGTACCATTTTGCAATATGTAGTAATCTAATTTCTCTACATCCTTGCCAGCTTTGGTGTTCACTACTTTTTATTTTAGCCGTTCTAATAGGTGTGTGCTGGTATCACATTTTAAATCTGCATTTCCCTAATGGTTAATGATTTTGAACATCTTTTCATGTGCTTCCTTGACATGTCTATCTGCTCTTCAGTGAAATGTCTCATGTCTTGTGTTCACCTTCTAATTAGATTGTCTGACTTTTTATTGTTGAGTTTTGAGAGTTCTTTATATATTCTAGATCCTGGTCCTTTTCAACAGTTTTCTTGAAATCTCTACTTGTCTTTTAATCCTCTTAAAAAGGTGTTCTGTAGAAAAAATAATGGTAATTTGAAGAAGTCCAATTCAGCATTTCCTTCCTTTTATAGTTTGTGCTTTTGGTGTCAATTCTAAGAACTCTTTGACCAGCTAAAAATTTCAAAGATATTTTTTCTATTTATTTCTGAAAGTTATATAGCTTTATGATTTTTCACTTAGGTTAAGAATCCATTTTGAGTCAATGTCTGCAAAAATGTGGAATTCAGATTAAAGATGCCCAGTTGGATCCCCAATTGTTCTAGCACTAAACATTAAAAGAATATCATTCCTCGATTGAATTGCTTTTTTCCCTTTGTCAAAAGTCAATTGGGCATAGTTCTAAAGATTTCTTTCTGGGTTCTGTTTTATTGACCTATGTTTCTAAGCTCCTGCCAATACCACAGTCTTGATTACTATAGATAAATAATATATAAGTTGTGAAATAAGGGTGGCACATTTCTCCATTTTATACATAGTTCAACTATTTTAATTTCACTGCCTTTCCATATACATTTGAGAATAATTCCTATATCTACAAAAAGTCTTACTGGGATTTTGATAGGAATGGCAATTAGAACTGTATGTGTATTTGGGAAAAAAATGTCATTTTTCACCATGTTGAGTCTTTCAAAATATAAACATAATCTTTTCTTTACTTTTTTAAAAAGTTATTTTTGTCAACATTTTTTAGCTTTCAGAATATAAGTTGTGTACACACTTTGTTAAATTTTTACATGTGTATCTTTTCTGAGTCATTGTAAATGGTATTGTATTTTTAATTTATAAGTTTACAGGTTAACTGCATGATTTTTTGTAGATGTTCTTTATCAAACTGAGGTAGTTCCCTTTCATTCCCATTTTTGGATAGTATTTTTGTCATGAATGGGTATCAAATTTTATCAAATATTTTTTCTATATTGATTATATGATCATGTAATTTTCTTCTTCATCCTATTAATAAGGTTGGATTCCTTACAATGATTTAATTGAGAATATTGAACCAGTCTTACACTTCTGGAATAAATCTCATTTGGTCAAGATATATAATTCATTTTAATATTACTGAATTCTTTCTAATATTTTGATACAAAAAAATACATGTTTATGTCTATGGTCTTGAGGGATATCAGTCTATAGTATCCTTTTTTATGCTGGCTTTGTATGGTTTTCATACAAAAGGGTAATACCAGCTTCATAAAATGAATTGGAAAGTGTTCGCTGCTCTTCTGTTTTATGAGTGAGATAAAACAGGCATGTAATTAGTGTTAATTCTTCTTTAGACATTTGGCAGAATTCTCTGATGAAAACTTCTGGAGATTTCTTTTAGGGAGGTTAAATTAGAAATTCGATTTCCTTAATTATCATTTAAATCTATCTATTTTATATTAAGTAAATTACAGCAGTTTGTGTTTTACAAAGAAGTAGATCTTTTATGTACATTGTCAAATATACCTGTGTAAATCTGTTCATAGCATTCCCTTATTATCTTTTTGACATCTGCAAGGTCTGTAGCGATATTCTCTGTTTCATTCTTTTATCAATAATTTGTGTCTTTCTTCTTTGTCAATTTTGCTAGTAGTTTGTCAATTTTATAGATCTTTGTAAAAAGCCAGCTCCTATTTTCATTGATTTTTTTCCTATTATTTTACTATTTTCAATTTCACTGATTTCTACTTTTATCTTCATTATTTTCTTCCTTAACTGCTATGGGTTGATTTTGCTATTCTTTTTCTAGGTTCCTAAGGCAGAAGCTTAGATTATTAATTTGAGGTCTTTCCTTTTTCCTAATGTATTCATTTATTGCTATAAATTTCCCTCTCGGCATCACTTTAGCTGTGTCCCACAAGTTTTCATGTTGTATTTTCATTTTCATTCAGTACGTTGTAATTATTTATTTCCCTGGAAACTTGCTCTTAAACCCATGAATTATTTAGAAGTGTGTTGTTTAGTTTCCAATTGTTGGTATATTTTACAGTTCTCTTTCTGTTATTGATTTCAAGTTTGATTCCACTGTGGCCAGAGAATTAATGTGTGATTTCGATTACTCTAAATTTGTTGGCATTTGTTTCATGGCCCAGCCTATGATCTGTCTTGATGGACAGATAAGCTAGGCCAACAGACACTTCAACAGAACATATATTTTGCTGCTGGCAAGCAGAGTGTATTGTAAGGCTAAGTAGATACTGTGGGTTGTTGGTGGTTGAGTTTTTCTTTATCCTTGTTTATTTTCAGTCTAGTTTTTGTATTAATTGCTCGTAGACTGATGTTGAAGCTCCCAACTGTCAATTTTTCTCTCTCTCCTTTTAGTTCTATAATTCTTTCACATGTTTTGCAGCTCCGTTGTTTAAATGCATGCACATTTAGCATTTAGGATTGCTATGTTCCTTGTTGGATTGACATTTTTATATGTTACATTATGGTCATTATATTCATTATATTCTATCTCTGTTTCTGGTAATTTTATTTGTTCTTAAGTCTACTTTATCTGGTACTAATATAAGTACTCCTACTTTCTTTCGATGGCTGTTTACATGATATCTCTTTTTCTACCCTTATATTTTTAATCTACATATATAATTAAGTTTGAAAGTAGTTTCTTGTAGACAGCATAGAGTTGGGTCATAAAGTATAATTTCAAAAACAACCAGAGAAGGAAAGCTTATTGCATTTACCCCTGTTTTTCTATTCTTCCTCTCTGATGTTCTAAAGTTCCTCCTTTTATCATTTTCTTTCTCTTTAGAGAACACCCTCTAGCCATTCTTTTAGTTCAGTTTGCTGGCAACAAATGCTTTTAGTTTTTCTTCATCTGACAGTGTCTTCATTTCTCCTTCATTTCTGAAGGATACTTGCACTAGAAATAGAATTCTGAGTTAACAAGTATTTTCTTTCAGCACTTGAAAAATGTCATGCCATTTCCTCTTTGCCTCCATGGCTTCTGATGAGAAATCTTCTGTCCTTCAAATTGGATATCCCCTCTAGGTAGAGTATTCTTTTTCTCTCTACTTTCAAGATTTTTTTTCTTTGTTTTCAGTTTTCAGAAGTTTGACTACGAGGTGCCTCACTGTGGATTTCTTTGGATTTACCCTGTTTGGGTTGGGTCTACTTCATCTTCCCAGAAGCAGAGGGACACTTCTTAATATTTGTGATTACTTATTTCCTCCTTGTTCATTAGATATGTCTTTAATAAACTCTAAGATCCACAAGGACAAGTATCTAGTTTTTTCTTTTC
This sequence comes from Macroglossus sobrinus, assembly GCA_004027375.1. NCBI lineage: Eukaryota > Metazoa > Chordata > Mammalia > Chiroptera > Pteropodidae > Macroglossus > Macroglossus sobrinus. Next base: position 103,537 of record PVKZ01002412.1, read on the forward strand.
CCACTGTACCCTAAGGCCTGGCATAAGCCCTGACATATAATAGCTGTGCAATGCATATTTTGAATGATTGAATTAACAAACTGAACTCTTATAAGGGGTCACAGTAGGGTCTACTACAGCAAACCCCTTGAGAATTTAGTTCATACAGAAGATTTACAAGTCTCATCTCTGCCAGTTCTGATTCAGGAAGTCTACAGTGCATTGCCTGAATCTACATTTTTAAGCACATTTCACAGGTATTTCAGACTATCTAAAAGAATAATCTTCCCACCTAAAAGAAAAACCACCAGCTGTGTTCCCTATCAAGGGGTTTAAGGTCTGAGCACTGTCCTGGGAGGTGACAATTTAAGAAATGGAAGCAGAGGGGTCATTATAGGTACTTGCTTCTTTGGACCTGCCCCATAACTGCTAGCAGTTAAATGACTTCCCACATAAACGGGTGTAAATCTAGGGACACAGATTTAAAATGGAAATATTTGAACAAATATGAGGGGAAATCATCGCAAAAGGCGTAACATTCTGCAACAGAGGAGGTAACTGGAAGAGCATGCTCTGCTCTTGACTCATGCATTTTAAAACACCGTGCTGAGGGTTTGTGTTTACCCAACGCGAGGCCGTTAATGCATTCAGACCTAGAGTGAAGCAATTTTAATATTAATAGGCCCTTTATGAGAATTTAATAACAAAGTCATAGCTTCCTTGTGTTCCAAGACACAGGGGTTAATTACTTCAAACGAGTTGGCAGGGAAAAGGTCAGACTTTAATGCTGACCTTAACAGTTTGGGATAAATATAAAAAATGTAATGGCCCATTTAAAGCTATCATGCTCAGTGTTCTTTGAAGGCCGAGAAACTGTCACGTGTCCAACCCGTTGTTTCTACCTATGGATGCTCAGGGATGCCATGCACCTGGTTATTACACCTGGTAAGTCTAAGTCACTTTTAGTTGATTTCAGTCTAACCTTTCATGGGAAGAGGAGAAAACAGACTTTTTACTTATATATGGATCTACTCTTGTATCTGTAGGACTGAAACATCATGATGTCCAGAATTTTCCAGTCTTCTATCAGTGGCTTCAGACAAATTTGGGGTGGAAAGTGAAGTCTGCTATTTGAGACTGCTATATAAAAGAACATTGCTGGTTTTAATGGAAGAATCCAACTAGGCTTTTACTGAATATTTCAATAATCTGTTCTATATGAGGCCCTGAAAACCCCCCAAGTCTCATAAGTGACAACAGAGCAGGGACATATAGATGGAGGCTGAGGCTTTGGGTTAATTGGAAGATATAAAATGGTGATGAGTGCAACAAATCAACAACAAAAAAAATGAGTTCAATTTGTTGGCCTGGGAAACAAGACTTTACTTTGTCAGAGTATGAACTGTGAATTTAAATGAATGTAGCTGATATGTTTTGTTTAGTTTTGTTTGTATTTCTGCCCATACTCTCCAAAGAGATTTCCTTTTATCATTGTCCCGGATTTTCTCCCATTGTTCAGTTTTCTGACCAGGATTCTGATCGGGATTTGCCATGAGCAATTAATCTCACGTGGGTGTCCACATTCTCCAGCAGCATGGGACGCTTCTGACACCACATTTACACACACGTGGCCACTCTTTTCATTAAAATCCATCCCACCAAAAAGCTGATATGAGATGAACATGATGGTGGTGAAGAAGTGGACCTCTTTGCACTTAATTTTTTACTTTTATTCATCAGATATTTACTGAACATCTATCAAAGCACAGACACTCTGTTGGGAGTAGCAGATTCAGAGATGAATCAAACAAGTCTGTACCCACACAAAATTCACAGTGCAAAGGAGGAGGCAGACAAAAAAGCTAATTGTAACATCATATGATGATGGCTATGAGGAAATGCCACGAGAACACATGAAAAAAACAAACAGACCCAATCTTAGAAGGTCTAAGGAAGCTTCTGCAAAGAAATGGCCTCTGGGGTATAACTTGGTATTAGTCAGGCTAGGCTAGGTATGCTGCTATAACAAATGACCTCAAAAATCTCAGCAACTTAAAACAACAAAGGCTTATTTCTTACTCAGACTATGCGTCATCTATGGTTTATCTGTGGCACTGCTCTATGTCATCTCTCGAGGGCCGAGGCTGTCAGAGAAGTGACTCAGTGATCTCTCGGCAGATGGAAGAAAACATGATGAATCACATGCTGGCCTTTAAATCTCTGCCCAGAGTGACACATCTCACTTCCCCTATATTTCACTGACCAAAGCAAGTCACACGGCCTTTCCTGATGCTTAAAAGTGCTGGATTTCTCCTTCAGTGAGAAATTCACAAGGAGAGAACTCAGAATACTTTGTCAGGAATAATAAACCTATCGTGGATCCACAGCATGAGTTACAGCTGTGTGTGTGAAGAGACGGTGGTAAAAGTGTTCTAAGAATATTCAAAAGTACAAAAAAAGAGAAAAGGGGAGAGGGACTGAGAATGGGGTGTGTGTGTGGGAGAGAGAGAGAGAGAGAGAGAGAGAGAGAGAGAGAGAGAGAGAGAGAGAGAGGAATATGAAGAATTCAGAGAAGCTAGTTAAATAAGGCTAAAGCAAAGAGTGCAAGGAAGGGTGTGAAGAGAACACGAAGGCTCCGTCTGCTCATCCTGGGTGCACTAAGGCAAACTGATGGTTGACACACATGCCCCGCACAAAAAGGTTTGGGAGGCACTGATTTAAAGGAGACTCCAGCTCTTTAAGTGGATAGTGAAAACTAAATTCCTCCCCTTTACATATTAAACATCGTAAACTATTGAAAATGCCAAGATAAATGGAGACATAAAGGAAGGACGATAGGGTAACCGGACAAACATGACAAATGACATAATGTTCCTTTTAGGGTTCCTGGTGTCTAACTCCTCAACCAGGGCCCCAAGTACTTGCTTCGTTTATGTTTGTTGAATGACTCATAAGAAAAAAAAGTGGAATGAAGGGTTATCCCCGGACCATCAATCCACATTTCACTTGCAGTATCTGACACGGAATCATGGGTGGCAGCACAAGGCTGAACACTGGGTATTGATTCCCATCCATGGATTCATGCTGGATTAGAGCTGGTCGCCCCACATGGAACTCAGAGGTTTTTTTTATTCAATTATCCAACAAATTCTCGTTGTACCTTTACTATGTGGTAGATAGTCTGCTAAGTGCTAGGGACTCGGTGATCTAAAAGATAAAAATAAGGTCCATAGGAGACTCAGAAATCAAGTAAGTAAACTAACTAAATAAAAAAGTTTTGGTGCCATGATAAGTGGGGGAAAATACAGATTCTGCTAGCGAAGAGCATACCTGGAGCCGGGAAAGATTTCTGAGGGATGTGCATCTACCTACGACTCAAACCACTGAGGAAATGGAAAGGGAAGAACGCCCCAGCCATGGGGACAGCAGGTGCAAAGGTCCTGTGGAGGAAAAGAACATGATATGTCTGAGGACCTCAGAGAAGTGACCTGAGCAAGGAGGTAAGCAATGGGCGATGAGTCTGCATGCCGTCTGATCACTCGGGGTCCTGTGGGCCACTGTGAGAGTTTTGATTTCATTTTAAGACTGTTCGACAGGTTTTCAACAAGAGAACAGCATAATCCAGTGACCATTTAAGGACAAAGACTGCTCCGGTGACTTCAGAACTGATTGCCCACATGGTGCAGCTTCACTGAAAGTCAGGCTAATGCCACACGGAGGATGGAGTGCAGAATAGGATGGGGTGCCCACTGCCTCGGACCTCAGACTTTGTCCCTTCATAATAGGAAGCCACAAAGCTGGCATTCAAAGAGTGACCCATGTGGATTATCCAACAAAACATCGAAAAGCCAAAATTACATTGTAAGATAAGAGAACCAAAAAGAGGCATGGGAGCATTGGCAGGGGTAGGGTAGCTATAAGTTCCAAAACTATATGAGATAGCAGTTGCTGAGCTGCCAATGCAAAGTTGCCACCAGTTAAAATAAGGTAAAAAAGAAAAAGTCCAGGACAATCGTCCTCACGTAAATCTTTTTTTTTTTTTTCCTTAGCCCCACTTGCTAGTAATGCACTGGCTCGCTTCACGACTCAAGCAGACTTAATTCCTATTAATCCTGTAATGGTGGATGTTGCTGGTGGCGGTCCCCATTGCCAAAGCTTTCAGTTCCAACTTTCTCCTCCGGAGTGGCATTTTTGGGACGAAAACATCTAGTTCGCAGATGGAGTGGCGCTGTCGATGTGAAGATATCAAGATATTTACAAAACCGTGGCAGGGAGCTTTGTGGGGGATAATGACAAATTTACAAACAAAAAGAAAATTCCCCAAACTGCAAAAACAAATGGAGTGACACACACGCCAACTCGGAAGCAAGCAGACACTAGCAGAAGCTCCAAGCTCCAGTGAAGCAGAGAAAGAGATAGAGAGACTAGTTCTTGTTGGATTAGGCACAAGATAACGCCACATCTGTCAGAGTGAAAGACAGACTGGGAGGGAAAGGGAAAAAAAAAAAAAAACTTGAGGGAAATGGTTTCATAACCGGAGGCTGCACTGCTTAATCCAAATCAGGCAATTTCAGAAATGTTCTTTTTCCCTAAACAACTAAATGTCCTCACCAAAGCCTCTCTCTTCATATCTTCACATGGAAACACCTTTCTCCCTACTACTGTTGCGTTTTGGCACAATGGTTTTAGCATGGACACTCTAAGCTGGAAATATTTCGAGAAACACTGGGGTGACCAATGACTCCTGAATACAAATGAATTTCAAATAAAATGCCAGAAGGTATGGAAGGTCTGTCTCTCTGATACTGAGCAGTCTAGGGCATTTTCTTTGTATGGGGTATTCCTCCCTTCCGTCCCTGTCACACAGGCACCCCAACGTCCCCTGTGTTCTTGAACACCGAACACACCACATGTTTCCTCATTCCAAGCTCTGGGATACCCCATCCCTCCAGACTGCCACCCTTTCCCTGGCCCTTTGGTTGGGGGACTTTACCTTGTGCTCCAGGCCACATCATGAGTTGTCTTCCCAAGTTTATTCCACATCTACACAGGCTCACTCTCCAGCTGGGTGCCTCTCTGCAGCTTCACCCCACTTATTTCCTTAATCGCTCTTACGGTGATCTGTGAGTTTCATGATTTGCCTTGTATCCCACTGTAACCCTGGTGCTTAGATCAATAAGTGCTTTCTTGGGTGAAGGAATATTGAGGAATACTGAAGAAAGACTCGAAGTGAGCAAGACACAATTCCCAATAGCAAAGACGTAATCAGGTTTTCTGTCCTCCACCTAATCCAGAAGTAATAAAGAATTCATAGCCCTCAACCCTTTGATCTGATTCCTCTAAGCACCCAAGAGATAAGCCAGGCCTAATAAAGGGGTGAAAACAGTCATGAGTACACAATTGTGAGGGAAGACTTTGCAATCCAGTTCACAGCAAAATAGCCACAAATATTTTCGACCCATGCTCATGAGATGTTGCTGTGGCAAACATGGTCCCCATCAACAAAAATGTGACAGAGAGTGCTCATGCTTTCCCAAAGTCTCTTTATTTCTTTGAAAGAGATCCACTACTTCAGCAGGGCATATAGCTATTCGTAATAAACACTATTTTTACCATCTTCCTCTGCAGATAGGTATAGCCCTGTGGCTAAGTTCTGGCTAATTCAGTGTAAGAGGCATTGGTGGGTATGGCTTCCAGGAAGTGGCCTTAGAAAGAGGAACTGTGATCTGATTCCCCCAGTTTTCTCTGACGCCTGTTGGAATAAGGATATAATGGCAGACGATCAAGCCATTCTTGCATCAGAAGGTGGAGGCCAGGTTTTGAGGATGGTGGAGCCTCTTGATTGACAGGTGGTCCAGGAGTCCCCACAACCGGCCTTATCCTCCTTGTCTCTGGGTTTCACTTTACGTGAGAGAAAAGTAACTTCTGAAAACCACTGTTTTTTTTTTTTTCACTTGCAACCTCATCTAACCCTAGCTGATCCAATGGGCCAAGAAAAAAACAAAAACAATCTGAACGTAGGCATTTATATAGATGAAATCGGTGAAGCTGGATGGAATTACTGAGACTCGAGACCTGAATCCCGGGATGAGGATGACCCAGCAAATGACTCATCTGCTTGTTTCTGCGTGTCTGCCTCACGGTCAGAATGACTCTCACACTGCCCATATGAGCCACGGAACAATCGCACTCCTCATCTGACATCTGGGAGAGGTGAGGACGGCCAGTTGTTTGAAAGCTGCGTTCGCGCTGACCTACTATTTTGGCACCAGGCACTCAGAGAGAAAACAATTTTGCTCAAGATGAAAAAAAAAAAAACTGAAAGATGGGAATAACACCAGGACCCAGAGACATCAATTTTGGTAAAACACAAGCTATGGGAATATGCCAGCAATTTTCTGCGTTTTGGAAGGGAAGTGACAGCTGCCAATTTTTCTCTCATCCAGTAGGAGTGTTTTGTCTCCAGTTGTCTGTTCACAAGCCTGTGTAGAAACCGACTCTAATTTGTGGGGTAATTTTTCCTCTGTGGTATATTCCAGACAACTTCTGCCTCTGGTGCAGGGGTGTGACACATCACAAGTTGACAACAGCATTCTAAGAAGAAAGTATTTGTCATCATTCTAATATATATGCAGAAACATATTTTGCCCCTGGCCAAAGGGAGAATCCACATTGTTCCTCTTATTAGGCAATATTATCTTTATTTTCTCCACGGATGCTTGCTTTCTTAACACAGATATGCGATAGAGTTTCTCTCTCTATGGCTCTCGATGAAAGCCTATGAGCAGATCGCCCCCTGCCATTCGGTTCCACACCGTGCCACTCCACCCTGCTGCCCTCTGCTCTATTCCACTCTACTCCATTCCACTCACTCCGGTCCATTCTCTTTCATTCCTAACGCGAGTCCACTCCGTTCCACTCCATTCCATGATTTAGGCCATGCTCCGTTTGAATTGGAGCTGTGTGACTTGACAAGTCCTTCAACCTCTGTGAAGGTATGTATTTACCAACCACTCATGTGGTAACGGTGAGGACATGAACCATTTACCTTGTGTCCGGCATCTCGAGCAGCATGCTGCATGTAGCATCCCTTTTAATTCCCACAAACCCCTGAGATGTGCATATGTGAGCATCCTCCTTATGCAGATGAGGAAACCGGCATACCCATTGACTAAGTGATGTATAGTCGGTCACAAGACTAATAGGTCATAGGTGTGTGATGTGAACCCAGGAACTAGAATTCCAGCCTTTCCTTTGATATAAAAAAGCAAAAAGCATCCTCGTGCTGCCTGCAAGAATTCCCAGGGGAGCCTTTTCAGAGAGAGAGAGAGAGAGAGAGAGAGAGAGAGAGAGAGAGAGAGAGAGAGAGAGAGAGAGAGAGAGAGAGAGAGTCAATCCATTAAACCAAGGCAGATCTGCAAGGAGGGAACAGAAACCACTGTCCCTATACGTCCAAGGTCTTACAATATCTAAAACTCTAGTGGCAACAGCTTGGGGTCGACCATGTGTCATTTAGAATCAGATGAAGGAGTTTGGTCATGAAACTTCTCTGTACTCAGCCAAGAGCGGCAGGTAGAAAGTAATCTGGGCATCCATAAACCAAAGTCGCCTCTGTCCAGCACTGACAGAGAAAAGTATGCGTAATCCTGTGGCAATCTATCAGTTGTCATGGAATACAGGCTGCATATAAAGTGCAGCATTAGTTTCAATGGGAGAACTTTCTCCCAGCTCAACAGATTTTGCGGAGGCAATGGGCACCTCGGATCAAAAGCCTGCAGATTTATGGTGGTGGCTGTTGACCAGAATTGAAAATCTCAGATGCCATTTCTCACAAAGATAAAGGAATTATTTAAACAGGACCAGGAGGAAAGGTTCGAATAGAAGAAATGGGACTTCTATTTTCATCAGATATTTTTAAATCTCCAATTCACTGGTACTTTTGTCTTCTGCTACGTGGCCCCAGATATTCTGAAAAGGGGGGACGTGGAGGTGAATCAGGATGGCAAAGTGACTTCGCTGGGAAAAAAAAAAAAAGATAGTTTGCCTGCTTTTGCATAAACTCATCTAAGAGAAGGAAGTGGAAATGGAAACCCACGGGCAGGTCTGTCTGAATTTATCAGGAAGCCAGAACGTCTCACTTGTTTGGGGATGTGAGTTGTGTTGAACTTGTCACTAGATCAGTTACTGAACTCTGCATGGAGGATAGAGGGATAAGAAAGATACTCAAGCAAACCATTCTGCAAATGAAATAAGCAAAAGCAAAAGAATAATGATAGATTTAATTGGATAGTAGGTGACCTGGACACCAAACTGAATACATAAACAACGGGCGATCTTCTAAGTTAGACTTGTATCCAATTTCAGTCAGAGTAATTAATGAAATATTCATAAACGCACACACTTGGAAGATGCAGCTCTAGATTTCCTGTCTGACAGAGTAAAATTAAATACTGGATGTCCCGTGGGAAGAAAATAACAATTTTGATTTGGAGAGTGAGTATAAGAAAAGTCTGTGTCTTTTTAGTCCCCTATTGTTCATCTAATATTGTAAATGGACTTGGAATCTTATTGATGCGTTTGCTTCTTCTTTTTCATTTTTTTTTTAAATTCACCTGGCTTAGTTAGAAAGTGAAATGCACAAAACAGAATAGGGGTAGATACGACTGGAAAACAGAAGGCTGGGACCACAGAAGTCATTCAGTGCCATCCTGAGTGACTTAGAATTGATCTGATAACAGGGAGCCATGGAAAGTTTGAGCACAGGTGTGCCATGAGTAGGGATGTGATTGAGAAAGATTTGAAAACAAGATACAAGAGTAAGCAGTGGACACACACACACACACACACACACACACACACACACTCAAAAGCATACTCATCTTTAGGAGAAATCTTGCATTTGACAGGTGTAGAATTTGAGTAAATATTACAGTCCTAAATGGGGTCAAGGTGAATGACAGCATATTTCTGCTTTCACTGAAACTTCAAGTATAATCACTTCTGGGCCCATTTTGGTTGATTATGGAAGACAAATGAGAGCATAGTTACTTCAGCAATTTTCTTTCTAATTTTTTTTTTTAGTGGCCAGCAGGCTGTGGAGGGCTGAGTGAACCTAGACAAAATGTATGATGCTAAGGAGATTTAAAAAAATGTTACAAAAGATGCCAAGATGAGGGAACTGTGAGTCTCATTCAGAAACTCAACATCAAATGCTGCTAACATTGTCTTTTGATCTGGAGGGTGAAAGAGAGATTTGACGCATGTCTCTGCTGAGAGTGAATTTACTGTTACTTTGTAGGACCATGATAATCAAGTCAGAAAAATAAAATACATCAAAAATTAAAACGTGTACTTCCAAGTACCCCCAGACTCCACGGTTTTTTCTCAGCTCGTACAAGTATTACATATACTAACGGATATCCTGCCAGCAATGGAAGTGGTGCTGGGTTATGTTTTGGGGTGCCCAAATCCTTGTCACTTCAACTTTTACTACAGACTCCTGAGGGGTCTCCCTGCCCTGGTCTCTTACTCTTTCTTCTATCCATCCTACACACTGCTCTTAGCAATATCTCCCTCAAAAATGAAAGGTGATTTTCTCCTCCAGGTGACATTTGGGGACATTTTTGGTTGTCATAATAGAAGGAAAGTATGTTGTAGCATCTAGTGAGGAGAGGCCAGGGATGGTGCTCAGTCTGCTGAAATGCACAGGACAATGTCTCGTGACAAAGAACTGTCTGGCTGAAATGTTAACAGTGCCAAAGCTGAGACACCCTGCCCTAAACACACACTGATAATATTAATTTACACAAGTTTCAAAACAAACAAAAAAAATTACAACAGCCACTGGTGTCAAGTTTGAAGCCTGAGACTAGCTTTCAGTGTCCATATAAGCTGGTCTCACCGACTTCCGATTCACTCCCTGCTCTCAAATGCCTCGTGATTTCAGCCTATCGGAAGCACACCTTGCATTTCTTCCATGCTTCTTGTCATGCCGTTTGTCCTTTCACCTCTTGGCCTAGCAAATCTTGAGCCCTCCTTCCACACCCCCAGCCTGCCCTATCAGGACCTTGGAGAGAGTGGCCCTGAATGAGTTAGATGTTACTACTTCTCAAGGGCCAAACGGAGTTGTTCTGTGGCTGGAAGGGAAGAATCTGAGGCTTAGTCGTCACTGTGTGCCTTTGAGAAGTAAAAGCCACATAGCACAAGAGGTGGTAAAACCAAAAAAAAAGTATTTTTAAAAAAATTTTTAGAAGAGTTTATTTGAGCCAATTAGAGGATACACCTGGAAGTAAGATCTCAACAGACAGAAAAATGCCTCCGAAATCAAAAAGGTATTGATATGGAAATATTTTCAGGCTCCACCCATCTCCCTGACAGATAAACAGATTTGTCATTCAGCTTATCTCCCTCCGTAGCCTGCTGACCTGTCACACAGGTGCCCGGGTATACTTGATGCTGAACTTTGGAGAATGACAGGAGAGGAATAGGAAGGCTTACAGAGATAGGATGAACCGTACCTATAAAAATAAACAGGGAAAGAAAAAAAGACAATTGAATGGGCTGAGGGCAGAGAGATTGGGGGGAGGGTGGACATAGATGTGTCATAGTATAAATCCAAGAGAACAGGGAAGAAAAGAGGACACAAAAAGTGTTGCTGAAGATTATGAAATGAATTCCTTTAATATATATATATTTAACATATTTTTTTTCCTGGAGAAAGCAGTAATTTGTTTTAAATTATTTTCATTTTCAATGACTATTCGAATATTATCCATTGTTCCACTCTATTAACTGGAGTTCAGTAACAAGACGGAGCGACATGGGGCAAGGGTTTATGAGGGGTATGCGAATAGTAAAGAACCCCTTTTCCGTGCAAAAAAAGAAACTGAAGGTCAAAATCATATGACTTTGGGATCAAGCTTCAAACTCAGCCAGGATTACAACTAAGCCCACACTCAACCACTTCACTCTTCTGCCTCTCAAAGGAAATGCTTCAATTTCATGTCAGTTTTTGATCATTCGAGAAAGCCTCAGTTCCAACGATAGGGCTGTGTACTCCCTTTTAGTAACTACCTCCATGATTTTGATAGAAAAAAAATACCCATGTAGATAGATACATAAATAACAGTTCTCTATGGAGACATCTGTTTGGTTCCTATATATCCACATTCCTGAATCGTAGGCTTATATAGGTGGGTGACCTACGGCAGCTTTATTTACAGAGTAGATACTCAGTACATGCTACTGATGATGATGCATAATTATAAATGCACAGGACCATGTACCTCCATCAAAAAAGGCAACCTGACATTCTCCCTGGAATTCCTTTCATCCCGTTTCTCTTTCCATTATGTCGCACAGGCTATACAAGAGAGAGCTGAAGTCCCCTGGTGTATGTTTGTCATGGAACCTTTTGTTCCCTGGTTCTTTATGAGAGTTTTGTCCTACTCAGAGTTGAAGAGAAAAATAACCCATTTATATTCTCTGCACTACTCTCTGGGTTTTATTCCAATTGCTATTGTGACAGGGGCTGCTGCGAAGAGGAATACCAATGTGAGCAAGGAGTTAAGCACACGGCTGTTCCCAATGCAGCGAACTGGTCAGATGACTCAGAAAAAGGAAGAAGCCAGCACAGTCTTGAATTCTAAATTTAGACAGATTGGTAGATAGATGTATAGACAGATAGACAGATAGAGATATATGTGCGTTTTACATATCTATCTGTTCACAAATCATTCATCTGGTTTGGGCTGGGAGACAAGCCAGCACATGGCTGAGAGCACAAATTTGGCTGTCAGGGAGACCAAGGCCTCTGTGTCCGCGATTTTGGAAGACGAAGCTCAGCTTTCCCATCGGAGTCACAGGCATGATAGTAGCGGTGCCTCCCTGAGGGGTTTTCCATGAGTCCCAATGAGTTAGTTCGTGTAGGTTGTACAGTCCACCTCATGGTCCAAAGTAGGTGGTGCACCAAGGAGAGATGTGATTGCTTTGGGGAGTGCTAAAATGATGGCGATTTGTGAGAAATGGTGGAAAATAAACTAGATTGCTTTTGAAAAGAAACCTTTTTGATCAAACCCTGAATATTGACCTCGAGAGTATAGGATTTGGAGTTAGATGAGACGTGAGTTCAAATCCAACCTTTGCCATTTACTAGAGGGATGCATGTGTGTACAGAGAGGTAGGAAAGGGAGGAAGAGGAGGGGAGAAGAATGATCATGTTCTTTCAATAATCGGAGCTTCAATAATGCCCTTATCCATAAAAGGGGATAATAACAGTACTTACTCATAGGATTACTATGAAGAATAAATTACATAATACATGTATGTAGTATAGCATATTATTTGTCCCACGGTAAACACATAACATATTGTTATTCTCAAATAATCTATTCTGTTATTAAGTGTCTGGGTGGGCTGTGCCCATATTTCCCATCCACACCCATCTGAAAACAACATATTTGGAATGTTGCAGTTATCAGAAACTATTTATTAATTCCCTATGCAGAATGTAAATCTTCCAGACTATCTGCTGCTCATGCTAATTATGTACTTATCGTATTTGAATATCTGTTGCAAATTTACAAAGCCACTGTTGTCCTCCTGGCTCCTGGCTATCCACAGTCAGGAACAGAAGTTTACAAGCAAATCAAACACATAAAAAAATAAACCCACCTTGGCATGAAAAAGAAAACAAACCAAGAACATCCTATAATATCTTGTTCTTCTGACCAGCTGGGGCTTTCAGAATTTCTTCAGGTTGACTTCACCACACAAATACAGGACCAAACAGATCCTCACACTTACCCTGCCATGATATTTATTGTACAATCACACTTTAATAAAAATCCAGAGGATGCTTCTCTGTCAGAGTGTCAAGTGTCCCAAACCCACCAATAATAAATATCTGGCTTTTGGTTCTCAGTGGCTAAATTTTTTTAAAAAGTGAGGGGGAGGGCTTTGGAGACAGATAAACAAGTTCAGTCCCTAACCTCACCACATCCTGGCTGTGTGACCTTCCAGGACTTCCACCTGGTTCAATATCAGGGGTACCCTCCAGATCTAAGTCCACATGACTCTCATTCTCTGGGGCTGGAGTCACTGCTTCTCAGGTTCCGAAGAGTAAATGAGTTAATACGGGCCAGCACTTAGCACAGCAATTGGCACACAGCATATACCAAGTAGGTGCTAATCATTATTATTACTGCGAAAGCGTGGTGGGACTGAACGTGATAACTCCAGGAAAGGCCTGAGCACAATGACAGGAACACGGGAAGCTCTAAATAAGTGACAGCTGAAGTCACTGTTGCTCGTAAATGACTCCAGTCCCTTTGTGAAAGACAGCAAGCAAGACCAAATCATCTCAGACTCTGCGCTCCACCCCAAATGCCATAAGGACATCAAATTGGGTGTGAAAACACAAAACCAGGTATAGTTCAATTATCTGCACTAATGCAAGGGTTCAGAGGCAAGGACAATCACCCAGAGTGGATAATCCAAAAGACCACTTTTACTCGGCCATGAAACACGCCGTCAGTTCACATTCAAATATACTACGTCTGCCGTTCGGGGGCTTAATTTCCAACAAAATAATGAATCCGCACAAGACAGGCCTGATTCAAGCTGGGAAGTGCCCTGGTTCTTTGGTCTGTTTCCTGCTCATCTCCTCTCCTCGACATGCTCCATGCTGAGAACAGCCAGCGGGCTGCCCCGACTGGTGCAGAGAACCAATCTAAACAGGGTTGACCCCTCTCAAATCTTCCCAGAGCATGAAAGAGGCCTGGGTTTCAAAGACTTCCTCTGCATGAAAATTAACTAGGGGCCCTGGTTGATATGCCACAGATAAGATGCTAAGGGGACATCTCGCTGCAGAAAATAGAGAGCTGAACCATGTGTGGTTCTGCCCTGCCCAAGATCCACAGTGTTGCTCATTTTCTCTGACATAAAGATCTCCAGAAGCCCACCGCCCAGAAAACACTGCAAGTCCAGAAGGAAGGACTTTCTTGTTCATGAAGTAGATTCCTTGATGTTCTAACAACACGACCTTGCAGAAGTAAATCATGCAGTGAGCACTATATGGCACGATTCATCCATTAACAGATACTGAGCACTTATCAAGAGTTTGGCACTGACAAGGAACTGAGCGAATAACGAAGTGGAAAGTAGACACAGAGTCCTGACCCTTACAGCTTAGAGAAAACAAATCAGCAATGGCAGATGAATGTAATAAAGTAGACATGGTGGTGAGAACACATAGCTAGAGCACCAGACAAGTCTGGTGGGGGCTGGGGCCACGATCTGGGCCTGACACTCCCCGTTAGGTCAACGTCACCTCTGTCCCATGCAACTGCAACAGTCCTTTTGCCTTTCTGCCCTGACCTACAAGCCTGAATTTTATTCCACAACCAGAGTGATCTTAAAATGTGAATCTGATCAGGCCACTCTTCAAACCTCCCGGTGACTTCTCACTGCCTCTAAGATAAAAGCCATGTCCTTATTTTGACATGGAAGCTCTTGCCCAATCTGGCCCTTCCCCACCTGCCTCTACTTAGCTCAGGTCACTCCCCGCCCTGGGTGCTACATTCCTGACACAGCGGTTCCTTCCTTTCAGCTCTGAAACAACGTCTTTTTTCTTCCCCTCAGAACCTAGGCACCTTCTGTTCACTGTAATTGCAATGCTTATCTCACAGCTGATTCCATCTCATCCATTTGTTCTCTGCCCAAATGCCACCTCCTTCTGAAGACCTTTCCTAATAACCTCAAGTAGGGGACACTGGTTGATTGAGAGGGGAATTAAATTCCAACTGAATTTCCTTCCCGGCATTCTCAAAACATGGAGCGACCAATTTTTGTGTGTTGCCATTTATGTCTATGGACCCACAAAATGTAAACGATAAGAACAAATGTTGGCTGAGTGGTCACTATGTGGAAGGCACTCTTCCCAGCAATTTTCAACCCATAATTCATTTCATCCTCACAGCTAATGTGTTTGGTTATAGTTGTGGAGACAGGCACAGAGAGGTAAAGCAACATGCACACTAGTTGTGTGACTTGCACAAGACAAAGGCTAAATTTGAACCTGGGAAGTGGGTTGCAAAACCCATGTCCTTAACTTCCATACTGAATCACTTCTTAATCACAAATTTTTCTTTATTTTTTCAATTAAAATGAAATCACCTTCCTGCAAGGTCATTTAAAAAGTGATAAAGACCATTAAAAAAAGTTTGTGTAGTCAAATTCTACCCATTGGGATTTTCTCCCTTTCCCTCTTTCTCTGCCTCCCCATGACAATGAACTCTCTGCCCTATCCTTTCAGAATGCATTCCTCCCATAATCACTCTTAGCAGCTGTGACTACATAAAGCTTGTTTATACCTATGTCCCATGGCTAAAAGAGATCTTTAGGCTGTCCACAACCCTGTCCAAAGAGTATATACATCACCGAGAGACAGGCTGTGAAATAGACTGTGTTGATTTAACTAGAAACATCCATTAACTAAAAGCAAAGAATACCCAAGGCCACCTCGGCATTCTCTTATTCTGCCTTCCATCCCCTCCTACCCCCAGCTCCATTCTAATTCTATGCTTCCAATCTTAAACGCATTAAAAACATAACCTATTATATTTCTTTTTTTTTCCCCCCACCTAACCAGGCTCAACTTAAGGTCAGTCTCTTCTGGTACACTGCCTCCTATTATGAAGGGGATAAAGGAGAGATTGCTTTTAAAAAGAGACAGGCTGCTTTTAATGACAGTTTCCGAACAGTGGCCTTTTGTACTTGAAGGGATTGATGATAAAGCTCACTGTCAACTGACAGTAACATCAATGTCAGAGCACAAAGGGATGGATGTCCCTCAATATGGGATCATCCCAGAGCCATTAACCAGTGCTGGTCCACTCTGCCATCTTGAAGGATGGCCGCTACTCATGATAGCCTGTCTGTGGCTTGACTCTGAGCAGTCAGAGAAATAAGGCAGAGTTGGGAAAGAAAACTCTCTCTCTCTCTTTCTCTCTTTCTCTCTCTCTCTCTCCAAACTGGTAAAGTAATTCAATGTTGCCTAGTTGTCAAGGGCTAGGGTCCAAGTTTAAATTCCAGCTTTGCCAAGTTTTTGCTGCATGACTTCAGGCAAATATCTTTGCTTCTCTACGGTCCAGTATTCTCATCTGTAATACACTCATGACAATAACACTATCTCATAGAGTTGTCTTGCAGATAAGGTAATTCATGCAAAGAACTTGGCACAATGTCTAGATAGAGAAATACACAAAATGCACGTTGGCTCTTATTCCTGTCATAACTACTACAGAACTGTTCCGTTTATACCGTGCTTTCTCATGCACCCTCTGTCTTTCCCTAATGTTTTTGTGAAGGAGACAGGGTATTCAGTACTTCAACCATTTTATAGGTGAGGCTGACATAGTGTTACGGTGGGCTCTAAGTTACACAAGTGACCAGCTGGCAGAGTCAGGACTACAGAAGTGGCCATCTGATTCCAGACCAGTGCTGGGTCCACTATTCCAGGCTGTTTCTCAATCCGGTGAAGACTGGGTAACTTTCACATGTCTGCAATTACCCTAGAAGAGAATGAAGGCCATTCCCTAAATGTCCTAAGATAATCACAATTTCAAATATTGTATCTTATTGTTAGTCTGGCCTTTTATCATTTATCATCTAAGCCTGGATATTTCTGAAAGTGACAAAAGCTATACGGGACAGGATTACAAGAAAAGAGATATACACTGAGGCCATACCAGACAAACTGGGACAAATGCCCTCTTCCCACTGTCCACATAATTATACTAGCACAAGTCAAGATTTTTTTTCTATAGCTGACTGTGGCATCTAACGTTTTGCTTCCTGGAACATTTTCTCATTCCCTCTCTTCCGGTGGGGTCGCCCCTCTTTCTTTTGGCCAATGACTTCTCCAACCCTGGGTGTCTCAGCGGGTCTGCGAAATGCAGCAGCACTTTTCTTCCCAGTATCAAAAACTGGGTGAAGCGTGAACTCAAAGCCAAGCCAATGGAGGTTCTTCCCAGGGTCTTTTCTGTTAGAGCTAGAAAGGAAGATGTCCCTTGTTTGGGAGGAGAGAGGGAATTATGATGCTCAAAAGATCATTGTCCTTTGTTTGGCTGCTTGGAGGAAATTTATCTTCAGTAGGTAAAGCTGCCAACCCACCAAGAGGTAGAGACAAGTGGAGATGACAGATGAACAAAAAAGAGAATGTGCTGGTAGTAGTGAGCCACTGGTTCCAGACACAAAAATTTGAGGTCCCACCTCTGACACCCTCATTCCTACTGTCATTTATTTGATTCTGTAGGCTAACAAAACATTCTTCCTCAAACCATTATCTAATATATTCTAAGGTCATTTTTTTTGCTTCATCTTGTTAATAGTAATATGAATCAGGTTTCTGTTATTTGCAATCAAAATAATTCTGATGATACAGATGCAAAAAAGTATGGGTATAGAGGAGTACCTCTAAAAAAGCTAAAATATTTAAGTGAAAGGAAAGTTAGAAAAGAGATAGTTCCAGGTAAGCAGCATATTTTCATTGAAATAATCATTCGCGTGGACATGAGAGAGCTTACAATTATGAATAAGGACAACAAGGGAGATATGTCCTGGGTTGCAAGAGGTCTTATTGAAGGAAGGGCATGGCCATAGAAAGGCCTTATGGGACAGTGGCTTTGGGATCAAATAAGTCCTGGTTAAAATGCCTGTACCGCTTCTGACTCACTTCAGCTAAGTTTCTATTTCCTCCTCCACGGAATAAGGATTCTAATATCTCTCAGAGTTGTTAAGAGAATCCTCAAGAATGTACATGAAGCACCCACTATTACTCTTGGCACACAGAATGTTACTAATAAACAGTAATTATGATTAATGTGTGGAGGGCAATAAAGGCATATCCAGCTGTAGGACCTGGTGGGTGCTGGGTTAGAGAATGTGGTGTTCCTAGAGAGAGAAGTTATCCCTTAGGTGGGTGCTGTGGTCTGGCCTGGAATCTGGACTCCACAGAGTGCTTCATACAAGTCAATGAATAAGTAAATGAAAAATGAAATTGTTGATGCATAAACATAACCTTAGAGGGATCCTAAATAACCACAAAAAAAAACATTCCTAATATCCTCAAGGAAAATGTATCTGGCAAGGTATTCAGAGACAGATTACTTTAAAGAAATCCTCGTGGCTGTTGTCAAAAATATATATTTTTGCAAGAGCGAAAACCTGCAGATAGTACAAATAAGGAAAAAGTAAAGCAATCATTTCTGCCTTACATCATAAACCCATGCGACTTGTTTACAAAGAAAAAGGGGGTAAAAAGTGCATCCCTCATCCAATCGCTCGTTTATTTGTGAGTTTATTCGCATGCATTAGCTCCTGCTATGGCAATGCTCTGCATTCAAGGGACGCAAAGAGGAAGACACAGTTGTTGCCAAAGGATCCTCAAACAAGGACATGAGGAAGACATATTAATGACTAAGTGATCAAACTTAATAAAGATCACACTGTCAGAGGCAGCAAGGGCTTCAGAATTCCTAAAGACGGAGCACTCACTCTCCCAGAGAAGACTGAATGTGCCCAGGCTGACTGGGAAGAACCACAAACCCCGAAGGGGGAAACAATATCAAAGACAGAAAGTTATGAAGACGCATGCCATGATTCGTGGGAACAGTGGATCCTCTGATCCCCTGGAACAAACCCTGCATGAGGCGAGTGGAGGCACTGAGACTTGACCAGATGCCCATGGGTCTTGAATCCCAAGGTAAAGCATGTAAGTTTCATTCTGTCAAAAACGATCAGCCACCAAGGTTTTTTGGTAGAGAGAGGAACCTAACCAAATCAGAATTTTTGTAAATACTGAAAGTAGAGCAGAGGGTAGCGTGGGAGGAGAGGTGGGGTGACAGATTTTATTTATTTTATAGTAAAGAGTCAAACATTTCCCAAGGATTTTAGTAAGAATGAATAGGTATATGGATATACTGCTTATTGTAGGAAAGAAGGCTAAGTCAGGGTGCTAAGAGACGAAGCACAGGAAAACCCAGTGCCAACTGTACTCAGGGGCTGGGGAAGAAAGGTGTTCACTGCCTTATGTATGTGAATCACCCAGTGGTAGACACAGCTCAAACACAAGTGTTTATGTGTTTATGTAATGCCATCTGTATTTGTTCTCTCTTTCTCTCTTTCTCTCTTCTCTCTCTCTCTCTCTCTCTCTCTCTCTCTCTCTCTCTCTCTCTCTCTTCTCTCTCTCTCTCTCTCTCTCTCTCTCCCCCCACCTCTCTCTCTCCCTCTCTCTCTCTCTCGGATCTGCTGTCCTCTGCATTGCCTCTCATCCTAGTCAGGATCTCCCCCATCACAGAGGCCATAGTTACTCCAAACTCCCATTCTCATGACCTTTACCAGCCAAATCAAAGTGCTAGTCTCCCCTACCCCATCCCGCTCTGCCCCCAGCAGTTTCTGCTTTGAGCTTCACTGACCTGCCTGGACCAGATGCTCACCCTCGAACCATTTGCCGAGATCAGGGTTTGGGATGCCCTGATGCATCAGGCCTGAGTTATGTGTCGCTTTTGAATCTGGGGTGGGTCCACTCATTATAACCACATGTGGATTCAATTAAGGAAAGGGACATGCTATAACGGGGCGATGACTATTGGGCAGGCAAACCCAACAGAGACTTTCTGCGGGAGCATGCAAAGGGGAAGGCATATTCGGTCGTAAACTTAAGCTTAAACAGCAGTGCCCTCACTGTAAATACACGTACAGCCGATATTATCAGAAGAACCTTCAAATGTGCTTTTCAAACCTTCAAGAGTGCTTGAAATTTTAAAGATCAAAATACTTTTATTCCTCCCAAATCAACTGAAGTTCCTTGAAAGTAAGTACAAAGAACAAAATCTCTTCAGAGATGTGAAGATGTACAGTGGAAACGAAAGGACAAACAGAACATTTCAAACTCACCTAATGTTTTCAAATTAAAGGGCTTCCTCCCAGGAATGTATATATAAATTTCTCCAAGCACAGCCACTAATAAGAGTGTCATAAGACCCTCACATGTGTAGGAATATTCCTCTTTACTTCTGTTAACACTGTTATTAACTCTTACAATTCAGATACTTCTTTTTGATTGAAAAATAAACTTGGCTTTTTCTTGGAGAGTAAACAAACAAACAAACAAAAAAGACGTTTTCTCCAATATTTCCAGATATACACTACACACTCTTTGCAGTGTCTACAACTATATTATGACTCTGACAGTTTTAAGATCAGTCGAAAACTCAAACCACAGCACAATGATTAGAAGGGATGAAAGTTAAAATGCAAAGGAGACCTTTTTGAAAAAGGGTCGTTTATTATCTGGGTGATTTCTGGTAAATTACTTAACCTCTCTGTTCCTCTGTTTCACAGTCTGTAAAATAGATGCAATGCAAATACTTAAATGAGAATAAGGTAACGTAATATATGTAAAATTGAAAGTGTGAGTGTATGCATGTCTGTGTGTGTGTACACTTGGAAACTTAGAATGTATACTTCAAATATTGTGGCTTTTAAAAGCTCAGATTGTTCCAGCTTATTTTCAAAGTTCGTGTATGTGTATGTGTTCAAGTAAGTATAATTCTCCAAACTGGACACAATCTAAATGCTTTACAAGGGAATAATTTCATAAAATGATAATGGACTCATACAATAAATACTGTGTAAACCTTAAGCAGAATGTAATAGATCTATTCAGGCTGATGCAGGAAGATCATCATGATATCGAATTAAATACCAAAAGCAAGATACAAAACAATGGGTTGAGTATGTTCCTATTCAAACATATATATATACACACACACACATACATATATATATATATATATACATATATACATACACATATATATATACACATACATAAATGATCATATAGAAATATACATATCATTTATATGATTTATATACTGACAAATAGGACACTATTGATAATTATATATGCATATGTATACACATGATAAATATACAAATAAAGATGTACATATAGGAACTCATACATAAATAAAACTTTTATGGAAAGATACATAAGAAACCAAATATGGTTGCTTCTGGGAGGTAAACTGGCTACCCGGAATTAGACCTCAAGATTCATTCAAGATTTACTTGAAATTTCTTTTTATCTCATGCAAAATATAATTAATCGCTCTTTTTCTAAAACTGACTTTCACGGACCTTTCCCAATGCATCTGCTATTGTTTATCCTGTCTGTAATCCTAAGAACGTCCACTTCTAACAGTGTTCGTGTGCGAATGGACTGTTCAGCTTTTTCCAGATCACTATATTTACATGCGCAGGCCACACATTGTTGAGAATGAAGCTAGCTGATTAAGAGAGTTGGTGAAAAAGTACCCAGTGTGATTGAAACACTCATTTAATACATTTTAAATGCCTGAAATGCTCAGCTTCCTTGATTGGTGTTGATTGTTTGCATTTGATTTATTTCCTCAGTATCAGTGTTCATTAAATTACTTAATATAATAGCCGCCCTGTCGTTGTAACTCTATTTAATTCCATATTCTAATTCACTTCAGGAGCTGGGAATGTAGTGTTTTTTTTTTACCAGCTAAGAGCTGTCTATTCCTCATAGAAATTACTTGCAAGGAAAAGTATCTTTCAAAAGAATCCTATCTGTTTTTGTTTTGTTTTTTAATTTCCTGGGTTTTTCTGTTTGTTTTGTTTTGTTTGGGGATTTTTTTTTTCTGTTTATAGCTTCTATTGTTAGCAGTGATCTTATTTCTTTTTGACAATTTATTAACTACCACAAACACATCTGTAAAGTGATGATCAGTGTTTGCAATAGTATATTCGATCTCTCACATTTATAAAGTCTACCAACATGTGCACAGCAAGAGTTGTGCCAATAACATTCCAGCAGCCCGTAAACTAAAACTAACTCTACTTTTTGTTTTTTAGGTGAAGCAACCCTTGGTCAGTTTACAATCCTTTATTTTTTTAATTTTTATGCCTACAGCACCTGGTCTTCCTAGGTGGTCTCCCATCCAAGTACTAACCAGGCTCGACCCTGCTTAGCTTCTGAGATCAGAAGGGATAGGGCTTGTTCAGAGTGACATGGCCATTGACTATTTTTTTTTAATAGACATGGCTTCATTGGACATTCCAACAGTGCCTCATCTGAATGGAGATTTTCTTCCTCTGCTTATTTTCTTTTATCTATCCCAGTGAAGGCGGGGTACTGGGATTTCTCTTCAGTCATTGTTTATAGTCTAAGGCTGTTGAGATTTGCTTCTTTTCCCCTAGGACAGCAAGTAATTATGACAGGTGTGGTGTGCATATTTACCTCAATAAGCCCCACTGTAGAATGACAGTATTGATCAGAGGAGGGGGTCAGGAGGAGAATCTATCATACTGGACTAGAAAATGCCTTCAGAATGAGTTGATAGAAAAATAAAAATGATTTAAAAAGTGTGAAGTCATTGAGTGCGATTTACCTGTAGCGGTCACTGGGAACTTAACAATAGAAAACAAAATGAGAAAGGAAAAACTGCATATTTCTGACTACAAAACTCAGATTAATCCAGAAAGAGTTGGAGCTGACCAACTGGAATAAAAAAGCCCAAAGGAGACTGGGTTTTAAGTAACCGAGACCCTGATACTCTGGGAATGTGAAGTCCCTCCCTATAGCAAGGGCTTTTTTTAGTGGGGAAAAAAAATCACAGCAAAGGAAGCCGACAGCAACTGAGGGCAGCTGCAGATGGGCTGGCTAGGTTCTCCTTGGGAGAAGACCTGGGGTGAAGTTTCAGCCAGAGCTTGTACCCCCAGGCAAAGTCTGTGATCATGACATGTTTGAAAGATGTACCAAAAGGTGAGCAAGGATCTGGGGTGCCACCAGGCTGGAAGAAGAGGGGAACTCACTCCAGTGCCCTGCATGAAGTGACTCAGAGCTTAGGTGGTTGTCCCCACCCCCACTATAGGGCTGGAGCCCACCCAGAGGTGGGAGCCAAGGGCTATTTGAAGATAAGCTATAGAACTGGTTCCATAGGCTCAGAGACAAGTGGTCCCCATACTTTTATCACAAGTAGAAAAATTTTATTATTTAAAGTTGCAGAAAGAAAAAAAAATGGTGAGGAAGGAGAATAAGAGTAATTGATTCTTAACTGGTGGACTCCATAAATCTTTCTGTCATGTGACAGTTACACGTTATAAATCTTTCTCTTATGTGACAGTTATTTACTGAGTGTGTACTCTTTTCCCTAAGGCACTGTGCTAGGTGTTGTGGGTCCACAGAAATTACTCTAACACAGACCTTAAGAAGCATCTTAAGTCTACTAGGGAGATGGAACATCAAAATGTAAGATGACAATTATTTAGTAACCTGGAGGAGGGATTCATTCATTCATCCTATGTATTCACTCATTCGTTTCAAACAACAAATTAGTAATATGGTGGTTGAAATTTGTATACCCTGGTATGGTTAAGTGTGGGTAGATGGTGGGGTTTAGGATAAGCTTCATTTACATCAGAGGTTCTTACTCTCAACTACATATTAGAATCACGCCCCCAGGGAACTTTTAAAAAATAAGAATGGCCTGACCATGAAACTCCTGGGAGTTTAATTTAATCGGTATAGAGTGGAGCCAAGTTCTGACAGTTCTTAAAATTCTGTCCACTTGATTCTAATTCTGAAATCAGGGATGAGAACCTGTAATATATACTTAGGAACTCTTGATCTGCGTCTTGAAAGCTGTGGAAAGGAATTGGAAATATGGAGAAAACAAAATAAAGCCCAGTTAAAATGTTTTTATCTTCCAGTGATTTTCACCATGCCAGGAGGCATCTTGTAAAGTACGTCACTATTTAAATTCTCCAGCATCAGGCTAACTATTGTATAGTGGAAGTTGGTGGGGGAATAAAAGGGTTTAGGAAAGATCCAGTGAGAGTCAATAGCATGTAGTGGGAGAGAATGCGGAAAAGGAACAGAAACAAAACTCAAGGTGGTTGGTGCACAGCGCGTGGGCCACGGCGAGGCTGATGAGGTCTAAGTCCTGCGAGGCGTTAAGGAATTCCATCTCTTGGAAAGTGACATGAACGCCGAACCCCTGAAGGGTTTCATGTAGGGTGCCATGATCATATTACTTGGGTGGCAGTGCAGAGAACCGGGGAGCAAGCAGGGAACCGTGGGATTGATCAGAACCTCACTCTAACCATCTGCACAGAGAGATGGTGGTTTGGCTCAGGTGGAGCTAACCATGAATGTCAAAGGAGTTGATGGAAAGAAAAGCTCACTTCAGTCCAGCAGTCCGTCCTTAACCGCGGGGGACATGTTCCAAGACCCCCAGAATGTTCCTGAAGCCACAGAATATCAAACACTATATATATATATATATATATATATATATATATATATATATATGTTCCATATATATATATGTGTGTGTATATATATATATATATATATATATATATATATATATATATGAAACATATATATATATGTGTGTGTGTGTGTATATATATATATTTTTTTTTCCAGGACATTCATACCTATGATAAAATTTCATTTGTAAATTAGGCACATTTAGAAATTAACAATAACGAATAAAATAGAATAATTATAGCAATATATATAACACAAGTTATATGAATGTGCTCTCTCTCTCGTTCTTTCTCTCTCTCAGATTATGTTACTGTACTGTACTCAGCCTTCTCGAGATCATTCTCGAGAAGGCTGTCAATCACACTTGTCAATCACACTTCCTCTTTATGTTGCTAGAGCACAGGTACATAACTTCTTTTGTTTTTGAGAGTGGCTGAGTTCGTTGCTCTGTACGCTACACCTGATTGTATCATATGCCCAGTAGTGTTGCCGCATAGTGCTAGAGTTCACCTGTCCTTCCAGGTTGTACGCGCTGGTGTTTCCTTTTCATTTTTATGAATATAGGTTTCATTGGGCATGTTCTTCCAGAAGAGTGTGCTTTCATCACAATGGAGGGCTCACTCGGATGATATCCATTCTCCTTAATCAACCTCTTGAACTCTGTGGGAAGGGTTGCAGCAGCTTCTTCATCATCAGACAGAGCATCGCCAGGGATTTGTATAGTTTTCAGTCCAAACCTATTCTTGAATCTGTTTAACCATCCCTTACTTGCAGTGAGTGGTTTGGTGTCACTTTTTTTCAGGGGATCCATTGCTAAAGTCTTCATATAAGACTCAGCACATTGTCGTCAGTTGGAATACATTTTCGGTTCATGTCTTCCACCCACAAATTAAATGCCTTTTCCATCTTAACCGCGCACTTATCAAGCACTGTAGCCATAACTTTTGCAGTTTGAGGCACAACAGCAAAATTGACATGAATTTCTTTTTCCTTCTTCATAATTTCACAGAAGTTTCCTTCTTACCAGAGATCTTAGCAACCTTGGCATAGATTTTCTTTTCATTCCTAATTAAGTCGAGAATTTTCAACTTTTCACTTAGAGGAAGCACTTTATGGCTTCTCTCTCTGGCATACTGGAATTGCCAGCATCACTATTGTTGCATTTGGGGGCCACTAATAAGCAAATTAAGGGTGACCTGAACACAAGCACTGTGATACTATGACAGTTGATGTGACAACTGAAAAGGCTAAATGACTAACAGGCACAGCATGGACATGCTGGACAAATGTATGCTACACGCAGGATGGAACAGAATGACACAAGATTTCTCCACACTACTCGGAACAGAATGCAACTTAAAACTTGGGAATCGTTTATTTCCGGAATTTTCCATTTAATATTTTTGAACCACAGTTGACCACGGGTAGCTGAAAACCCAGAAAGCAAGCCATCAGATAAGGGGGGATGACTGTCATTTCTTTTAACTTATCTTCCCTCCAGTTTTGGCCTTCTCCAACTTATCCTCTAAGATGTGACTAATGGACCTTTCTAAAATGCCACTGATGTCAGGTGAATTCAGGATAAAATCCCAACTCAATTGTAACGTATAACATACTTTGTCATCTGGCCCGTACCTACTTTTCAGCCTCGTTTCTTCCTCTCTTACCCATCTCCCCCACCTCAGTAACTACTGAATTCCCTGAGAAGGGCTTCAATGCCACCTTCAACTCCCAAAAGAGGTTGTGGGTATCGACTGCAGAAATCCTATTCCATCATTAGCACAGCTAATGCGTCACAGGTTGACCCCTGACCTCCCTAACCCAGCTGGAAGCAATGCCGACTGAGATCTCAAGGCCGCTGCATTAATTAATTGTTCTGGAAAAAGAGAACAGGACCTAGGAAAACACAGAAACGCGCAGGCATGCAGATACACAGCAGAGCAGGAACCTTGAACGGGTTTCAACCCCAGGACTCCGATCTCCCTCCTTTGTTCCAGTTGCTAAGCTAAGATCATAGGAATGCTTCCCCGGACACCTGTACAACAAGAGAGCCGAGCTCAAAGGCAAGATAGAGATGCTTTACAAGTGGCTCCTGAAGAAGCAGGGTGGAGTAGAAATGATTATACACACGGGATTTCAGGAAGATGAAATCCGGTTGTATTATCAGCAGGATTACTGAAGAACTGTCATGAGAAAAAAAAAAATGCTGAAACATTCTATTTCCATTTGGTGCCATTATTCAAAAGAACCTACATTTTATAACCCAGGGAAGCCCTCCATTCATCTGAGAATTAGCCGCTGTCCTCAAGCCCTAATTCCATAAATAGCCTTCAAACATTCCACTGGGGGACACAGTGCCGAGTCGGGGTTGCTCCTGGCTTGACATTCCATCCAGAAGGGACTCACACCACATTCTCCTCTCCTTAGGAAGCAAACCGCTTCTCTGCTGTTTCCCACTGTGTCCAATTACGCTGCTGCCCTTGCAAAATGAACACTTAGGCATTCAATACATTTTTAAGGAAATGGATCAGCATTATTATTCTGGGAAACACAAAGCTCACGGAAGAATGTGGCAAATTACGAATTTCAGGAAACGTGGGCCTTCGCATATTAATCACACTAATAAATTACAAATGAGAGAAACACAAATCCATTTCCCTCCCATGCACGATTTGTTTTGTTTGTCCCTTTGAAACAAGTGTGCAGACTATTGTTTTGATGTATTTAGTCCTCTCCTTGTTTTCAATTATTGTCGCATTTTTTTAAATTGGAACTAAAAGCTGGAAAGCTACAAAAATTTTCCAATTAGCAGTAAAAGCCATAGAAAACAGTGCGATGGAAAATGGAAAGTCTATCGGAGAATGACAGATACATCCCACACACAATACTACTTCCGTATTCCACGTCCATGGTGGACATCCCTGATGAATTACAGAATTCTGACCCACAGAGATGACAGGGGACTCAGACTCCTTTTCCTATAGCACAGCGGTCCCCAACCTTTTTGGCACCAGGGACCAGTGCTCCTGTGAGAATCTAATGCCTGATGATCTGAGGCGGAGCTGAGGCGGTGATGCTAGCGCTGGGGAGCTGCTGCAGATACAGATGAAGCTTTGCTTGCTGGCCCACTGTTCACCTCCTGCTGTGCGGCCTGGTTCCTAGCAGGCCAATGACCAGTTGGGGACCCCTGCTATAGAGCATTTACCCACCAATCAGAATTGACATCACTGTGCCGTAGATCAGCTCATTCATTTTGCAGAAGAAGCAACTAAATTCTGGTAGGCAGTGTGCCCTTGCCGAGGACACCTGGCGGATCAGTGTCAAAGCCAAGATGAGAAGACAAATTTTACTGCACATCTGGTATTCTTAACTACACCTACAATAATAGGTTCCCCTCCTTCTCTTTATGGGGCACCTGGGGAGAATTCCTTCCACGGTTATGGGATTCTTTAGGTAACATTTAAGAAAATGAGAAGAGCTAAAGGGGAATTTCATCACTGAGTTCAAACATGGAAACCTCCACTTGTAACTTTCCTATTTGCACATTTCACTTAGGCCTACACTGGACATAGTATCTGATGTTCATGCTTAAAGAGAACACACACACACACACACACACACACACACACACACACACACACACGGCTCCATCCCAAACCTATTCCCCTTTTGCTTTGCATGGCTGTAGTCTTCTCAACATTCTGATTTCAGCTTAATTATCACTTTTCCAAAATATCTTTCCAGGCCAACTTATCTAAATAGACCCTCCACTAATTAGTTTCTCTCAATATTCTATTTCATGCCTAACATGGATCGCAACTGGTAATTGGTAGAACTGTTTACTGGCTCAGAATTTCTTCCCCGAGACGACGTGCCCCAAAAGGTCAGAGGACCACATCTGCATGTTCTCGACCAACATCCAGCCCTGCTTGGACGGCGGCCACCACACAAGAAAGTCAGTGAAGGAATTATAAATGCCGTGCTATGAGTGTCTTGCCTTTCTTTGTATTTTTATTCCACCTGCTTGTTCTCTGCACATCTACATCTAGTGATGTCCTTGGATCTCACCTGCCAGAAGGTCACTGCTCAGCTTTTTGGCACTTTCCTTAAGGTGCCTCGTGAGACATTTGCTCAATCAAGTGAAAAAATGTCCCTTTAGGCTGTAATGAGTGAAGGAATTAAGTTTCTAATCCCAGCTTTGTCATCATACCTCCCTAAGCTTCCACCCACTTCTTCCCCTCAGCTGATCCCAGTCTAAATTATTGGGCCATAGACTTGTGAGCTGAATAAATCGTTGTTTTAAGCCTCTAGGTTTGGGGGTAAGTTCAATGTAGCACCAGGTAACACTGTTAAGAACAAAGGTGCGGTGGTCTGAGCTTACATTCTGAGCTCCCCACCAAATGACAGTGTGATCACAGGCACACTCATTGAAGCCTCAATCTCTTCATGGCTAAAATGGAAATAATAAGAGCATCCTCCTGACAGTGTTGTTATAATTATTCAATGAGTTCACACACATAAAGTACCAAGTACAGACTAAGTGTTCAATAGATATTAGTGATCATTGTTATTTTTTAAGAGTTAAAAAGAGTCATTTCAATCATTAATTTCTTGAATTTATCTCTTCTATGCTCTCAGCATCTTGTTTATGCAAAGGAAAAAGCTATTTGCATGCTCCCGTGAAGTCTTTAGAAAGAAACTAGGGTAAAATATATTTATTATTATCTACAATTTCCTCTTATTTCCATCATGTAAGTGTAATCTTGACTTAAAAGGAGATTTGTGCTCAAGTAAGTACACATTGGATAAATAGGAATTTTTTTGTTGTGCTGAATTACAAAAGGAGAATCATGCCTTTTATTTTTCTTTAAAATAAGAGACTTGGATCACTATTCATAAGAACAAATAATACTCCAAAATGTGCTATATGCTACATGCTATGTTCATTCAAAAGAAGTTTCCACTCTTAATTTTGAGGACCATGAAGCTTAAAGTGTACATATTCTATATTTAAAACCATTCAGTTTTTAATATTACAAGGATATTTTTCATCAGCAGAATTGTAACAAGTAATGGGAATCTTCGGTCTGTTTTTTTTTTTTTCCTTTTTTCCTAAAGTCTTAAAAATCCGGAAGGAAACCAATATTTACATTTGGTTTGTATTTTGCATTAAATTCCTATACATAATAAATGTCTCCTGGCTTCTCTATAGAAAGTACTATTAGGTCATGTTCCATTTTCCTATGTATATAAAAAGCAAATAACAACTTATTTCTTTTTATGAGCTGCTCATGAGTAAAATCCATTCTTGTGTGTGTGACTTAACCCTTACCAACATTGGTATAACCTATTTCCAGCCTTGTCTCAAGACACACAGAGTAGAAGTTAGACTGAAATAGTGAGAGAATACACAAGATACAGAAAGTCTGGAAGTAGTGCCAGGAGACACCCAGTCTCTGCATCACGTGCATAGGAAGAGTTTTAGAATCATAGAATCACACAAAAAACACCCAAGGTAACATCTTTTTCATAGAGAAAGAGCTCAACTTTTGATTTTTGTTCTTTTTTTTTTTTTAATAGCTAAGGCAAGTCTACAAGCTTTACAAATGGACTTTCAGACTGGAGAATGACACTGTGATCTCTCGGGATAAAAGGTAAGGAAATGTCATTTACCTTAACTGCTTCTCTAGGGGTGACACTGTAGCACATCACAGCCTGTCAATATGATGGGCCAAGGAGGCATCTATGCTGCATGCCACCTCTACTCACGACCCTCAAAGAACTTTGGGACAGAGGATATATACCTCATTTAAAATAAATGCCCATCACTTTTTTCCCTTTACCTCTACTTTTATTAAACATACAATCCAAAAGTTTTGTGTGGGTGCGTGAAAAAAGTTAAGAATGTATAAAAAAAAAAAGTAAAGGTAAGGATGGCTATAGTTGATAACTACATAGTTATTTTGTCTCACAAAATAGAAGTTTGGAGGTGAGCACAGTAGGGCTACTGCTGCCACTCTTAAAGAACCCAGGATTTTTCAATATCCTGTACGCCAACCCAGAATGACTTCCTGGTTCATGATCATAAAAACAGCTACTCCCTTTTCTAACAAGAACATTCCTTCTAGGCAAGGAGAAGAATGAAGAAAAAGAGCAGGTGTGGCCAAAAGGCACATGTCAGTGAGTAAAACTTCCTAGAATCTATATTCTGTAGGCTTGGTTTCATGGCCACCTCTAGTTGCAAAAAAAAAAAAAAAAAAAAAAACCTGGGAAATCAAGGTTCGTTGCTGTGAATTGTTATAGTTTACATGGACACATTGTCAGACCTAACAAAAACACAAAAATGGAGAATGGGCAGGAGTTCTCAGAAAACAGTGGTTCTCGAGGTGTCGTCCCAGGAGCAGCAGCCTCAGCATCGCCTGATAATTTATAAAAATGTAAATTCTCAGGCCCGTTCCAGATCTCTGAGTCAAAAACTATGGGAATGTATGTTGAGAGAGCTCCCAAGGAATTCTGATGGGGTCAAAGACTAAGAGCGTCTGCAACAGAGAGGTCTGTGAGACAACAATAACATTTTTACTACTTGATCTGTTCAATTCTTACAAGGAACACATGAGGAATATGCTATTGTCTCCATTTTAAAGAGTGGAGGAAAGAGAGGGTCAGAACCATAGCTGGCAAGTGAATAGAAAATGACACCATTTAACGTCATACCAATGACTTCAAGAGGTTAATGAAGAAAATGCTTCTGGAGGCCAACACTCTCAGTGCATGTTCTTGAGACTTTCCTACCCTCACTATTGATGAAAGAACCAATTCCCATGACATGTTTCAAAGACTCTGCACTCTTAAATTCTAATAATACTTGGACACATAGTCTGGGGCAATGCGTTCCTTAGCTGAACCTCAGTTTTACCATCTGTCTAGTGGGACGGATCTCAGCAGCTTCACTCTACGTTACTGAAATTCATTTGCAATACTAATTCACAAGAAGACTTCCGTGCTCTTTAGGAAGAAGGCGTCACAGGAATTTGAGTCATATTTTTAACATTCTTAGAATAATGATTACCCAATGATCTTCAGAATTCTAGGAAAAAAAAGAGATTGTCTTAAGGTCCCACATGGTTAATTACTTCATTCAGTATCAAAAAGAACAGCCTAAATGTTTCAGTTAAGTCCACAAAGTCCTCCACATTCAATCACAAGACAGACTTTCAGAACTGTGATGCATTGAACCCATATTTGGGCGATGCCTCCTGGGCTAATAGGGACTTTTGCTTTCTGACATTTTTCATTTTGTTAAAGCTGGTTATGATTCCCCACACATTACTTGAAAACCAATTTCACTCAAGACAAAAGAGTGGGAGCAGGGCATTACATTTTATGCCTAAATTATGCAAATTTTGTGGAGTTATATTGTATTCTGAGCAATTCCCTTTCTTTCAGTTTTCATTGTACCACGAGTTAAAGTAAATTTCACTATCCTCATTTGCAAAAGGTGAATACTTTCTATTTTAAAACCCTGGAGGAAAGGATTGACTTTTAATGAGCAGTTATCTAATATAAAAATCTCTTACATATATTACTGACATCATTCCCAAGTATTAAACATACATTGCAGATAGGGTTGATCTTGATTCAATTAATCCTTGGAGCAAGGGCTTCAAAACCAAGCTCTGCATGTTCCAGTGACAAACCAGAAGGTGAGATAGAGGTTGTAGGCACGTTTTTGTTTTGTTTTGTTTTTTAGAAGACATGCAAGTTGTATCCAATGCTTTGCCTTGGACATCAAATCCTGCACTTTTGATATCAATCTTTCAGAACAGGGATTTTTTTTTTTATAACACTATCTTAGCTCAGTACCAGGGGATGTGTTTGTAATTGTTATCCCTTCCATTTTTAAAGATCGCCTTCAAACTCTTCCACTGTTCTCTTCTTCTCATGTAGCTCATCACTTCCCAGAAGGAACCAGGTGTGTGGAGGAGACTGAGGACCAACCAAAATTCCAGGACTTGGAGACTCTTGATTGCTCTTGGCCATCTGACCAGTGCTGCTGCCATCCTATGTGTATTGAATTAGATTTGATCATCTTATCTCTTTCTAAAGTAAGTGATGCACACAAAGCAAGAATAAGTGGACCTAGCAGGTGAATCAATTAATATTTCCCAAGGTGCAACAACATCAACTGCAGTGGCTTTAAAAATAGGGCTTTATTTTTCTCACATAATAAGTCTGGCACCTTACGACTCCAAGTGTGGTCTGCAGACCAGGAGCTTTAGCACTATCTGAGACTGTTAGAAATACAAATTCTTGTGTCCTACTTCAGACCTACTGAATCAGAATCTCTGGGGCTAGGGTCCAGCGATCTGAGTGCACAAAAGTTAGGCCAGATCTCATCTCTGTCAGAGCTAATATATCTGTGGTTCCCCTCACATATCCTCATGTTCATGTGATAGTTGCCACAGCTCCGGTCATCACTTCTGTCCTCCAGGCAGAGTAAGAGAAGAAGGGAATGGGTATAGCACTCTTGTCTAACCTTTCTGATCATGCTTTTGGCTTTAAAAAATTTCAAGGGAGTTTGAGATAGGATAAAAAAGAAATTGGCTTTTCAGCCTCTACAGTGAGACAAAGCAAGGTAGAAGAAGGTTGGCGATAACTTTTGAGCTGGAAACTGATGGTGTTTGCCACATCAGGGTACCGAAAACATGGAAGAGTAATTTTACAGTGTTCACAATGGTATTTAAAAAAAGAAAGATCTCTCTATTTTACAACATTCATCCCATTAAGGTAAATATTTGGTTTACTGGTTGGAAACACATCTTGTTAGATCTAAATATGTCTTAAGTTGCTCCTTGTCTTTCACTCTATGCCCTTTTGTACACCCTTAAATTTGATGCCACGTGCATGACTTACTTATTAGAAAATGAAAAGAGGGAATGAACATAAAGAGAGAAGGATTACTACTTCCCATATTATAGGGAATATGGGGAGTTAATAAATTTCCATGTATTGATTTAGCTTAAGATCATATTAGTAAACCGTAGAAATTTCTCAGATGATACATTAGAATACTGACTGATATTGACATTATACAATAGACATGTGAAAATACATGTGCTTTTGTTTTGTTTCATGCACAAAACTTTTAGTCATGTCTCTGTAACAACTATCCAGGTGGTTGAATTGTTAAAATACATGACAAATCTCTATTATGAAAGTGTTCCCAGAGATTAAGCAAATAAAAATAATCAACCTCACTGATAATCAGAGAAAGCCAAATTAAACACCAATGACATAGTTCCCATTACCAAAATGTTAAAGTAATTAACACCTAAGACTGGCAGGAATGTAGAGACACTAGCACTTATATCCATTGCTGGTAGCTACATAAACTGTAACAACCCTTTTGAAAAGTGTGTTGGAGATACATATCAAGAACCCTATAAAATATTCCATTTTCCTTGATCCTGTAATTGCAGGATAATTTTTTTTAAAATGTGCTCATTAAAACATTATTTAGAATAAAAAAGGTAAAATTTAATTGTCCCTAATAGAATGACAATTAAATATTTTGTAGTTTTACACACACACACACACACACACACACACACACACACACACAATGAAGATTTGACAGTTATATAAAATTATGGCTATGGAAACTAGATCACTATGTACCTACAGGACAATATTTCATTTCTAAAAAATCAAAAGTTCATGCCCATTATGATCAAAGCAACATAAAGTAAAGAAAACATGGGAAGAAATATACCACAGACTTAATGCTGATTACATTATGATGAATGTTTTTATTTTCTTTTTTCTATTAGGAGATTAGTAATAGCATAATCTTACTTTGTAATGAAAATACATTTTGAATCTTTTGAAAGAAATAGCTCTTTAAACATAGTTTATGACTATAATGAAAGTCTTTTCAGAATTTTGATTGTGTTTTGGTTAATCATAAGATCTCATTGATTGAATGGAATAATATTAACAACACAAATTACAAATTATCAAAGAATCACAAGTCAATATAAGCTCCATGACTGAAGGACTGCATGAGAAGGACAGCTAATATCAGCTTTAAGTGCTCCTTTCGTCTCTTTTTAATCTCTCCAGTGTCAATACAGTCTTCTCAAAGGACTAGACCTGTATTAACTAAGTCTTAAAAAATAAAGAAACAGGCCTACTATCTATGTAGGGACTGGGGTACAGAGAGAGAGAAGACTCCATTCCCTAGCACAACTCTTTTAGTCACATAAAGACAAGGAAAGAAAGCACTTGTGAACTTGTGCCAAGTAATTAACACTTCAAGAAAGTAAAGCAAATGTATGTATTACGTGTATGTGTCGTATGTGTATATATATATGTGTGTGTCGTATGTGTATATATGTGGAGAAAGAGACATATAGAGGTAAATAGATAATGAATATATAAATACATTTCTATAGATATATATATAAAAATCTGTATAAAAACAAATACATTTATACATAACAGATATATCAGTATATATGAGCTATATATAAGATAGACAGACAGAGATAAATGATAGATATAGATAAATTAATGATAGATAAATGGTAGATAGATACATAGACAGATAGACAGACAAATAGATATACAGCTGACCCTTGAGCTGTATAAAGGGTTAGGGGTTCTGACTCCCTGCTTTCCCCGTACAGTTGTATATCTGCATATATCTTTTGACTTCTCAAAATTTAACTAATAGCCTACTGTTGACAGGAAGCCTCATCAATAACATAAACAATGAACTAACACATATTTTGTATGTTATATGTATTGTATATTGTATTCTTACAATAAAGTAAGCCAGAAAAAAAGAAAATGTTATTTAAAAAACCATAGAAAGAGAAAATACATTTATTTTTAGAAATCTGCATATAAGTGGACCCACATAGTTTAAACTCTTCTTGTTCAAGTGTCAACTGTACATATCTATCATATAGATTGCAATAAATACATTTATAAACACATATATTGGTAGATAAATTGATGACCTGATACATGCATACATTCATTGAATACTTATTATATGTTCGAGTTTTATGCTAAAAGTCTTCCATGCATTATCTCAAAAGATCCTTCATGAGAACTAATTTATCCCCATTTTACAGATAAAGAAATTAAGAGGTTAAATAAATTTGCTCAAGATTATTCCATAACATAATTCCCATTTGAGAGAGCATCACTTGATTAACAGAACATAAAGCCCATATTTGACTAATGCACATTTTCTAAAGTAAAAAAAGACTGGTGCTAAACATACCAAAATCATCAACCACAAATTTTGACTTTTTCTCCCAATTAAACATTTGATTTTTTTATTGCCTCCTCTCACTGACTCAGTATCTCAGCATAAATGTGTACCTGTGTCACAGGTGTGGTCTCTGAGTCACCTAATAAATAATTCCCTATTATGCCTCCATTTTGACATATATACAACTGACCCTTATGCTTTCATATTGAAAGTCACAGTTAATACCCCATTCATGCTTGCATGCTGCACCTAAGAAGAAAATGTATATTGAGAGGTTTTGTTTGTTTGTTTTTGGTGCTTTACCTGGTTC
Source organism: Macroglossus sobrinus (assembly GCA_004027375.1). Classification (NCBI taxonomy): domain Eukaryota; kingdom Metazoa; phylum Chordata; class Mammalia; order Chiroptera; family Pteropodidae; genus Macroglossus; species Macroglossus sobrinus. The sequence goes on from PVKZ01002412.1 coordinate 139,477, forward strand.
CTTTTGGGACTTACTCATAAGCTTAATGGAGAATCTGGCTTTAGTGTTAACAGATGAACTATATAAAAATGGATCTTGGGAAACTGTAGAAGGTTAAAGGAATGATATTATTTAATTCTATTGACACAAATTTCCCATTTGGAACCACAATATCTTCTATGTTATAGAGTAGAAGTAGAAAAGGCAGGTTTTCCTCCAATTAAAAACAAACCAAGACAGAAATTCCAGTCAAGATGACAGAGTAGGTAAATGCTATGCTTGCCTCCTTCCACAACCACCTCGAAATTGCAACTAAACTATTCTGTTGAGACCACCATTGAGAACCATCTGAACTAGCTGGACAAAATTCTTATAATTATGGATATAAAGAAGAAAAATTGAGACTGGTAGGAGGCGTGAAGATGTGGAAAGGGCTGGTCCCACACCCACGTGTGGCAGCTGAATATCAAGATATCTCTGCTGTGGAGGTCAACCCCTGAGAAGCAAGGGGTCCCAGCTCCACACCAGGTCCTCCAGCCCAGGGTTTCAGTGCCAGGAATAGAAGTTCTCATAACTTCTAGTTGTGAAAACCAGTGGGGATTGTGGCTGAGTAAGACAGAGGGCTGCTGGAGTTCCAGGCCTCCCTCGTAAAGGGCCTACTCATGGACTTACTCACTGACAGACTCACTTGCTCTCAGCTCCAGCACTGGGGCAGCAGCTTAAAAGGTGCCAGGGAAATATAGGGAGAAACTGAATTGTCTGGCTTCAGGGTGAAGGCGGGAGGGGCAGCTTTCTCCCAGACATAAGTGTTAGTAGAAGACACTATTCTTTTATTGAGACCTCCCCCTCCCAGAGTGCAGACATGGGCAGGTGCCATACTGAGTCTTCATCAACCTGGCTGATATCATTCACTCAGCTTTGGTGATTCCCTGAGACCCCACTGGCCCACCCAAGCTGCTTCAAGTGTTTTTTCCATATAGTTTGTCCTGGGTCATGCTGATATCATGCTGTGGACTTTTCTAAAATCTCTCAAAGGTTCGCAAACCCCATACAAGCAGCATCTGGCTTTGGTGTGCCCTATATCTCCTGCTAAGCAACTCCAAGCCTGACACTAGTGGCAACAGGCCTCAATTCACAGCTTAGCTTCTCTCAGGCACCTCCAAGTGGCAACCACCTGCACAACCCTGTGTAGCTCATACCAGGTGGCCCTAAGCAGGATATAGGCAGCAGCTGATCTTGACCTGCACCAGAGCCCCTCCCAGGAGGCTGCAGAACCAACGCACCTGGCAGCCAGCTTCAGACCACACCAGAGCACTACCCAACCACCTTCACAAATGACACACCCAAAGGGCAGACTCGACAGGCACCAGAGCCCTGCTAAAGCATATCCTGCTCCATAGGGTTGGGCCCTGCACAGCATCTCTTCCACTACAGTCACCAGCCGGTCCCCAAAATCAATCAGCCATAGGGTCAATCCTTCCCATTGATATGCCAACAGCAATCAAGATTCAATTACAACAGGAGGGCACACACAACCCATACAAGAGACACACCTGGAGAACCTAACTCAGGTGACCAGGGAGACTGTGCCACAGGGCCCCACAGGACACCTACTACATAAGGCCACTCTACCAAGAACAGGAGGCATATCAGATATACCTAATAGAAACAAACACAGAGAGGCAGCCAAAATGAGAAGACAAAGAAAGATGTCCCAAAGGAAAGATCAGAACAAAGCTTCAGAAAAAGAATAAACAAAATGGAGACAAGCAATCTACCAGATGCAGAGTGCAAAATTACTGGTTATAAGGATGCTCAATTATCACAGTGAGAACTTCAACAACAAGATAGCAAGCATTAAAAAAGACCATAGAAACCATAAAAAAGAAGCAGTTAATAATGAAGGATACAATAACTGAAATGAAGAATACATCAGAGGAAATCAACAGTAGGTTAGATAAAGCAAATGATCAAATCAGCAATCTAGAAGACAAGGTAGCAGAAAACACCCAATCAGAACAGCCAAAAAAATTCCCAAAACATGAAGATTATTAAAGGGGCCTGTAGGACAGCATCAAGCATACAAATATTTGTATCATAGTGGTACCAAAAGGAAACGAAAGAGAGAAAGAAATTGAAAACCAATTTTAAAAAATGATAGAAAACTTCCCTAACTTAGTGATGGAAATAAACACACACTTAGGAAGCACAGAGAGTCCCAAACAAAATAAACCCAAAAAGGCCCAATTGAGACACATCATAATTAAAATGCCAAAAGTTAAAGACAAAGAGAGAATCTTAAAAGCAGCAAAAGAAAAGAAGTTAGTTATCTACAAGGGAGCTTCCATAAGACTGTCAGCTGATTTCTAAACAGAAATTTTGCAAGCCAGAAGGGACTGGCATGAAATGTTCAAAGTGATGAAATGTAAGAACCTACAACCAAGATTACTTCATCCAGTAAAGCTAGAATCAAAAGACAAAGAGTTTCCCAGACAAGAAAAAGCTAAAGGAGTTAGTTCATCACCACTAACCCAGTATTACAGAAAATGTTGGAGGGACTTTGAGGAAAAATATATATCAAAAATATGAAAAATAAAATGGCAATAACTACATATTTATCCACAATTATTTAAAATTTTAAAAAAGGAGTAAATATTCTAATCAAAATATAGGGTGACTGAATGGATAAGAAAATCAGACCCTTACATATGCTGCCTACAAGAGACTCACTTCATATCGAAAGGTACATACAGACTGGAAGTAAAAGGATGGAGAAAGGTGTTTCATGAAAAAGGAAGTGAAAAAAACTAGGGTAGCAATACTTATACCAGACAAAACAGAGTTTAAAATAGGGCTATAACAAGAGACAAGGAAGGACCCAGAAATCCCATTTCTCAGTATTTATCCAAATAACCCCAAAATACTACTTTGGAGAGACATGTGCATCCATATGTTCATTGCAGCTTTACTTACAATAGCCAATATATAAAAACAACCTAAGTGTCCATCAATGGATGAATGGATAAAGAAGAGGTGGCACATATATATAACAGAATAATATTCAACCATAAAAAAAGAATAAAATCTTGTCATCTGAAATAACATGGACAGACCTAGAGAGTATGATGCCAAATGAAATAAATCAAACAGAGAAAGACAATGCCACATGATTTCACTTACATATGGAACCTTAAAAACAAAATAAACAAACAAACAAATCAGAAACAAACTCATAGATACAGAGAGTATTTTGATGGTTGCCAGGTGAGAGGGTGATTGGGCATGTGGCTGAAAAAGAGGAAAGGATTAAGAGGTACGAATTAGTGGTTACAAAATAGTCATTGTGATAGAAAGTATAGAATAAGTAACGTAGCCAATAATATTGTAATAACTATGTATGGTGTTAAATGGGTACTAGATTTATTGGGGTGATCACTTTGTAAGCTATACAAACTTCTAATCACTATGTTATATACTTGGAACTAAACTAATAAAATTGTTATGTCGATCGTAGTTGAAAACAAAAAAATATATATTTTAAAAAGAGAACTAGCTGGTCCTATCCACATAGTTATCTCAATGAATGATGCTAGAACTCACCTGGCATGGCAAAGAGGAATACATGGACATTTAAAAATATTATTCTAATGAAAATCCCTGTGGATTCAAATAAACTGATAAAAATAACATTTATTTGACCCACACCAATAGCAAGAAAGGAAGGACATTTTCCTTTCAAAATTCCTTTCATCACCAATTATACAACTTTTCACTCATGCACGCATTCGTTGGCCATCTTTGGCAGGTGCCTGTGAAATAATGAAGCACAAAGAAGAAGAAGACAGTCCATATCCTCACGGCGACGAGCAAGTTACTAGGATATTGCTAACGTGCAGTGAGAAGCACCATGATGGGAGATGCTCAGAGACTACATGTGAGTGGTACCCAGTTAGCTTCCAGAGGCAAAGGGATGGGGCAGGGAGTCAAGTTGCAAATTGCAAGTCAACTCCTACTCTTCCCATTATTTCGCCGGTATTCACCTTAATAAGGGCTTGATCTTAGCAGCATCCTGTTAATACTTACACGTTTTATTATCACATTTTCTCAGTTCTAAGAGAGCACAGAGACCGGATGAAACATCAGCTTTATAACAGCTGCCTCTGTTTCAGAAAAGTTAAAATAAGGAGAATACATGCACGTTCAAATAAAGGAAATACGGTTGTAGTGTTCAGGCTTCTTTGGCAACATTTTTGTTCTCCAATATACCTCCGAAAGTGGGACATTTGATAAAATTACATTTGTTTCAAGATCCAGACAAATTCTATATTAAAAAAAAAAATCTCCCACATGAATAGACAGAATGCCACCCTCATACACAGAGGTGAACATGACTGAAGCAAAGAGATGTTTTTAGCCAAGCCATTAATCCAGCAAAGCTTTGTGTTAAGATGTGGATATGTCAGAACAGGTTACCTCAAGTGGGCTTTCTTTTGAACTCGAACTGCCAAAATTCCAAACAGACACCAAAGGGCTTTAGTTTAAGTGGGCAAAAGGTGAATAGTGAGAAGGAAAGCAGAAAGAACAGAAGAGCAGGCTGGTTATCAAAGAAATGCTTCTAAAGGGAGGGGAAAAAGTATAATAAGGAAAGTTTTCAGAAAGTCAACATTCAAGTAAAGCCACATTTAAAAATATAAATCATTCAGAGGCACATATGTAGGAGAAAGAAAGAGTATGCTTTTCAGTTTTCAAGCATACTAGGTAAAGAAAATAAAGAGATACAAACAAAGGCTGGATAAGTGATTATAACCGGGAGTGAGATTCTTTCTAGGCTAGGGAAAAAAAAGAAAAGAAAAACCAAAGTTATAAAATTCCAGTTACCATTTGAATCTGTTGAATACTTGGCTTGTGCTCACTCAAGAGTTTGAAACCATAGCTCATCAACTTTTCCAGCAGAAGCTAATCAAGAAAAAAGACTAAGCCAAATAAAGCAGATAGCGTTCTTGAGTGCTGCCGCAGCTCAAATGAAGAGATGTTCCTGATGGGGTTGGAGAACATTGAAACTAGCAATTAGAATCTATTCTTGCAACAAGTGTTATCACTTGTGCCTATTTCCTTTCAAGGATCCAGAGAGAAGATACAAATGGATGATAGATGCCATCTCTGCCTTCCAGATGCTTAAAATCTCTATAGTTTTGATTTTTAAAGATTGGGAATGATCCACATTTTACTCTGCGGTGGTCATTTAATGGATCTCATCAATGGCATAATAGCAAATGGACCGAATCTGGGTTATAAATGCAGTCGACTGGTTGGAATATTTATAAAGCCCTTTCGACAAACGAGAAAGCATGCAAGGTTGAACGAAGCAGAATACTTACTTTCAAAGAGCTTGTGTGCACCTACCTGGGGAATGAAATGTGCCCACACCATCACCATACAGGACAAAGAGTCCATAAGGAGGGAGTGATAAACCTGGGCTAAAAAAAAGTCTGGAGAAGGAAACAAAAATCTCCTTCCAGGCTAAAACCGTAGGAAGGAGGCAGCATATTTAAGGAAAGAGAGGAATGAAATGATAGCATCTTTACAGCTGCTAATCCCAAGAGATTATGGGAGCTGGGGAAAATTCATAGTCAAGTTAATAAAATGAGGAAAGGGTGCACTCTGTCACTATCACTTGATCTCTATAATCTATCTCTCTCATCCTTGGAGATTCCTAACGCATATTAACATATTGCAGATTCCTGAGGATAAGCCATGGAGATGGAGAGGGAGGGGGAGGAGGAGAGGGAGAGGGAGAGGGAGAGAAAGAGAGAAAAAGAGAGAGAGAGAGAGAGAGAGAGAGAGAGAGAGAGAGGATGAGCGAGCGAACATATGGAATGTCTCCACGATAAGAAGAAATTTGGTGATCCAAGGAACCATGTTGCTGGGATACAATGGACAAGCCTGGTGAAGATGTCTGAGAGATGGCTGTGAAGATGTCTGAGAGATGGCTGGGCATCTGCTTAGAGCAATGATTCTCAACTGGGGTGATTTTGCCTCACAGGGGGCATTTGGCAATATCTAGGGACATTTTGGTTCTCACAGCTAGGGGAATGGGTGCTACTGGGCATCTAGTGAGTAGAGCGCAGGAATGTGCTAATTGGTATCTTCTAATGCACAGGACAACCTCTGCCCTATCTCCTTTCACCTCTGACAAAGAATTATTCAGCCTCAAATGTCAACAGTGCTGAGGGTGGAGAACTGAGTATGGAGAAGGTGAGCTCAGGTGGCAAAGGGCGGGGAGAGATCAAATTCAATGAGACTGACACCCAGACTTGGAAGGGCCTCCCGTGGTCCTGGTCCTCGCTATGAAGAACCAGAATTATTTACTTCTGGAATTTTCCATTTAATATTTTCAGACCTTCATTGGCTGCCATAACTAAAACCGCAGAAAGCAAAACCGTGAACAAAGGAGGACTACTGTATATTTGACCACTATTTTCAGAACAAGGCTGAGGGAACCTTCGGAGATCTCATTTACCCACGGAAATCACCAAGATGATACAATCAAAACACGAGAGCATTTTACAAGGCCACCTAGAAAGACACAATTTTAAGGTTCGAGAAAGTGTTGATTAAGCTACTCTCCTCACCACCCCCTCCAAAAAAAAAAGACACATTGCCTAATAAAAGAAAAAAAAATCAATATATAAAGTTTCTTATTTAAATGTAAATGCACTGTAATAAACAGAAATTACAGTCGGTGACAAGACTTACATTTTGAGGGCTATAGTTCAAAATGAGATACTTTCTGGCTCATAAAAGGTGACTAACTTTTTAAAAGGCTGCAAGGTCATAACTCAGGGATGTCTTTAGTTGACCACAGCGGTGAATATAAAATTAGCATATTTCACTCTTAACAGGAAAGGCCTTTCAGGTCCGCTTCATTATGTAAAACGATTATTCTAAGTAGTTGGCTCTTCAAATCCCCATTAATAACAGGGACTTCTTTACTACTGGCCTCGTTTTTTTTTTTAACCTTTTTTTTCAGATTGAAAATATAATACGTGTTTTTTTGGGGGAAAATGTTTCCAAGTATATCTTCTATGTGGGAATCTTCACTTATAAAAAGCCAACAGATGACTCCATTATCATGCCAGCGAATATTTGTTTTATAAATGCACACACACACACATCTATAAATCTATAAATATACACATTTTTACATCTATATAATTTTAAACACTGTGTAGTATATAGATCTTACATATTTTAGAGATGGGAGATAGGAAATCTGTACTTCTGTCAGCTTGTTTTGAGAGAGGGAGATTGGCCTACTGGTAAAGTCACTGTTGTTCAAGTTTTCTGTCACCTGCAGCTAAAATCATTTCCAACATATATAGAAGTTCAGCCACCACTAGGAACGTGGCACCGACCAAAGGAAGACACTCGATTCCACAGAAACAGAATATGGCACATTCCCCGAGCATGCCATTAGGCCACATTCCAAGAATGAAAGTTTAAGATCTTCCTTGGACAGTAAAGTGAGCAGGTGGCCCCAGTGCTGTAGATGACTATTTCAGTGTCAAAATCACAGGCATGATCTTCCTTCCACTAGGTTCAGGCGTTCCTGGAGCTGGAATACGAGATCTCTTGAAAGAAACAAGACTTATTTTGCTCTGGGAAAAGGGGAAACGGATTGACGGTCCCACTAGGGCTGCTGCATCCTGGCAGGGTTCAGGACACTCTGCCCCCAAATACGGCACCATGGCAAACTGAAGCAACTCGTGCTGAAGGAATTTAAGAAATGACATGTGCAGAAAAGACTTTCTGACGCTCTCCTAAAGTAGGTCATCTGAGAGGTGTCCTCCTTGAACCCCAAAGAGAGGAGAATCCTTCCCTCCAAAGACAGAGGAACTCCGAAAGGATTCTGGACCAACAGGCCCCGCCGACTCTCCCTATTCACGACACCTGCTTCATACCCCTCGTGCCATCATGCCTGTCCACGACTTCCCACTCTTCATCACACCTCGCTCAGAACACTTGGGTTTTACCATTTCTTTGGGTTTTCATTTCCTTCCAAAGGCTCCCATGTCTCATATATCTTACATTAAATAAATCTGCATGTTCTCTCTTGTTAATCTATTATTACAGGATCCCAGTTGAGAACTTAGAAGGGAAGAGGAAAAAGATATTTGTCCTTTTCTACAGTCCTGAGCTTGGGGACTACCGGGAGTTGAAAAGTCTGTGCCCACATCATCAAAGAATCAAAGATAATTATTAGAACTTTGTAAAATTTCCAACTTTGCAGTGTTTCTATCTAGAGACGAAAAATAAAGTTCTTTAAACAATCATTTCTTTTTAAAAGCCCAAAGGGACAGAAATACAAGCTTGTGCTTCCAAAAACGACCCTCAAGGGTGGAGCCTAATGAGAATTTGTATGGACCAAACAAGCAGCAGGCAATGAAGCTATGAGGAAACTGTGTGCAGACTTTCAGACCCCGTGTCCATGGATTCCCACTGCCCAGGAGTAGGACAAACAACTAAAGCACTGTCTCAGGCTGCAAGGACCTGAGATGTCATCTGGTTCTAAGCAAGAGAATCACTGCATCATCCAGTGACTTGGCTTGCTCATCCCTTCCACTCTCAGCTTTCTTGGTGGTTGGGAAGAGCACAGGGGGGGGAGTCGGTTGAGCCTTAGGGCAGGAGAAAGTTGGGGACCTCCTTATTGGTGAACGCATCCCATATACCATTATGATCAGAGTTTCCAAGCTTCATGACATCTGGCTTTATCCACAAATTGCTTGTTTTGCCCTCCCGCTCATACCAGGAAGGTTCTATATACTAGATGAAATGGCATTGAGCTCAACTCGTACTAGGAGAAATAGACCTAGTGATAGGAAGTCTGGTTCGCTATAGGTAAGCAGGGGTCTCTATAGATAAGAAACCTGTAGAGCTCATGGAGTATAACACACTTGAAGTGCTAACTACAGGTGACATCTTGTCGGTTGCTCAAAACGTGGCCTCTATTTACAGCTGCTCTGCACCATCAACCCTTTATAACCCTTCTCCAAAGCTTTGGAAAGGTTTCCATTTTTATACTGCAAGCATTTTCAAAATTCCCCTTCGGGTTGTAAGATTAAGGGCAAAAATCACAAATGCATTAGAGGCCCAGTCACAAAAATGTATCAAAAGTGTATAAATTGTACCAGGGCCTAAATGCCCTGCTGACAGAAACAGACACTAAGCCTCAGCATAGTGGAAACACTATAGGGAATGGTGGGGACTGGGGAAAACAAAAGAAGACACACCCCCAAGCAAAGGAGGCAGCCACCACCTGACACCTATCACTCAGTTGATAGGATGGGAATTCAGTTTTTCCAGAGATCCCAATTTTTCAAGGAGAGTTAGAAATGCATGCTTTCCCCCCATGAGAAGTTCTCATTCTTTAAAACAGTGGCCATTAACTGGAATTCTCAAAATTGCAGGCCAAATAAAGCATGTGCACTATGCACGACTGTGTGTGTGAGCATTCCCTCACGACACAGCCAGTAGATTTTTTGTTGATTGATGAGTACCAGGCACTTTTGAGATGAAGGGGAGAAAATTGTGTCTATGAGGTGTCCTTCATCCCAGGATGGAGAAAGATAAGCAAACTGAAGAGCTCCAAATGAGGAGGAACGAGGTGGATTGAACCCACTACTCAGTGTCTAGTTAAGTAGCAGGCACACCACAGGCACTAAATATATGTTTGTTAAATGAACAAATAACTGAAAATGCCATTTATGTTAACCCTCAAACCCTGAAGTAACATTTTTCTTAATGATTATAATCTTTTCTTTCAATGTGATAAACATGTGTTTTCACAAGAAAATTAAGCAAGTGCAAATATTAAAAGAAAAAAAGATTTTAAAAATTTCATCTCCCAATGCCCCAAAATACATACTGCTACCAATTAGAAATTGCGAAAAAAATTTTACAAAAATGGTATTATACTCTCTATATTACATTTATTATTAATAATTAAGGTCTATTACTTAAGAAACAATATTACAAAAACTACAACCTTTTATATTATATATTATTACATATTAATTATATTTATATTATATGTTATTTAGTTTCTATGAGTAGAAACAAAAGGAACTGTTAAGCTTCAGATAACTATAGGTATACATATTTCAGATAAATATATATTTATTCCAAGAGTTATTATTTATATATATATATACATGTGTGTATACATATATATTTTCCAAGAGAAATTAATAACTACAATACCCCTCTAAATTAAAAAATATGTATTATGACATAACCTAAGAATTCACTTTCTAAAACTTCATCTCTATTGTCACCTTTCAATAATCTATAAATAATCATATATATAGCAATCTATTTCTTAGGGATGCTTTGACCCCAGGAGAACGATTTGAGAAAGTAATTCCTCCTTGAACCACCTCTTCTTCAACCTTCTCTTAACTACCACCATCCAAACACTGAAGGAAAAAAAAAAAACACCTGGATTTTCATCATTTCAGGTAACATCTCCTGTCAAAAGGATTGCCTCTCTCTAATCTTGTCATTTAGCTTCCAAATTATGTGGAGATAAATGAATGCAGCAACCTTTTGGCTGCCAGATAATTTTATCAGCCTCATTTATGGCTTTCTTTAGATTGCATTAACTGCCATTTCCTGGGAGATAAAAGATAAAGTGCGCCTTATGCAAAATGCCCCACTGGAAGCCACCCACAGCATTAGGAGGCTGAAGGTAAAAGAGGTGAGGACACAAACTAATCCATCAGCGGCAGGGTTAATTCTGATCAGTGTCCTGGGCAGCTCAAGCCAGACGCCTGTTCGGCAGGCGTGCTGAGCCACAACTAAAATCTGTCCTGGGAAAACTTCACACAAGCCCAAACAGAACTTGAAGCAAGGTCTGTGCACTTTTTCATTATTTTTCTTAAACAAATGCACCCTTAGAAAGAAAAGTTCTGATGACATTTCAATTCACTGTCCTATGAGTTTAAGTACATGACAATGTGCTCACCTGTGCTATAGATATAAAAAAATAAAAGTTCATGTGCTTAAAAAGTTTATGTTGTCCTTGAAGGGGACATCAGGGGAGGGGAGAGGGAAGTTGCCAGTATAAAATATAAAATGGCAAAGGATTAAATTAAATGAATGAGAGTTGCCAACTAAAATCACTTTTACCAAAAAAAGAAAGGCTAAGGCAGGTAGTGGTGGTGATTATTACATCAGTGCATACGCTGTTGATCAAAACTATTGAAGTGTCACCCCATGGTGATTATGGATTGTAAGTTGTACCTCAAAAATGTTGTGTATGTGTGTATTTTAAAGAAAAGGGAAACAGAAAGGTAAAGCATGTGGCTTCCTGCTATTGATTTTGTATTTTACTTACTTAAGACTTTATCATTGGGGAGAGCCAGGTGATGAGAGCTGGATTTGTTTTGCAATTCCTTGAGAGTCTGTAATTGTTTCAAAATAAAAAGTTAAGAAAGGTATTGTGTCTAAAATTGGGGGAAAGTTTATGAATACATTCAACAGAAATATTTTTTAACCTACACTCAACCAAGTTCTGCCATTCCGTATGTATTTTTTAATGTTCATTGAGATAAAGATTCACGAAATCGCAAAGATATTACAGACGAATATCATATACCCCTTCACCTAGTTTGCCCAAAGGTTTTATCTTATGCAACTACAATATCAAAACAAGGAAGTCCATACTAGTAAAATGTGTTTATAGTTCCATCATTTTATCCCATGTGTGGAATCATGTAACTGCCACTGCAGTCAAGATACAGAATTATTTCACCACCACAAAATCCCTCTCATGCCAGCCTTTAGAGTAGCACCCACCCTTCCCCTTCACCATTCCTAACCCCTAATAAATATTAATCCATTCTGTAAGCTGTATAATTTTGTCATTTCAAAAAGGCTATATAAATCAAGTTAAATCAAATAGCATGTGCTCTTTTGAGATTAGCTTTTTTTCACTTACACAGATTGTCCTTGAAATCCATCCCATAGTCATTCAAACAGTTTTTCGAATTTTCTTCGAATTATCTATAGTGTTTTTGAGTGTACTTCTTTATATATCAATTTTTAGTGGTTATTCTAGGTGTTACATTATACATACACAATTTATCATAGCGTACTGATGTAGGCATTTCACCAGTTAGAATGAAGTACAGAAAACTTACCTCCCTTTAAAGTCTTTTTCCCTCACCCAATTATAAAATAAATTACTTTAAATATTTCCTTTCTGCACCTTGAGAAATACATCAGAGAAACATAATTTTTCCTTCAATTGTCAAACATAAGAAACTCATGAAATGAAAGTCCATTTACTCATATTTTTCCTCTTTCTGTTGTTCTTTCTTTATTCTTGATATTCCAAGATTCCTTCTTTTATCATTTTCTTTCTGTTTTAGGGATTTCCTTAAGCCATTCTCTTAGGATAGGTCTGCTGGTGACAAACTTGTTTTGCTTTCCTTTGTCTGAGAATGTATTAATTTCTCCTTCATTCCAAAAAGGATACTTTTGCAGGATATTGGATGCTGGGATGACTTTTTGCTCTCATCACCTGAAAAATGATACACCACTTCTTTCTTGATTCTGATCAGAAATCCACTGTCATTTGAATAGTGTTTCCTCACAGTAAGGTATAGTTTCTCTCTTACTCCTTTCAAAGCTTTGTTTTCTTGCCCTTAGTTTTCAAAAGTTTCATTCTGACAGGTCTTGACATGATATCTTTGGGTTTATCCTGTGTCAGACTTGCTCAGCTTCTTTAATCCATAGGTTTATGGTTGGTTTGTTTGCTTGTCAAATTTGAGAGCTTACAGTAATTTACTATTTCTTTAAATATTTTTCAGCACCATTTTCTTCTTCTCTGAGACTCTGAAAACATGAATTTAAGATCTTTTGTTATAGTCTCATGGATTCCTGAGGATCCATTCATTTTTTTCAGTCTATTTCACTCTCTTGTTCAGACTTGACCATTTCAATTGTTCAGTCTTTAACTTCACTGATCCTTTCTTCTCTTCTTTCCATTCTATTATTGAGCACACACATTGAGTTTTTATGTCAATTATTTTATGTTTGGTTCTATAATTTCTATTTGGTTCTTCTTTATACCTTCTATTCTTTGGTGAGACTGTATTTTTTGTTTGTTTCAAACATATTTGTAATTTCTTGTTGCAATAATTTTATAATGACTGCTTTGAAACCTTTGTTGGCTAATTCCAACATCAGTATCACCTCAGTGTGGGTGTCTATTGATTGTTTTCTCTGATTCCACTTAAGATTTTTCTGTCCTTGACATGATGGCTATATTATGACACTCTGGATCTCATTCTAATCTTCTGTTTTGCCAAGCCTTCTCTGGAACCATGCAGGTTGGAGAACAGGGAAGCTGCCTTGTTAGTGCACAGTTGTGGGGAAGTGTAGATCTAATAAAAATATTGAGCATCTAATATTGCCAGGTTCTGGAGATATAACAGTGAGTGATATAGGTAGTGCCTCTGCACCCACAGAGCCTATGTTCTAGTGAGGAAAGCAAATTTTTAAAAAAAGAACAGAAATTAGTATATGAGTTTATGTTTGTTATAACAAGACTCAAGAAAGAAGTGACCAAGCTGAGGTGGAGAATAACAGACAGTGCCAGAGGTTAATAGGGAAGGGGCTCTTTAAAGAAGCGACATTTTAGTGGATTCTTAATGGATGAGAGGGAACCAGCTTGGCAAAGGAGCGAGGGAAAGAGTGTTCCAGGAAGAAGGAACAACACACACATTGTCCTTGCTGAAGGAAAGAGCTTGGCTTGCTCATGGAACTAAAAGGAAGCCAGTAAAACTGGACGATAGAGAGCCAGTGGGGAGAGACAATGAGGAGGTTGATGGGAGAGGCCAGGAGTGCTGTCCCAAGGCAGATTTGACCCATGCCTTAAAAACAACAACAACAAACAACAACAACAGCAACAACAACAAAACTTTTGAACAATTTCCGAATACTTCCAAGACTCATTTTCAGTTTTCATATTACAGAAAATGTGGACTGGCCACTTCCAGTTTCTGTTGCTTAGATTACTCCAGATCATACTCTAAAATCAGCTTGTGAAGGAAACCTGCTATTCTCAGGTGAATTGGCACAGGAGTCAAATAATCTGTTGATTCCAGTACATTCACCACATTGTCAAGATGAGTCTCATCTCTTAGGCTCTTCTTCAAAGAGAAGCATGTAATATTTGTTAATACCCATCACCGTCCTCAAACAAACTGAAAACGAGTAAGCACAGAACAGCCTAGAAACAGGCTAACCAAAATACACTGTTTGCAAGTTTTACACAAAGCAAAAAAGAGAGAAAAAAAAAGAGAGAACTGCCTATCAATGATGCATGATGTCAAAAGCAGCAATATGATTGAAATATTATGGAAAGTCACTGCCTTTACTGTCAATGCCAGATCGGAACCAAGGGTACCTGATGCTGTTTAATTCAGAGGAGCCATAAATCTGGAGCCCACAAAAACATCTGACAACAGTTAGAGATGTTTTGTAAATGTGCATACATATTTATAAACATGACAGCAGAAGCCGACCAACTGAATAAGTGTGCTTCCCGAAAAGTCATCTGAAAGTCAAAAAAAGCCATTAATTACTTTGTCACGACAACCTTGTTCAATTTCATCTCAGGTGACTTATCAGCTTTGATACAGAACTAAAATTTTAATACCAAATTGCAACCAGCTACAGAGGCAGCATACCTTAAAACACAGAGCTTCTTCTCTTTCTTCTAGGCAACATTAAACTAATCTGCCCTGACAGAAGAGGACTCTTCGAAACTAGCTAGCGAGTCTCCCAAATATGAAGCAGTAACCCAAATGTCAATTACTTTTCCAGTAGTAGACAAATTGCTAGCACACTAATGCAATTTAAGCCCAATAATCAGATAACAGGACTACAGAGAGGGCCTGGTGACAGAGCTTCTGAGATAATAGAATCTAGTGTCCTACTTCTTAAATATTAACATCATTCTGTCTCAGTCAATCGGTTTATGGTAATTTAAAAAAAGGGCAAAGCAAATTCCTTTTATTGCTAATAATATTGTGCTACTGCAGAGTTAGCTTTGAAGGTTAACAATCTATGGGGTCAAAACTTAATCATGTGTTATTGTGCATTTATGCATTTTTCTTTCATCTCTTTCTTTTGGAATACTCTCTCTTTGTGCAAAGCCAAAGGTTTATTAGAAACGCATGTGTGTGTGTGTGAACACACACACAAGCACAAACACAATGCATTGACAATAGGCATCCATTGTCAAATCAGGCCATCCAACTCAATTAACAAAAATACTATAAAGAAATCAACCCCTTGATATCACATACATTCTAAAATATCTCAAATTGATCACATTTTCTCCCTCCCCTCATCCCATAAATGGCTCATTTTGAGGACACTGGAGCTATGCCTACAAATTAATCTCAAAAGTGATGTGCTCTGTTCCTCCCTCTTCACTATGATGCTCATATTTTTGTGCTAGACTCGAATATTCCACAGAATATTAGTTCCAGTTTCAGTTAAACAGTGACTTGGTTTGTTTGGATAGTTGTATGGATTTTGTTATTCTTATTTAATGGATTTTTTTTTCCCAGTGCCTAATGGATTCGGAAGCTTCTAGAGCATTCTAGAATAAGCCAGAATGAAAGTGAATTCCCCAAGACGTAGTTCCCTGATGTTTTCAATAATATATCTGAATGGTTGGTTGGACGGGCTGACTTTGATCTGGTCACAATACAGATTCACAGAATGACTGCATCCAAAACCAAATACCGTATCTCCATTTTCCCAACTGTATAATGGGAGAAATTCAAGCTTTTTAAAATTTTCTTTGAGAAGAATTTGGTGGAAAATGAGGTAAGTGGGTGAGGAGATTCTATGCATTGAGTATCACCAATATTAGTAGGAAGAGAAATAATGGGGTTACCCACCATGCCTACTAAAATGTTTAGACTACAAGAAGAAACAAACAACTAGCTGGATAAAAAAACAAAATTATATATGTTGTTTTGGATGGTGACATGACATCCATTCATGACAAAAAAAAAAAAATAACAGCAGAGTTGATGGCACGTTGCCAGTTAATGTGACGTGTGTGTGTGTGTACACATGCCCACCCATGGATCAAGTACAGGCAGGAAGCATGACAGGTAAAAGAAACTGCTCCAAAGGTATACCCTTAGGCATTGCCTTAAGAAAGCTCTAGAGCTGCATGCTGACTTATTTGTGAAACTGCCTTTGTCTTACATTTTTGAGGAAAGTCCTTTTTCTCCCTAACTGGGTGTCCTCCCCTGTTAAACAATGAAGATGGGATGAAAAACCTCAACACTCCTTTACAGCTGACAGGAAGTTCATGGGTCAACACGAAGAACAATAAATTATTGAATCACCAGGAAGATCTCTCAGAGCAATTCAATATGCCAAGACAATTTTTGATTGTTGAAATAGAATTACCTCAGGAATAGATGCATGAATGCGGTAAGAGAGAGTGGAGACACCGCTCCTACAAAAATCAGGTTCTGAATAAATGAGTAAGGCAGAAATATCATATGGAACCAAATTTATCCTTTGTTGAGAAGGAGGCGCATGGAAACATGTAATGATACAACACAGCCACATTTTTCTCCCAACTCAGAACATCTTATTTTTTCATTCATTTGAGCATAGGACAAAGTGGTTAGCTTGCATTTAAGGTCATGGAGAATCACATGTATTCCTGGTCACATGACAATACTCTGAGGTACTCACAATGGGGAACTGAACCTCCAATATTTACACCCCATCTCATGCTCCTCAGACGTATAGTCAGTTCTACTATAATGCTTGTTTAGAAAACGTGAGCACGTTCCAGTGAATGGATATAGCAAGGAACCAGCTGAGCATATTGAGAATTTCACATTTGCTCACGCTTGATTTCATCTGTGAAAAACACTAGGTTAACACAGAAAACTCCACCCAGCTGAAATGAGCTGTACAGAAATGCACACACACAAGCACACATTTCAAACACTTACCTGCTACTTCAGTTCACAGCATGTGCTATGAGTCACAACCATCCACATCTGGGATCACAATTTTCAGATTACTCTCCTTTTCTGTCCCTTCAAGATAACTTGCAAGCTGCAGCTTTTCTAACAACTACCCCCACAAGAAAACTTCAGGTCTTCTTCAAGATAAAGGTACATCTTTTGTGTAGCACTTATGGATTTTAACCATTTAATACATGTAAACTGTGCTGTGTGTGTGTGTGATTTTGTGTCACTGATGAAGGTATCCATACTCCCATTTTCCCCAGAGGCCCTGTGGATTTTATTGCGTGATTTAGCACAGTGCGGTGATTTTTAGAAACACAGATATCATGCTATAGCAAAACCGATGGTATATGCTCTGACTAAGAGAACGGACAAGTGGAATCACAGCATCATTTCATTTTTTTCTCTCTCTCTTTCTTCTATCAGGTGACTCGACTACATTACAGAGTCTCAAAATTGCACTCCGTGGGGGCATACAATGAAAACGGTTGAGCAAAGGAATGAAAAAGACCATC
This sequence comes from Macroglossus sobrinus, assembly GCA_004027375.1. Lineage (NCBI taxonomy): Eukaryota > Metazoa > Chordata > Mammalia > Chiroptera > Pteropodidae > Macroglossus > Macroglossus sobrinus. The sequence goes on from PVKZ01002412.1 coordinate 157,052, forward strand.
CAAATTCTTGGGAGGATTCTAACTATGAGGCTGCAGCTCTAATATAAATGTGGTGTAGTCATCTTTCCAGAAGTATGAGGTTGCCTCATGCTCCTTCACCGTCTTTCAGAATCAAGGTGTTCCCTGAGATAACAGAAGTAATCTGGCTTCCCTTCAAATAATATCCTCACAGCAGCTCACTGCCAGCACCCTCTGAACATCTTCATTTGTATTTTCTGAATGGTGCCATCTCTGGGCCTGACCCATGCTGTTTGTCCAAGGTCAACAGCTCTGGATGGTTGGGTGTTGGTGAACATTCGAGCTATAGTTTATGGCTATGCTCAAGAGTGTTTGCACAGTCTAGGATGTAACTTATGTGTTTTTGTTCTAGGCTTGATAACCGTCTGATAGGTGGCTCTGGCTAAGGGTGTTGGTAGAGTGGTGTATAAATTTGTTGTGCTAGCAAGCATCCCACACAAAATAAAAAAAATGTACAATAAGTCCCAAATATCTATTGACATACGGTTTTACTTCTTTGCTGGTTTTCACAGATGAAACCCATCCATCCCACATTCCTCTTCTAAAAAGTTTGAAGTGCACAGCTCCATGTGAATATGTAGACACCTCAAATAATCTGCATCAGGTGAGTATTATTTAGTTAACTCAAATCCGTTATATTATTACTGAGATTAAAGACCTTTTGGTCCAATGTCCTAGAAAAGCAATAAATCTGAATTAGATCTACCATTTTAGTCATTCAGGATTAGACCTTTTGGTGATGTGATCCATTAACATGCTTTAAATCTATTGATTCATCCTAGAAAGACACAATTTAAGCTCAGAAGTCACAAAATGAACTTTCCATTAAGTTTGAGAGACTATGGTCACAGCTCATTTGACTTTTATGAACTAGAAAATGTGATGTAGACCACAATAGCATTCTATTAGGGGAACTCATGCATTTAACCATGTAGCAAAATACTGTAGTCAATTATGTGAACACACACCTATTTTACACATGGCTGGTTTTCTGACTTTAAATTATTAAGAATGAGCATTTAGCTTGTTTTAAGGAGTATTTACTCCCAAGTAAAAGACTTGTAATAAAACTTTGTTCAAAAAGTAAATTAATATTTTTCATTTATATTAATTTTTTCAATAAGAAACTGGAATTGAGCATAGAAACTTTTGCTGTATTTATTTCTTTGCCTCAGAAGAGAAAACACGTGATCTGTCTGCTCTTCATAAATGAAAAAAAATATATATTCTATCAGGGAGGGAAGAAAAAGCTCAATCAGAAGCAGATTTGGAGATTCATCTGCCAGCCTGGGAAACATAATGATAATGTAAAAAGGGGATGACAATGGAGGGGAAAAAAACTATTTAGATAAGGTTTAGTTTCCCTTTTCTAGAGTTCATCTTGATGGTGTACTCTATAAACATCATTTTCTCTCAATATAATTTTGTGTATATTAGTATTATACTTAAGCCAGACTATATTAATATCAGACTCATTATTATTCAATATTTCAGCAAGGGTACACTTTAGTTCCAAACATAATTCAGCCAAGTTCTACACTGAATCCATTACCATCGACTTTTAACTGTGATACTTTCCCCCCAAGTTCCTAGTCATAAAACCCTGACTATTCAAAAGCCTGAAATGTTAGAAATTATCTAGTCCAAATCCCTCATTTTCAAAAGATGAGTTAAGTCTCACAACGGTTAAGTGACATGCTCAAGGTCACACAGTTCCACAAAGACAACCTTTCACAGAGGCATTCACTGTCCTCTATTTCAACTTCTTAAAAAGTCTACCTCTATTTTTCTTTAAACAAAATCTTCCTTAGGTGTCACTCATAAAGGTATAGACAAAACAAGTAACCTCCTGAAAGTGTTTGAAGATTGTTCCTATCTATATCTTCTTCCCTTGAATCTATCTTGTCATCAAGTCTTGTTGACTCTTTCCTCTTTTTATCTACCCTAGTTATCTTTTATTCCTTCTGCACCATCATGCCCTGTCTTGGCTCTCACCCCTAAATGTGTGTCTGAAGCCCAATGAACACGAGTGCTAGAACTTTTAGTCCCACTGTCATGCTGCAGCTATTGCTGCTATCATCTGGTTTTACATTTGCAGAAAATAGAGAGGCCAGGTTGAGTTCAAGAAATAATAGAAAAGTGAATTGATAGTAACTAATCATTAATCATTCTCAGGTGGGTCCAAGATGATAGAGAAGTGTCCAACATGGGTAAGCCAAGTATATGTGTGACTTGCCAAGATGGAGGATCCAGGACAGATGAGGGTGGTACAGGCAGGGGGTGGGTATTAAATTCAGATTCAGACATAATGAATGAAAGGTGTCCGTGAGATATTCATGGCCCTGGGGCCACTGAAGATATGTAGGAAGAACTATAAGGCTCAAGTTCAGAAGAAACATTAGGTACTAGAAATAATATTTTAGAAAGCCATCAAGAAATACATAGGGGTTAAAAACACAAACTGAAGGACATCACCCAGAGGGAGAAAGCATGGAGTAAGAAGAAATGCATCTTTAAACATGCATTCACTTAACTAACACTATTTCATAAGCTCCCAATATAAAGCTCTTTATTTGTTCTTAAATCATTAGCCAAGTGTATATTTTTAACTAATGGATTTAGCTTATAACTGGAGAGAGTGTATCTTTTTCTTTCCCTTTACTCCACTTCAGTACACACAGTGTTGGAAAAAGTACACGGTAGATGCTTTTAAAATGTCGTTGGATGGTGTTAAACATCATTTTAGCTTTTGGAATCCAGTCTAGGCAGTAAACAGTGATGACCTCAATGCAGAAAATGCAATAAAAGACAGAACAGGGTAGGAAATCAATGTTTTCATTTGTAAGAAGAGAGAAAAAGGAATAAACCAGACATTATTAGCATGATATATAAGTATGGCATAGCCCCATTTATATCACTTGCATTAAGAATAAATTGCCTGAATAAATTCTATTATTCTAAGAAATAGCACAAATAACAAGCTGACAACATCAGGAAAAAAGTGAAAATAATAATGTTGATATTGCTGGAATTGTGTGTTATTTCTCTATTTCCAGTTGCATGAATCTAGTTAGGCAATAATTCAAATTTGGTGGTAGGCTCAGTTTTTAAAGTCACATTCATGTATCCAAATTGAAATCTTCCAAAATGAGGCTAATTATTTATTATTAATAATAGCCTGGACTAATGTCCACTGTGTCCCATGCAATGTGTTGAGTGCTGAATACTTCACATAAATTATTTGAAGCACCAACAATAAAAAAAAAACCTGAAAGATAGCTATTATGCTGATATTATAAATTATGGAACCAAGGCTACATTAGGTCACATAATCAAAATAACACACTAGTAACTTCGAAGAAACAAAAATCTAACACATGGCTTCCTCTAATGCAGCAGCAATGAAGAATGAGCTTTGTGATCCTGGGCTCAAACTCCTGATGAATCCCGTATAGCTATGTTACCTTAAATAGCTTAATCAATTCTTTTGAGCCTCAGTTTCCTCATCTGAAGCAGGGGACGATGAAGTCTACCACATAGAGCTGTTTGGAACATTAAGTGAGAATGTAAGCAATGCACTTAATACAGTTCCAGGGCTAAGTAAACGCTCAGAAAACGGTAGCTGCTCATGGTTAGGAGAAAACAGATGGAAGAACAGGAGACAGCGGTCAGGACCTTGGAAAGCAACTTCCGTTACAGGCAAACACCCACGGAATCAATGGAGGATGGAGCTTTGAGAATGAAAAGGGTATTGGCAATGCCAAACCTCGTAGGGAGGATAAAAAAGAGACTCAAATTGTCCAAAAGAATGGGCAGTTTCAACGTAAGAGTTAAGGTAAATCTCAAATGGTGGTTGGTTAAGGACTGAATACAATTCAAAATGTTTCACACGTACTGCCCTGGTCACTGCTAAATGCATTGCCTGCCTTATCACGTCTCTTCATTTTGTTGAAGCAGCCCATATTTCTGCCCTCATTTTTCAAATAATGCAATTGAAGCTCCCTGGGTTAAGCGACTTGTTCTAGGTCACTTAGCCAGTCTGCCCTCCTGATCTTATGTGGCCTCTTTCTCTTAGTACCCTTCTCACTGAAACTTAAAAAAAAAATATGGATATTGAGTTGTGTCAAAATTCTTAACTCCTAGGAAGAGATCATCTGATCGACCAGCCCCACTCATAGCTTTCCTTAGTCTAATCAACTCCGGCCAGTGAGGGCGATCTTCAATCTATTGAGAGAATCACAAAAACCCTGGATGAAGTTTTCTAAGAGGTGAGAAGGTGAAATGGACCTACTGCCTCCCCAACAGGATTCGCTAACTTTGAAATCATTAAATCCATTAGAGAGAAACAAATCTAAAGGTAAATTTGTAAAATGGCTTTAATCGCACTTTCCCTCATGGAATGAAGATAAACATTCTAAATATTTCACAGCCATTGGACAAATGGAATTTTTCCTAACTACCAAGGCACCGAGTTGGGACCTTTAATTGAACTTAGGTAGGATATAGTGTTTAAAAATTGCTTGTCTCTCGTGAAATATTAGCTTGAGTATTGCTTCTTATGAGATGGAGCCCAATGAAAATGCTTTTTTATTAATGATAATAAACAATGTTCACTGAAAAGCTTTTAATGCATCAGACCCTGTGCTAAACACTTTATATGTATAAGCTAGTTTAATCATCCCAGCAACCTCACAAGATAGGTGTTTTCACCATTCCTCATTTATATATGACAAAGCAGACACAGAGAGTCTAAAGCATGTATCCAGAGTTAACCAGTTAGTACGTGAAAGAACCAAGGTATGCATTTGAGTCCCTATCACCATGTGTCTAAAATGTGGGTACCAGACAGTTTCTACCATTAATTGAAGTAGACATAAAAGCTGTTTAATGACCATTCCATTAAAGATACCAGTTATTCATCTCATTGGTAGTTCTTCCAGAGGACAAAATGCCATGCCCATCTCCACCCTGCTCATGAGTCAGCTACCAACACAAGTTTGATGTGACATGGGGAAGAGCACAGCCATCCCACAGTTAATAGTGTAGACTCTCCTCTCAATATCCAAAGACTGGTTCTGAGAAGTGTTCTGGGAAAACTCACTGCATTAAATAGGACTGACATCCTCCAAGCTAAATCGCAATGGGGAAGAAAACATAGAGACTTAATAGTGATTGGTATGGAGGAGGGAGCAGGTGGCAGATTCATTAAATGCTGCATTCTTCAATGCTGAAATACGTGCCTGGAAGTAACATAAATGTTATCATCCCATGGCCCTCTTCCTCAATCCACTGGACGCTGTTTAGTACCATTCTGTCTCAAGAAACATTTACAGAATTCCATGTCTGAGACTCATTCCTTTTACTAATCATTATGTCCTCTTAGTGGTGGCTTATATATGAAAGCTGATTCTTCCTTCCCAAAATTGTAGGATTTCTGTTAGAAGATTATATAATCCAGTAAAAAATTCTCAGAACCAAGAGTCATGATATCTGCATTCCAGGTAAATCTTCTTCATGGGTTTCCATAAAAATTTTGTTAAGTCACGAAAACTCTCTGGCCTGAATTTCTTCTTTGTTAAATAAATGAAAACATCTTCAAAAACTCTAAAGCACCGTAAAAAAAATCAGAGATTGCACTTCAGATCATGCAAAATATTACAGATAATTCTTGTTTTCTTATCCTCATTTCCAGCAACTATGTATTTTCTGTAAAATATTAGCTTTTATTCTGCCCAATAAAGTATGCGTTAAGTGGTACATTCGTAACTTTATAAAAATATGGCAATCATAAAATGGAGTATGGTTAATATCTTCTACCATGATATACGTCTTGAGATGCAGTGCCATGTGCCACCCGTAATTCTCAGCAGTGACTCAGAGTCAAAATCTGGCCTTATTTGCCAGTAAAAGCAAATGTCATCTCTTTCCCCTCCTCTGGTAATAAATTCTACTGCAACAGAAAACTTGAAACAGTGGGTTATTATAATTGCAGGCCCCATGGTAGCAAGAAGACAACATTAACAGCCAATTAATAGGATATTTTCACGTAAAGCTCCACATAAAAATCCTGCCCTAGCCTGATATTCAAACCTACCAATGGAGGTGACTCCGGTTTAACTCGTGCTTGTATCAGATGAGAAAACACAGGCACATTATTCAATCCAACTAAGCTGTCTGTTTAGAAGATGCTTCAGGACTGATTAATGACAGAAAACAAAGAGAACTGCTCTGACCGTGGCTGTCAAGGTCAAATGCACGAGCAGACAGAACCAGGAGAGCCAGGGACTTTGCCCGAACTGGATTTAGGCTGCTGGTCTCACATTTTGGCTGAAGCCACTGGAGTGTTGTCATTCCCTCCCGTTTCCAGTCATACCACACGCAAGATGAAAGGCATATGGCACCTTTTCCCAACTCGGTGTAAATGTGGGCTCTAAATTAAGCTTTAAGCCTTTTAGAATCCTTTGCCAGCAAGATAAAATATATAAGCCATGATATTTTGAGCACCATATTTTGTGCAATATGCCTTGCAGCACAGGATTCAATCAGTTTGAGGGTAGGGCCAACAGCAACTAAGTCAAGCCACATCTTTGATAGAAGAAATTGACAGATGTGTGTTCCCCGAGAGCAACAACGTTAGGCAAATAATAACGATCACAACAACAACAGCGACAGCGCCATCAACCATCATCAGGTGCTTCCCATCCAGGCACAAAGCTGACAGCTTTATGCAGATTTTCTCATTTAAACTACATAACAACCCTATGGGGCAGGGCCTTTTATTATCCTAATTTTCGGAAAGAAAAAACAAAGGCTTAGAAAATTAAGTCCTGTACTCCAAGTGAGCCAGTCACCTGCATGAAACTGGGATTCGGACAAAGGAACTAGGACTCCAGAGGCTGCACACCAGACAACTATAGTACACTGTTGATACTATAGACTGAATAGCACCTACAGTGTAGCTACTACACAGTATATGGAAATTACTCTTAAGTTTTGATTAGGGTCTACTAGCTTTGTGAACTCAAGGTCACTAAACAAGCCATCAGAGCAAGGTAGACTCATTCAAATGACTGCTCTTCATTCATTCATTCATTCATTCATTCACTTATTCAAACACTAACTGAACATCTACAGAACTTGAAGCACAAAAGTATACCCTGAGCGAGGACTTCACAACTACATATTCTGGGTGTGGGGTGTAAAGAAAAACAGATTCATGCACTATACTTGTTGTTATGACCTTCACTCACTCCTTTGAGTTTGAGCAAAAAAATAATAATAATAAAAGTACACATATATACATATACTTACAAACACACACATATATCCACTCAAAAAGAATTACTCTTATTCATGTCACAGAAGAAAAAAAAAAAGAGCACGGCCTATCAGGTTTTTGGTGGAAGGCATGAACTCTAGAAGTGAGACTTTCTTAACCACATCTAGAGAGAGAAAATTCTGAGGAACAGGTGAACTGAGCCTCCAAGAAATGCAAGCTCTCCTTTGTAGCTACTTCTAAGGGTAGCAGGTCATGGTTTAAAACACCTCCAGCAATTTTAGCAGGTAGGTCAGCTCTGTGCTCTGAGTTCTCTGACACCTAGGCCGTCTCTCCAGCTTTTAGCGCGGGTGATGGGTGCAGTGGCCCCAGAGAATGGAGGCAACATCAGAACCACGGGCACCATCACATGTCGCTCTGTTTGCCTGATCCCTCTTCCTCAGTGCCCTTCTGCTGGTGCGGGAAGCAGATACTATTTGGAAGTGGTTGAGAGGATCAGCTGTGCTAACTGCACTTTTCCCTGTGGGCAATGCAAAAATAAACAAACAATGGAAGGCGACAGAGAGAGTGAGCACACCTGCACAAGAATTCCAAGGGTGGTCTTGCCACAGGGGCAATCAGAGCACCTTGGGGAGATGATAATTAAACTCTCATAATTCTAAATCCCACACAGACTCTTGTGCCAGAACGAGATGCGGGCCTGAGAAGACACATTTCAGCACACAGGAAAAGTAGCTTTGTTTGCACATGGAAATATGAGCATACCTGACTAAGGGTGTACATAGTTCTCCTGAAAGGGCTAAATCACAATTACTCTGAGCAACCTAAGGGTTCCCTGTGACTGTGGGAGCCGGCGACTCTGCATTAGCAACTAAGAAGTTTATTTTGAGTTGGTAAAAATAGGCACTTGTGAACCAGCATGTGAGACACTTTTTAAAGCAGTTTCCTGATACAGACGAGAGAGCCCCATTTTCCAGCCTCTCTGTAGGCGCTGTGTATCCACCTCTGGTTTCTGTTTCATCCCCGATGCTTGTTACATTTGGTTTTATAACATTTGCTCTGAAAGCATTCATTATAATAACCATCTGACAGCTGCTGGTAAACAAAACAACTGCATGACAACAGATGGAAAATGGAACCATTGGGTGGTGGTGAATGTCGCAGGTAGTTTTCAGAGGTCATCTAAAACCAGAGATTCTTGGTATCTGGGCCAAGGTCCGTGGCAGGTTAAGAGATAAATAAACGCATTCGAATATTTCAGAATTGACTAGCTTCATTTTGCATTGTGCTTGGGGTATCATTTGATTTTGGTTCACCAAATTTCCTCTCCATCTCTTTTACTCCAGATCCCTTAGTAAAAGAAAATCAAATTGCTCTTTCAGCACGATAATGCTTGGTAATATAAAATTGATATATTTGGCTAAAAAAGAGCTGTATGTGCTTCAGGTCTCGGCGTTAAGAAAGTTTGCAACATTCTGATTTGCAGTCAAAGATAAGAACGAGGCAGGCGCACCATAATATGAAATTCCGTATATATATTTCTTCCTCCACTTCATGCAGTGTGGTCTCATTACTTCCAAGATTTCTTCGTTCACAGCTTTATAGTTTTTAATTTAGTTACTGAAGTTGATAGCACTCTGGTAGCCGAGAAACAAGGAGTTAGCAGAAAATCTAAGCAGAGATAAAATATATCGATCCTTATTTTGTTTTCCTCATAGCCGAAGGTTTCTGAGATCATACATGTTTTTTCTTTGTGTAAAATAGACAATAGTATCAGGGAAGAAACTGCCAGCCAGGTTTTTATAAAGACTGCATTTTGTGTTTAATTATCTTTTTTTTTTTTTTGTGATAAAACAAAATCAATAGTGGCGGATACTCGTCTTCTCAAATCTTTGTTTCTTAATCTTTGGGAGTAAAAACTTTCTCATGGTAGAAAATTAGACAAATACAGGGAAGCATAAAAATGAATCACTCATAGTCTGCCTTCCTGAGATAACCACTGTTGATGTTTGGTATATTTCATTCCAGTTCTGTGTGTGTGTGTGTGTGTGTGTGTGTGTGTGTGTGTGTGTGTGTGTGTAAAAATTACATATATAAGCTGAACTAGTCTCATTATGCCGTAAAATTTTGTCAACACATACGTGCCTGATATATCCATACACACACACACACACACACACACACACACACACACACACACACCTCTTAATATTAGTAACAATCTAAGAGGTACCAGATCCAGAGAGAAAAACTGACTTCACTCTTGGTATATGCCAAATATTTGCTAACATTATCTGTATCCTCCTCCCCCTGTTCCCACCTTCCACTACTGCCCACTTTGCCATCATACCCAAGCAGTCACCAAGCAAGGTACATTACCTCCTAAATACTTTGAATTAAACATATCTCCTTCTCTCTCAGTTCCAACCTGTGTCCTGATCTCCAGCCCGGATTAATATAAACATCTCCTGATATACTTGGGCCCCATTTGGTCTCTTCCGATCTGTTTTCCACAAAGCAGCCAGACGGACCTTCTAAACGTGTATGGGATCAGGTTCCCCACTGCTGCTCCCATCCCAGGTGACTTCCTCGAGACTGCACCACACTTCTCTGGACCTCCTATAGGAAGCCCTGGCGCAGTCTGCCTTTCCCCCAACAAAGCCCTCAGGGGGACAGTATGAGGAGGACTTTTCAGTTGTGAACCTATCATAAAGGTGTATTTCTGGGGTGCCATCGCACGTCCCCAACCTGGTTCATAACGACTGATGCTTGAAAACGTGCCAAGCGGATATTAAGTCAATATGGTTTACCTGTATCACTTAACAGATGAAGAAGCAGAGCTGCAAAAAATAAGCCAATGACTTACCAGGATCTTGAATCATGACGGTTTAGAGTGAAGACTAGATTTTCCGAACTCAGGGTCTGTTGTACACCAGTGCTACCCCACATTCATTGGGGTATTCTATTCTAACCTAATATCGAGAGCTTGGAACGTTGACCTAACCCTCCAACCCCCTTTCACTCCCCATGAGCACCAGACACGCCATGCTTGCTGCCCTCATTCGCTAGACCAGACCAGCCTCATCTCCAGCACAGCCATCACTATGGCAGCTTGCATCATGATTCCTGACTTCAGTCTCTCCTCACACTGACCCGTAATCCATCCAGATATAGCCCAGGACATGTCCACATCAATCCCCATCTCTCCACATCTTTGCTTTCAACATGAGACTAGAGGTGAGCTCCAGTTCTGTTCCTGGACCTCACAGTCCTCTACTTACTCTCCCCACCATCATTATCTCTGTTCTCAGCATGTCTTTGTTCAGTGTCCTCCTTCTCCAAGCAAATATCTTTATACACCCTATGGACCATGTCTTTGTTCTTGTCTCTGCACGTAACAGCCTCTGCATAAGACTTCCCTCTAGATTTCTCTTGGGCAATTCATACCTTCTACATCTTCATACTCAGTCCAAATTCCCTTTGGTAGAAAAGTTGTCCCCTAACATCGCACTCTAACCCTGAGCCATCACTCGCTGTATTTTCTAATGAATTAATCTATAAATGGGTGGATCTTAGACCCACCATGATGCACTTCTAAACTTTCATGAAAAGCCTTTCAGCACATCGGATTGGTTAGGCATCGCCTTGTCCTATTTATAAGATCCCAGCCCAAATGAGTGCATATAAAGACACAATCATGTCAGAACAAATATTTGTCAAGTCCTCTGGGAGACTCTCTTCTTTCCTTCGCAAGGAACAAATATCCAAGGAAGACAGATAAATAATAATGCTGAAGCAATACAAGATTGACTTTAAGTCACAGCTATTTAGGCCAGAGAGAAGATATGGGTCTTCCTGTCCATAGCTCTAAGGAGAATAACACACCTTGTCATTCTTCTCTGGAAGGCACCTGTCTTCTGTATTCTTTAGGAGGTTAAGGATAGACCCAAACCTTCTCGTGCCCCCACTCTTATGTTCGCCAACCACAACATTATCCTGTTTTTAAAAGAGTAAATGATTTCTATGAAATTACATTAAAAAAATATAGCAACCAGTACACAGTCCTTCTCCAAGTTTTATTTCTTATAAGAAAATAGACATGAACAATTTAAACCTGTACATTTATCGGAGTGAGGTACTGTATTCTATTTACATAATTAGGAGGAATTTCTTCAATGTTCAGTGTAAACTGGCACTTGAGACAACCGTCTTCCAAGCCCCTGTTTGCAAACACTGCACTGTTTTGTCGAGAATTAGGATGCGATGGGAAGAGGCAGCTGAGGATAGGAAAACAAGGCTCCGGTTTGAGTTGTGCTGTTGACTACTTAAGTGGCCTTAACCTCTCTGAACTTCAGTTTCTTCATTGTAAAATGGAGATAATCAATGTATTGTCAGTGTTCAGCGTCTTGTGATAGGATAAGATTACCCAGAAGGTGGGCAGAAGGGAAGCCTCATCGAAATGAGTTCAAGAGCAAGTGAGAGGAGAGAAAAATGATAGCAAATATAGACAAGTTTTATTTCAGAATTTTGTGCAAAGGAGATTAGAGAAACAGGGTGGCAGATGGAGGGGAAATGGAGTCACAGGAGATTTTTTTTCTTTAATGTTGCATATATTACAGCATATGCACATGCTGATGGGTGTGATCTTGTCCTGTCTAAAGGTGTCAAATACCATCTATAAGACAAAGAGTTCTAAATTTGTAACTTTACACCAAACCTCTTCCTTGTCCTCCACACTCAAAGAACCAACTGTCTCCTTGACATCTCTCCTTAGAATTCCAATGGACATCTCATGCTGAACAGGTCCAAACATGAACTCCCAATTACTCCCCCCTCTTCGACTCACTCTCTCTTCTTCCCTCTCTCCCTCCCTGACAATCTGCTCCTCTTACAAACCATCTTGGAAATAGCACTTCTGTTTTTGAAATGCTCAGGCTATAATACTGGTAGTAACCATTGGCTTTTTTCTCTTTGGCACATCCCACAGTCAATCCATTACCTACATGTACCATCTCTGCTCTTGAAATATATCCAAACTCCAACCAGTTTTCACACCTGCATTGCTACCGATCCAGTCCTCTCTCAGCTGGGTGATTAGAATGTTCCCTACCCCCGTGCTGGACTCCCTGTTTCGACCTTACCCCACATCTTTTCTCCAGCCAACAGTGAGTGTACTGCTTTGAAAATGTGCATCGTGTCGCACTATCCCTCTGCTCAGTATCCTCCAAAGGCTTCCTGTCTTGTTCAAAGCAAAACCCTGGGTCCCTCCCATGACCTTCAATTCCGTATGATCTAGCTCCTGCTAGCTAACACTCTGACGTTGTGTAGTATTATCTCACAGTCTCTTGTTCTCCTGGGTCCAGCCACACCCACCACCTTGCTGTGAACGGGACAATCAACATCCAACTGAATGTCTTTGCACTGGCTGTTTCTTCTGCTTGGTCTCCCAGATGTCCACGTGGAGTCCTTCCCCCACCACTTCCAGGTTTCTACTCAAATGTTACGTATCAGAGATGCCTTCCTAACCCCCTCCCACCAGATAAATAGCATCCCTCACCTAATGTATCGTGTCCTAGTCTCCTTGTTTTATTGTTCTTCATGGCAATGATATTATATGTCACTTCCTTTTATGTCTGTGTCCCTACACCTCACCTCCATCCTTAGTAGAGCATACATTTCTTAAAAGAACTATGTTTATGTTTGTTTTCATGCTACATCTTTAGTTTCTAAAAGAATGCCAGGAATTTAGTATGTGCTCAACGGTATTTGTCAACAAATTAATATATATAATCTGATATTCCTGGGTTTCCTTTCTTCCTCCATCCTTCACTAATAAGTTAATATAAACAAATTTCAATAAAATAGCATGCTATATGGTTAAATAGAACTACATTAAGAGGTTCATTCAAACCTTTTTTAGAATTCACTTTTTCACAAGCTAAACATTTTATCTTAAAAAATTATGAAAAAAAATAGGGCTTTAGCAAGAACATAAAAGAAATAAGTTAAAGGCTGTGCTATTTAACTACAACCTTTCCTAAATGCCCATAGGTGGTCAGAATTCCAAGGTAATCAGCCTTTCTTACAATAAATACTATTTTAAAGTAATAGTTAAAATTACCTTGTGATATATAGTTTAAAATGAGTTGAAACAATTTGTATGTTTAAGGATAGAATGGTTAAGTAAACAACAGATCAATTCAGTGCAATGTTATGCAATAATCAAAATAATTGGAAGAAGGTAGACTTATGAAGAATGTTTATATGTTGAGAAAGAGAATAAAAACAAATGCATGCTATCCATTTGAATATGCAAACATACAAACATAAAGATAAATGAATACATTAAAAATAACCATAGTAAGTGGGTGAAATTATGAGTGGGCCTTTCCACTTATTCTAAAATGATTTTGCTATATTATCTTATTGTGATACTTTGTGAAAATGGAACAGAATACTACAGAGAAAAAAACCAAACTGAATTAAAAGCCAATAAACATTCCAGCCTCTAGTCTTGTAATCATTTATTTAAAACAACACATCTTAAGCAAGTTATTCATCATCCCTGTGTCCCAGTTTTCTTTCCCAGAGATTAAAGATGATAATATAATGGGATCTCCAAAGAATAAACATGGCAAAAGCAATACACCATATTCAGCAAATGTTCTCATATTCTTCCTGGGCACTGAGAAGACTACACTTCCCAGCTTCCCTTGCATCCTAGTGGGACCATGTGACTAAGCTGTAGCCAATGCTGTGTGACCAGAATGGTATAAAGCACTTCCAGGAAGCATTCCATATAATTGCTCATGTTCTCTCTCCTTATCCAAGGGGTTTGAACCAAAACATGCCAAGATGAAGTCATAGCTAGAAGGAGCCTAGACCCAATTCTCATCAGACCACTAGGAGAATAAGAACTAAATCTTAATTATATGACACCATTAACATTTTGTGGGTTGAATGAATGCAGCTAATGTTGCCTACTGTCTTCATCTGTTCGGGCTGCTATAACAAAAATACCATAAAATGGTAGTTTATAAACAACAGAAATTTATGCCTCACAGTTCTGGAGGATAGGCAGTCTAAGGTCATGGCACTGGTAGACTCAGTGTCTGGTGAGAGCCTGCTTCTTCACTATTCACCATCCTTTCACCATAACCTCATGGTGGAAGGGGTCTAGGGAGTCTTCTCACCTCTTTTATAAGGGCATTAATCCCATTTGTGGGGGCTCCACTCATGACATAAGCGCCTCCCACAGGCCCCACTCCCAAATACCATCAACTTAGAAAAACTTTGAGGAAAATCCCAAATAGTCTCAAATGAAACCTCTAACATAAACATGTGGAGATTTTTCTTGCTCGCAGGAATAAATAAATTCAGAGACTATGATTATGATTCTGAAACAAGGTTTTCCAATGCCTTCTGCCTTTGGCTGGATGACAGGATGTAAATGCACATCAACAATGGTTGGGATTATGAGCTGTGGCTCAGTGTGGAGGCCAGCAAATGCTCTCTCCAAAAAAAGGTCACTATAAACCTGGACAAAATTTGAAGAGACAAAACAAAACAATATTCAGTACTCTAAAAAATTCACTGAATACATCCAATAATCTAGAAGTATTTACCTGAAAAAACTACTGGAATTCGGGTAAGAGGAGTGAGAATCCTTGGTGTTCTAGATGGGGACCGTTCTTATCCCTAGACAGCACGAACACTCTGCCTATGTGGGGCAGACTGTGAGTCCTGGCAGCTTTATTTCCGGTCAAAAGGGGTCGGTTGATTTGGAGTGGAGAGCAATGACTACATCCAGCATCGTCATTGGTAGAAGTGACATTCTTGGTGGTGGAAAACTGGGGGAAGCCAGAGGTTGTGGTTGGGCAAGCATATTCCAAATTGAGACTATGCACAGGTTCATCAGAGACTGGAGTGGGCCTGAGCTAGCCACATATCCCTGATCGAGCCTAATGCAGTGTGCGATTAAAAATGTGATGCAAAAGGACCTGGCAGAGTGTAAATACTGAGGAAGAATTAGAAATGGCCCGAACGCTGGATATACTTCCCTATACACACACAGAACCATCAACAGAGGACAGGAGCCTTCTTGCTGCTCAAGTGTTCAAACACAGCCTTAGTTCAATTTTTAGCTGGCCTTTTAGCTACACAGACAATGGAGAAAGTCCTTGGAAGCTAAAATTTAAAAAAAAAAGTAGAAAGACAACAACGATAACAAGAACTGAACAAAAGCATCAGTGGTTACTTACCATGGGGAGGAATCAGATTTCATAGCTTTAGCCCAGACACGTTTATAAACCAAGAAGCAAACAACAAAACCAGCAACAACTGAAACTACCTGGGAAAAACGTGGATCCAGAGTAGCTATGATATTATCTAAATATCAACTTTTCAACAAAAAGTTATGAAACATGCAAAAAATAAGAAATTGTAACCAATATCAAGAGAGAAAGCCGTTAACAGGTATCATCTCTGAGTGTCTCCAGGTGTTGAATTTAGCAGACCATGACTTCAAAAAAATTATTTAAAGTATGGTCAAAGAACTAAATTAAAAATGTTAAGACTCAAAGTATGCAAATGATTAATCTGAAAATAGTAAAATCTTCATATGGAGTAAAATTAAAAGAGTTATAGGAATACCACAGACAATTGTGTATTTAAAAAAATAGACAACCTAGATAAATGACACAATTCCTACAAAGATACAAACTATAAAAGGCAAGAAAAATAGAAAACCTGAATATACAAAAAAAAAAAAAATTGAGTTAATGAGCAAAAAACTTCCCACAAGGAAACGCCCAGGCCCAGATGGCTCCACTGGTAAATTTTACCAAAATTTTAAAGAAGAAATAACATCAGCACTTCTAAATCTCCTAAGAAAGAAAAAGAAGTAATACATCCCAACTCATTTCGTAATCTCAGCATTACCCTGACATCAAAACTAGAAAAGGTATTATAAGAAGAGAATACTACATACCAATATCCATTACAAATAGACAAGCAGAATATTCTCAAGAACATACTAGCGAACCAAATCCAGCAACACATGAAAATAATTTTCAACCATGACATATGAAAATCTGTCAATACGTTATAATAGAGTGAAAGACAAAACCACATGACCATCTCAATAGGTGCAAAAAAAAAATTTGACTAAAACCTACAGTTGGCATCATATGAAATGGTGAAACTCAACTAAGCTGCTTTCAAATTAGTGACACACAGAAACTATGAATGATAACAAATGTTTTTGATTTGATACACTCAGTTTGGGGTCAACTGGCTTCACAGCAATAGATATCTTAAAAAATAAAAATAATAATAATAATAATATGAGAAGGTGGGGGAAGGAGAAGAAGAGAAGCAGAAGCAGAAACAATGGTAATAATAGCTGCTGTTGTCATCATACGGGCTGTGGAAATGATACACTAGTGGGTAGCAGAGCACGGCCTCTAAGATGCTAGGTGGGTTGGGGCTCCAGACTGAGATGAGGATTAACATGGAGCCCAGCCCATAAATGGCCCATTCCAGGGCATCCCAGGGTCCCAGTATGGGGTCAGGTCTATAGCACTTAGATTCTTCCTGAGGTCACAATTGGTCCTTCACAGGACTAAGCTTACTGGAAAAAAAATCCAATGGCCCGGCTGTGGGCACAAGAGACATGGGAGAGGCAATCCAGCCTTCCAGAAACTGAAGTGGAAAGGCTGCCAAAGGCAACACCTATTCTCAGGAAAATGCCTGCATTCTAATCACAGAGCCTGAGAACTTCAGTCTTCAACAATTTACGGAGATACCAATTTCCATCGGGTCCCCATTTCTCACCTGATACATCCAAGAGTTGCCTGACAATCCCTTTAAAGGCACCTTGTGTACTTGGGTTCCTAGATTTCTGTCTACCTCCACCCTCCTTGTAATAAGACAGTTACTCTCTCAGTGCTATTCTCACCTGCGTATCATCCTGTCTCACCTGAGCCTGGCCCATGACGATCTCAGGTGGCTCATTGGCACAGGACACCTAAATGTTCTCAGTCCTTCCCAATATGGGCAATTTGTGTTCTGAGTGAGATAATTTGGCCCCTAATTTGTTCTGGTGTTTGTCCTCTTTTGGCGACAGTGCTCAGCTATGGGAACTGAGGATCCCTTACGGCAGAAAATGCCAACTATATCTGACAACTCATTGCTAAAGAAATAAATTAAGGTTAGATTTGGGAGTTACATTAGTAAACACAGATATTTTAATCCAGCCATGATAACTAACAAAAGTATATAAATAAAAGTCTTAAAAGACAACATGAGAAAGGAGACTAGATACCCACTAGGATCCTCCTGACTCAAAGATTCTAGATTCAGTGACAACCCTTATGGCCAATACAAGGGCAGCTGAAATGCTGAAATAAATAAATTCTTTCTTTTACACTGCTTTTAAAATATGCTTTCATTTGTAACAAGCCATCAATGATGGAAATTCTAAACATGTTTGGAAAATACCTAATTAATTCTTAATTTTCTGAATCCATAGATGCAGGGAGCAAAAGGTAAACAAAATGAGTGACCTCTGCAAATATGGGCAAGGTCATAGGCAGGCATCCAAATTTCCATGATGATAACCAAATATTCATAATATTCTTCTGTTGGCTAGGAAGCAATCACCCTATTTAAGGGATAAAATAATATCCTAAAACAGGACTGTCTCAAAACAAAGTCAATTTAAAGTACTAAATTTTAAAATCATAAAGTATCCAAAATGTTAAATGGCTCCATCTTCAGGGTAAATGTGAAAAAGCTCTTGTTTTCTGAGTCCTGAAAATGCAGGAGCTATTTCAGGTCCTTCCTGAATTAGATGGATGCAGCTATGGTCTCAAATTCCCATGGCTCTAGCAATTGGAGCTGCACAATCAATTTTGCTTATAAGCAGTGTCCAAAATGAGTCAGAAAGTGTCCTTAACTGATTATGTGCTTGGGTGTACTCATTCGTAACTCGAACTCTCATGATATTCAAAATACCAGTGAGTAAAGTAATGCTTTCTCTCCAAGGGCATCTGCCAAGTTCTTTCACAAATCTTTTCTTGAGTATCTTTCTATCTTATTGGGATGGCAGTGAGGGGGGCAGGTCTTGTCTTCCTTCCTTTGCAGAAGGAGAAATAGAGTAGGAATCTACTTCCCTACAGTATTTGACAAGGCAGCAGATGAACCCGAATACTATATATGTTATGGAACAATGGGAAAATCATTAAGCACTTACATTCACGTGACATTATAAGACTATAAAAACATAGAGACCACCCCTTCAGCCCCCCAAATCACAAACAAATAGTCCGATATGAAAGGGATGAATCAAATTTAGGGCTGGGAATTACATAAGTAAACTGATATTGATCACAGACCACAGTGGGAGTAAGGAAATTGGGTGAAGGACAAAGGAAAAGGAACCAAAACAGGGTAGAAATATAAAAAGCTATTTAATTTTAGACAGTTTATGAGGAGACTAGTGGAGGAAGGCAGAAAATATGGCTGATTTTAGAGAAAACAAGAAATGAGATTCGGTTGTCTAATTCTATAATGAAAAAAATCAACACAATGAAATTACTAGAGTAAATAATGCAAAATTTGACATTGCTCAGTTCTTTATTATAATCATCGTGTTATTTGCAGTCACTAAAATAAGCCCATGGGCATAGACAGAAGTTGACATATCTCTACTTGGAACTGTTACCATCAATTATACCAACAACAAGCCACCGGCGTTACCACGGCAAAGAGAGTCAGTTGGTTGCCTGGTCCTCACGGACGTTACAGCTCACGTAGCTGCTTGTTGCTGGCAGTTTAGATTAAAAATGGGCTTCCCCCAGGTAAAGCCACAGGTGCCCAAAAAACATGTAACAGTGTTCTCCGTTTATTAAGAAAATTAAATATATGTTTATCTGGTTTTAGCTTGTAACCAATGCAATATCTCGGTCAGAGTAGAAAATCAAGACAATGAGCTAGGAATCTGTTATCAAATAATAACAACAATAATAATTACGGTAATTGTTAGGATAGCCGGCATTTACCGAGCTCTTACCGGGTGTTAGAACGAGGCTTATACTTTACTGACGTATCATTAAATCCTCACAAAGACTCTCTGAGGTTATGTGTATCACTATTGACCCTTTTCACAAAGGGGGAAAAGGAGGCACAGAGAATTTAACTAAATTACTCAGAGGCACGTGGCTATTTTGGAGCTAGGATTGAGAATTGGGCTCTCTGACTCCAGAAATAAGCTCCTGCCCCCACTAAATCAGTGGTTCTCCCCACTGGCCATTCATCAGACTCATCTGGGAAGCTTATGAAAACAAAAACAGAAACAAAACACCGTTTGGGACTTATCTCCAAACCTGCAAAGTCAGAATTTCTAGGGTTGGAGCCCAAACAGCAGTTTTCTTTCCTGGATGACCCTGTGTAATTGTAATGTGCAGTCAAGGTCGAGAGCCTCCCTGTTACATAATTGTGAGAATTTCCAATGGTCTCTGTATGCTTACTCTTTTTGTCACCAAGAGACTGCTTTTGAAAGCCTTGCTACTCGATGTGCCGTCTACAGACCTGCAGCAGCAGCAAGCCCAGGGAACGAGCCAGAAAGTCAGACTTTCAGGCCTCATCCTAGGTCAATGGAATCAGAATTTACCTTTTAATCAGATTCCCATACGCACATTAACTATGAGTACTATTAGAAAGTGTGCCCTAGAGAGGGCACACTAGTTCCTGCAGCTATGAATAGGTGTTACAAACAACAAACACACAGCAATAACCAGCACCTTCACCACCTAGTCTCCTCCCCCAAAAAAATCCACTCCAGACATGGTTCCATGGTGTAGTGGTTAGCACATCTGCTTTACACGCAGAAGGTCCTGGGTTCATGCCCCAGTGGAGCCACGGTCCATGGTCTATGGCCATGCCACCCTGAACAAGCCCGATATCTGATCTCGGAAGCTAAGCAGGGTCGGGCCTGGTTAGTACTTGGATAAGGGACCACCAAGGAAGACCAGGTGCTGTAGGCATACATGAAAATAAATTTTTTTAAAAATGCCCACTCCACCAAGGGTTCTGTGGTCAAACACATTTGGGACAGACTGGATTAAACAAAGTCAAATTACTTTCTCTACTCCAGGCTCTAGCAAAACCTATAATGTTAAAGTACTAATGTACAGCATAAATCTCCAAGAGGAGAAGTTTCCCAAATATTTATGACTCTGGTACCCTGTAACTCAGAACTCCTATTAACATCTTTTGCAGACAATGTGTTCCTAGGGACATATTATGGAAAATATATGTTCAGAAGAGATGATCTTTTTTCTTTCCTTGGTGGCTGCCCTGTACACCTTTTCGTAGTTAGGTTCTGGCTATTTGCTTATTACTGTGAATATTGGTAGTAGTCATAAAATGATAGAAAACATTTATCAAGCATTTATTTTGTGTTTCAGGCATAGTTCTAAGTGCTTACATTGTGTTCAACTCATTTTATCTTCATAACTACCCTGGTTAGATAGGTGTAATTTGTGTCACCGATTTATGGCGAAGGAAAACTGAGGAATACGTGACTTAAGTCACTTGTCCAAGGTCGTACAGCTAATAAACGGTGGATGCAAGATTTTAACCCTGACCATCGGCTTCTAGAGCCTCTTTTTAATCACTAGACTATTGGGAAAGAGATTGATTACATCTCAGCCTCTCTCAAAGGCATCCTGAGATTGGCCCAGAGAGTTTCTGTGCTTAGCCCATCGGTCTAAACTTTTAACCAGAAGGATATTAAACAAGCACAAGACCTTAGCTTGTGGAGTCCAGGGCAGTCATCCAGCATGAGGCCTCGCTGTTCATATTCCAAACCACGTCTTGAAGGGAAGGAAGCGTCGGAGCCGACCTCCAACACCGGCCTTCCGGTGGCTAACGGCCTGCATTCTTAACACGTGACACACTCTGCTTCCCCAACGGGGCACACCAGTGGGGTATTGCTCTCTCATCCCTTCCACCCCTCAGGCCAAAACACAAGCCAGCAAATCTGAGGAATGAAGGTGTCGCACTAACAAGATAATGCCAACTCAGAGAGGTTCAAAGTGAGCCGGAACATTCCGGTAGTTGGCCATGTTGTTCCCCAAATACAGGTTGATGGATTCCAGTGAATAAGAAAAAAGTGACAGGGTTTTGGGAACCCACTGCTGCTGCCAAGTCAAGAACCTGCATTCCTTTTAAAGCTGCCCTAAGGCTGGGGTTCACTATGAATCATTCCGTGGAAGGTTAATGGCTCAGAAAGGGGCAGACTTTCCTCAGGCACATAATTATTAAAAACAAAAAAAAAAAACAAAAAAACAGGCTCTGACAGGAAGGCTAGTGAGGGTCCACTCTATACAACTAAAATGATTCTGCCTCTTTCTTCCATAGGAATACTAGATCTGGGATGCCAAGGAGTTAAGTTTCCAGAAAAAATATTCACTGGTGAGCAGGGAAAGAGGGTGATTTGTGTTGTTGTTGTTGTTGTTTTGTTTTGTTTTGTTTTAATTTCCCCTTGAGTGCCTGTAAATAATGCAAAGCACAAACGTAGGTCTCATCTATGTGCCGGATATCCTCTTATACACTTTAAAGATGTTTGATCTTTTAAATACTCACCTTTCTTCATCTGACACATATTGGGGAGTTTACTTTGTGTCAGGCACTATTCTGGGTGTTGGCAATTATAGTAGGCAGAAAAACATGCCCCGCCCACCAAAAAAAAATCCATGTTCTAATCCCCAGAATCGGGGGATACATTACATCAGAGGTCCCCAACCCCCTGAGGCCAGGGACCGGTATTGCCCATGGCCTGTTGGGAATCGAGCTGTACAATACTAGGTGAAGGGCAGACGAGTGAAGCTTTATCAGTATTTGCAACCGCTCCCCAGCGCTAGCATCACCTCCTCAGCTCCACCTGAGATCACCAGGCATTAGATTCTCACGGGAGCACCAGTCCCTGGTGCCAAAAAGGTTGGGGACCGCTGCACTACATCACATATGCAATAGGAATTCTGCAGCTGTGGTTAAGGACCTTGCAATAGTGAGACGATCTTGGAAACTTGGAAAACAAGAGGATACAATATAATCACATGGGCCCTTAAAAGCAGAGACCCTTTCCTGGCTGGGATCAGTGAGAGCCATGACTTGTAAAAAAAAAAAAAAAAAAAAAAAAAGCTTTGGAGAGGTGCTATGTCCCTGGCTTTGAAGGTGGAAGACGTGGTCTGGAGCCAAGGAATGTAGGTGGGCTCTAGAAGCTGGAAGAGGCAAGAAAAGGATCCCCCCTCCAGCCTCCAGAACAGGAGGCAGCCCTGCCCACGGCTTGGTCTTCGCTCCATGAGGTTCACGTTGGACTTTTGACCTACAGAACCATAAGCGAATAAATTCGTGTTGTTTTATCCACCAAGATTGCAGCATTTTTTTTTTTTTTGCATCAGTGATAAAAAAAAATGAATACAGCATTGAAAAGAACCCTGCTCTTGTGGAGCTTCCGTTCTTGTGAAGCACCCCATAAATATTACTCTCTTGATTTTAAAGGACAGCAAACAGGCCTAGGAGAGCTGAACAACTTGACTCGGTCTGTATTATTAATAACCCCAAGAGACACAGGAAGTCCAACTCTAAACGCTGCAATGTGCCCATTATTCTACGCCGTGTGTCACAAACAGGTACAGGGGTCTCCCTGCCAGAGGCAATGAAGTTGGGTGACCCCAGGTGCTGCCACAGAGGCTTTTTTGTTTTTTGGTAGGTTAGTCGGAAAAACATGAAATTACAGTTCCACACTCCAGAAACCAGAGTTCACTCACATTGGTGTAACTGCAGGTGGGTTTTGACCTCAGAACTGGCCTCCGCGTTTGTTCCCCTTACTCATTCCTGCTTCCCCTTCCTTCCCACTGAGGTGACTGGGAGAAGATGAGGACACTGCAAGCCCCTGTTGTTCAGGGGTCACTCTCCCTGCGTATGGCTACGAGGGTCCTCTTAGCTCTCATCACCAAAGCTCTGGCCACAGGGCCCTGTTTCCAGGGCTAGCTTATCCACGAAGCAGTGTGACACCCTTGCCAATAATAAGCGTAACTAAATGATCCACTCCCTTTGGTTCCTGGTCTTTTTTATTTTTTTAATATATTTTAATTAGTTTCAAGTATACAGTACATTCGTTAGACATCTATATAGTTCATAAAGCAATCTCCCCATTACTCTCTCCCTCCCCCAGCCCTCCACTTAGCCAACATATTAATGCTGACTGCACTCCCATTGCCGTGCTCCCCATCCTTGTAACCACCCATCAGCTACTAATTTGTACTTCTTTAATCCTTCACCCCTTTCTCCCAGCCCCCCCAAACCCTCTCTCCTCTGATTATCACCAGATTGTTCTCTCTATTCGTGAGTCTGTTTTTGATTAGTTTGTTCTTTTTGTTCCTTAGATTCCACATATAAGTGGAGTCATATGGTATTTATCTTTCTCTGACTTATTTCATTGGTTCTCAGTCTTCTTAATCCTTTGTCCTAAGATGCACGAAGCTTCTCTGCTATTCCAAAGGATGGGTCTCTTTTCAAAAATCTCTATAAGCTATTTATACCCTAGACCAGGCAGGTACCTAAAATTTAGGCATGCTTTTACCCTTGCTCCTGAGCTGCAAGCATGATGCTGTATGTTTTATGGCAAGACCCTTCCAGAAGCACTCCAAATTTAACTGCTGGTCAAGCGAGTCCAGGAACAAAGTGTGCCACTAAAAGCCAGCATGGTTTTTTTCTAAGTTCCACCTACTGAGCGACTGCCTTGCTGGACCCTTTCGGCCCAGGGTTATAATCGAGGCAGGTTTCTAAATAAGGTCCTGTACCGCTTATGGGAACAAAGAATTGGAAACAATCTAACCTCCCGACAACAGGGAATGCTTTAAGTATAACATGGTGCAGCTGGACTATGAAGCCTCGAAATGAATGTCATAGATCGATGCTGACACAGAAAATGTCCACAATATGTGTAACCACAGTGGTTCTAGAGAATATGCAGAATGGCCCCTCACCATGTTTGCTTATTGTACATGCAGAGTGGGGGAGGGAGCACGAGAGTGAGCAAGTGAGTACAGGAGCCTAAATAGCCTACATGACTGATAATAGCACAAGTGCTAGTATAATGGCATTTGAAAGTTTTAAAAAAACTTTTGCTTTGACATATATAATGCAATCAACACATGTTCACTTCACACCTGCTACACCTAGGAATGCATGCGAGGGGCTCAAAGGAGAGGAAAGCCCATAATTCCTTGGTGACCTCTTAACCCTTCATTCAGCGGCTATTTATTGCAGATGTGTTGCATGCTGGGCACTGGTGCAGGCACTGGAGAGAGCAAGGAGCAAGGAGCAAGGCGGCCATGCCTTGGCTCTCATGCAGGTTGCAGTGTGATGAAAGTCGGAGGAGAGACAATAAACAAACAAATGGCAAACACAGGATTTCTGTACCAGCTGTAAGTTTCCCTCATCATCTCATAGGCCCCGGCCTCACACAATGATTTCAGTGGTTTGTACTCTTATCCCAGCCACCCACAGACATAACCACTCCAAACTCTTTCGTTTGGAGAACTTCAAACTCCAAAGTCATCTTCTCTCTCCGCGTCTTCTCATCTTTCACCACCGTAATACTAAGGCATGTTAGTCCCTCGTGATCTGTTCAGACAGATCACTCTTCTCATTCAGCAAGTTCAACTCTTGCATATGAGTTCCATCTATCACCAATAGGTAAGGATCATCTCCAATGCTTACATTTCTCTACGGCCATGGCCCCAAGATCAATGTTCCCCTTGGCATTACCAGTCTGCCCTGAGTCATCCCTTCTAACCATTTTCTTCCAAGAAGAAAGATAGCTAAGTACAATGATGAACGTGGTTTATACAAGGTCCAGTACGTCATCAGCAACCTTCACTGTTCAGGCACAGTTCCCCAACTCCAAGTCCAAACTGCAGCATGCTGTAGATGTTCTTAGTGTTTTCTATTATCCAGACCTCTATCCCACTCTTGACTCCCTAGTGTTATCAGATGCCCCAGCCATCTTTCCTCTACTAAAAACGTCAAGGACATCTGACCCCAGAGAGAATCTGTGCGGGAGGGTGTTGAAAAAGAGAAGTGAAAATGCTGAACACCAAGCAAGGTGAAATAGGACTTTCCTGGCTAAACACCTCTCCCTCCAATATTTAATAAACTCTGCAAAGAAAAAAAAAAACTACTTTTTTCCCCCCAGGAGTGACAAAGAGTGAGAAAAACAACATACAGAATTATAGGTATCAGGAAAAAAACACACACACACAAAGACCTTAGCAGATATCTTAGTTTCAGAAAGATAAAAATATCATTATCTATTATCTGACAGATCCTCTGGGCAATTTTTACACATAATCTGTAATGATCAAAACGCATTTTCAAGGTTGTATTGTTATACACTTATTATAGATAACAAAACTGGGCTCGAGTTAAGTAATTTGCACAGAACCAATATGTTTGGGAGCAAGACTTCTGAACTCGAGCCGAAGTATGAGACATGCCCTCTTCCCTTAGCTGTTAATACTTTAGTTAGAAGGAGAAAAAATATAAGATGAAATTGGAAAGAATTGCTGTGGGAATTCCTCCAAAAACAAAAAACAGAAAAACCTATTGGTCCTGAAACCTTCTGCATCATGCAATGAACTTTTTTCCCTGCTCATGTGAACAGATTCAACTAATAGATTATGAGCATTATTCTTAAGCAACTTATATCAGGGTTGATGGGAGCCTGTTCTTGAAAGATAAGCTGCATATCAGCACTGAGGGAAAATGAATTAAAATGCAAATCTGAGTGTGCCCCCATTGTTAGTCTATCTTTAATAGATATGTCTTCCTGAATACATCACAGGCGGAACTGTCAGTCTGCATCCCAAATAAAGCAAAACCAACCTCTAATGGCATTTCACTAAGGGTAAGGTTTATAATTGGATTTTGCCAAGGGTGGAATTTGTAGTTGACCTTCACCTGGACCCACAGTCTTTGCCTCATGGAGGAGAGGGGGAAAAAGAAAAAGGACAACTTCCCCTCCCTGTCCCCTTCCTGGAGCACCCAAAGCCTCAGCCGCAAGGGAAGGGGCACCCCTACATCTTCTGCTCCCCGATCCCAAAGAGAGCAACACCCACTCTGAGGCCCCTGGACTGCGCCCATGATTGCTGAGACCCACCTGCAGGCAGATTGCTGACAACAGGTTAATCCAAAGCAAAAGGACTACTTGGGCTCTGCACTTAAAAGCGACTAAGAGGCAGATGAAAACTTTGTGGCATCCCAAAATTCCCATCTCATCAGGATCAAGCGTCAGGGCTGCCCACACTAAAGCAGATACTCGTCCCAAATTCTGTCAGATCCCAAACAGAGAACAATGCAACATTTAAACCCTGAACGAAAAGGAATGTCCGGAGAAATGTCAGAAGGCTGTAATAATATTGGAAATAACGATGATGGCAACAATAGCTAACGTGCGCACTTAAAAAAAGCCAAACAGGAAGTATGGGTGAATGCCACAGACTTAGGATGGGGTGGAGAGTAGAAATCAGGCTGGTAGGAAAAGTCTACAGAGAATAGTACCGTCTGAAGGGTACCATCTGGAAAGGTAAGGAAGGTCATCTAAGAACAACTTTAAGCAAACATGCAGCGACGACCAGAGGATGTACTAAGGGTGAATGTCTGGACGTGTGTTTTGGCTCATCCTACCCAACATCCCTTTCGCTCTTCCTTTTATAATGGAATCCCACCAGCCTTTAGCAAACAGCTTACATCCCCATCATATGACCCTGACTCCAAAAATACAGGGTTGGGCATTTAACTAGCTGCTCAGAGTAGCCTATTCCCACCCAACACAGGCATTGGTCTAAGATCAGGCATGTGAGACAGGCATAAAGATGCTTCCCTTATTCAGGCATCAGTAGGGTACCAAGAGTGACGGTCTCTTTTTTCCCTGAAAACAAAGACACTGAGGAAGTTAGAAGTCAAGTTTCAGGATCATCCTCATCACCACATGAAGACAATCTATCTGAGAATAAAATAGAAAAAATCAGAGATGAGAGATGGAAAGAGGAAAAGACACACAGAGAAAGAGAGACTCTGATGACATTATTTG
The DNA here is from genome assembly GCA_004027375.1 of Macroglossus sobrinus. Classification (NCBI taxonomy): domain Eukaryota; kingdom Metazoa; phylum Chordata; class Mammalia; order Chiroptera; family Pteropodidae; genus Macroglossus; species Macroglossus sobrinus. The sequence goes on from PVKZ01002412.1 coordinate 184,510, forward strand.
AGCCCCTAAATCTGGCCACACCAAATGCTCGGTGAACCAATGGAACTTCCAGTTAGGTGAGCATAAAGTATTTATTTGAGGTGGGCTTCCTGTCTGTTGGACCCTAAAGGATCCTGAGGTGTACAGAGTCAAGTTCAGCAGGAGGGGAAGGGCCATGAGACAGAGGGGGCTTGAGTAATAGGTGGGTGCCATATGTCAAGGTCAGACACCTCACTGCATTGCCAGCCAAAGTGTTTTCTACTTTGAGAACCAGAAGCCACTGGAGGACAAGTGACTCACTCATTCATTCATTCATTCATTCATTCATTTTAGCAATGTGAATAGGAAGATAAACTATACCCTGTCTAAGAATGGCAACCCTTCCTAAGAATAATTTCCACTCCACTGTGTGTGTGTGTGTGTGTGTGTGTGTGTGTGTGTGTGTGCGCACCATGCATAGAAGAAACATTCAACACCCCTTTCCCATCAAATCAAGCAGATGGGGCGATGTCCCCGCAGTTTCAGTATGCGAGTTAGGCATTTTCCTTTTTCTCATGCTTTGGCCCACGTTACCATTGCCCTCTGCTTTTCCCTACACCTTAAAAAATCTCATTTACCTTCCACAGTTGAGTGATCAGACAGCTCAGAGTTCTTGTAAATAACCCTTCGCAATTGCCGAGCCTGACAGGGCTGAACAAAAAAGGAAGAGAGTGTTTCTCTGTAGCCATAAAACATTTCATTTCCCCATGTGTGTTGTGAGTTCGCATGTTCACCTGCATATTTATCAGACAGAATTCAAAAGAAGCAGGCAGAGCTGTCGTCCCTGCCACACACCTAACGGCTTTTTGGGGAGATTGAAAATCTAGCCGAGAAAACTCGAACTAGTTGAAACGAATGTCCACCAGAGGGCAGACTTGTTATCTTTACTGGGTTTGGAACTCTAGACTGAACTCTTCAAGAGTGAGACCTTTGCAAATATAGCTGCTTCCCAACCACTGTTTCAGGTCCGGCTTTTACTGTCTTCAAAGAATGAACCTTGTAACTCGTGCCACATGGAGAACAGGATTGCATGACTGTTTCTGTTGGGCGGCTGTAAAGGCAGTTCAGAAGATTAATATTTTCCACGGATAAATAAGTAAATGTAAAAAAATAATAATAATAACGATGTACTATGCTTTATTGAGCACTTACTTTATATCAAGCCCTTCCTTCAGCCCTTCATATTCCTTATTTCATCTTCAGAATAATCGTATGGGGTGGGTGCAAATGTTATCTCCATTTAAAAAACTGAAAAAACTGAGGCTTAGACATTTCATTAATTTACCTAAAATCCCATGACTAATCTGTAAATGGTAATTCTGTGGGTGTAACCTGAATAATCATAAGCCAAGCTCTTAAATTATAGCAAAAAAATACATGTAATATTAATATACAGATAAATCACTGTATTAATAAACTGCATTTTAGAACTATTTAGCTGTCAAATATTTTTCCTAAAAACTTTACTGAAGATCTTTGAACTAAAAGATTCAACTTTAAAGGACTTTGATTTTTGGATGGCATTAGGCATTATATGAAAGTAAGCATTTCAAACACATTGACCAGACGTCTTCTGGTGATGAATTAAAAGATTTAATACAAAGAATTTTATGGAAAATATCACTTCTACCTGATGTGTAAATTTTAGAAATATAATATTCCAAGATTATAAATAGATATGCATAGAACAATCCTATCACCTAAATAGGTAATTTTTAGAAATCTGATTAAATTTGTCATTATTTAAAATATTACCAGGCTTATAATATGAAAGAAATCTAGTAAATGGCATTAACTGTAATTCAAAGATATATGAGTACAAGGATCTGCTTGATTTTGAATGCATAGGCATAATATCATAATAAACAATTCCCTTCGGAGCTTACACTCTTTAGATGATGATTAATATCACAAAATCTTTAGTCACAGAACCTAAAACACAATAAAGCAGGAAACGTTTGACAGGCAGGAATTGTACTTCCTCCCTAAATTGGCACTTCTTTTATACTTGCTTCTCTTTTTATAAATATTACATTTGTGTAAAAATATTCCTCAGGTCCCCATCAACTCATAAACACTGCAGATTTAGGTAAAAATGCCAGGTGGACCTGACATTTTTACATATCAGTGGTTCTTTAAATTATTTAAAAATACATTCTACTGAAATGTTTGGAAAGAAAATAATAACAGCCAATCCCAAGGCTAAGATACCAAGATACTTTTCAAGCTTAGAGAACATCCAATATTTACATGAAAAACCCATTGTCAATAAAAACAACTCAAGTGAAAAAAAAAAACCTTCTATGATTTCTCTAATTTTCAAGCCCTGGGAATCTTTCAGCTGCTAAGGTATTGAGTATAATCGAAGGTTGCAACAATAAACTTACCCTCAGATTACGCTCATATAGGATTCCTTCATGCATCATGAAAAGCCTAAATAAAATTTGTTTTAACATGCTACCAAAAGCTGTTCCGTTTACAACATTTCTCAAAAAAAAAAAAAAAATATATATATATATATATATATCTATATATATATATATATATATATATTCATGGTGAATGGTCTTCTCACTCCCCCAGCTATTGGTCAACTGGCCCAAACTGTCCCCTTGGTCTGTCCCCACCCTCTCATCATGTCCATAAATTCTTCCAGGTAGGAGGCCTTTCATTCTAGGGACCCACTCACGTAGCATCCTTCCCCTCAGACCTGTGTCCAAAGAGTGATTCATAATTAATCTTCCCTGAGCCTCATCTGTGCTGTTATTCTTTACACTCAAACCACATTATATGCCTGTTCTACATCTGTGGCTTTGCAGCGGCCCATAATGTACAACCCTATGAACTTGATGTGGGTGTTGTATTTCTCTCCCAAGTTTGTCCTTCCTTGAAAACACAAATACCATTGTTCTTGGGAGAAGGAAGAGGGAGGACCTCCTGGAACCCTTGTCCCTTGTAGAGCCCATGGGTAGGAGTGACTCATGTGTCACTACCCTTCCTCTTGAAGAAAGCAGTTAACACTTCTTAAAGGTGCAACTTCACATTTAAATGTTAAGCCATGAGCACCCCGGCACTTCCTGTCTACAATACAAATTCTGTTCTTTGGAAATTTGCATTGTTTGATCCTGACACTCATACTGAAGGAGTTTTCTTTTGTGCAATGCTTTTGCAGCTAATGACGGTTAATAGCTAAGAAAAAAAAATGTCTGACTTGGAAAAGGGAACACAATGAGGTGCCTGTAAGGACTGACAGTGCTTCGCAGCTCCCCCAGCTTCCAAAAGCTTATTTGGCTAGAAAGCATGTACTCTGACACCTAATTTGGTGCAACCTACTCAAAGTTTGTTCCCAGTGATTAGGGGGGCTGGTTAGATGATTCACAAAGGAAAAATATCTGCTGGTAACAGCAACACAAAGCACAGCAATTTGGATCCTGGAACCAGACAGAGGCCAGAAGCTTGGTTTCTCCCAATGTAAGCCAGGCATGCATAGAGGACAACGACTTTTTCTGGGCACGAAGAAAGCGACTGGCTCCAACTCTTTTGAAAGCACTCTACTACCCCAAATGATGTTGGGCATTTGTCATTTTGAAAAGTCTCCATGGAGCAAAGCAGATGACTTTCGATTCCTTTCCAGACATATTTTTGACAAGTGTATGTTCTGACTTGGATGTTCACTTCTGTAAGCTTTTCTCTGTAGGGCACAATCCCTTCTCATCTCGAGTGGGATATTCCACTAGTCAACGTCCTCAGCCAATGGGGTAGATAGAGAGGAAGAGGATTAATTGATAGAGTAATAACTTATTCATTTAAAATAATTATTTATTAAGGTCTGATCAAGGAGCAGAGCTACAGAATAAAGTTAGACAAGAGCTGGCATTTCAGTTGTCAGTGGGAAGGAGGAGGGAGATAGACACAGAAAAGCAAGGGATTTATAAATATCCTAGTAATAATAAAATGCGATCGTTGAGGAGCGTGATTTGGGCACTCTCCCACAGACAGGGAAAGTCTCTCTAGGAATGAGACAGTTGAGATCAGGCATTGATGGAATGATGGAATTGACCTTGAGAAGGCTGGAGCAGAATATGTCAGGAAGGGACCAGCAACTGCAAAGCCCCAGGATGTGAGCAAGGGAGCAAGCCTGCCTTACGGAGTGGGAGTGAGAAGAGACGAGATCAGAGTGGCACCGAGGACCAGGTTATGGAGAGCCTTGCACACCTGGCTAAGTAAGGACTTTGCATTTTGATCCGATCATGTTGCAGAGCTGCCGGGGTAAAGCGTGATGTGATGGATGCATTTAGAGCATCGTTCTGGCTGGAGGTGGGAGATTATAGATGCAGGAGCCCGGTTACGAGACTCTACTAGGAATGATCCGAGGGGAGAGGTGTTTGTCCTCGGATGGTGGCATCAGAGAAGCAGAGGAGTGGGTGGACTTGGGATGCAGTTTGAAGGAAGAGCATGTATGATGTGTTAGGGAAGAACTAAACATGGTGAATGAAGAAAAGTCTGGAATTCAGGTTGACTCCTCCATTTTTGGCATAATCAGGGTGTGAGCGTCATCAGTGAGGGTAAGAACAATCCTGAGGTCATTCTATGGGCCTGCGACAGGGCACGGGTTTAAGCAAGTCTCAGGTTCTGTTATTAAGCACCAGGCCCCTGCTCCCCAAAGCTATTATACACCTTAAGACCAAAGAGAGAAGAGACCAGCATAAACCTGAAGAGATATTGATTCAATGCTCAATATCCTCTTCTTGGCATTCCGAAGGAGCAATTTTCCTTTCTGTGGCCATGTCATGTCAGGCTTCTATTTGTCTTTTTTCATTTGTGGGTTAACAGGTGGAACCAAATCACATCCCTGCCAAACTTATCAAGGAATATAGGATGCGGCCTTCACAACGGGGCTCCCTACAGCTGTGGAAATCGAGGTTAAGAGCACCTTCCTTGTGCTTAGCTCTTGGTATCAACGTGACATTTCATCATCTGTAGGGGACCCAGGAAAACCCAGGGACAGAGAGAACAAGCAGGAGAGGAGGAGATCCTCGCCTTCTTTCAACAGGTATTTTTACCGGGTACCTAACGTATGGCAGATGCTGTTCTGGGCACTGGAATAGAGAGGTTTCTGCCTTCGGGAGCTTGTGGACATACACAGTTCTCCAAGAATCCCTGGAGTAAAAATAAAATTAATGAACATGGCAGAAACTGAAAGGAGAGAAGCCTGTCCCCGTGAAAGCCGATGACAGAGAAATGTGACCCAGGCATCAATGGCTGGATAACGAACCTACCTTTTGATAAGATTACTAAATTAATTCTCTTAGAATTCAGATTCTCAGGCACCGCTCACCTCATTTTCCCATAGCTATACTATTATAGGGAACATAGTATTTCAATGGAGAAAATCAGAACTTATATCAACATAACCCACAACAAAATGTTTCTAAGTTAGCACATTAAGACAGAGACTTTTGTCTGATTATCCTTTGTCGCTCGCAATGCCTCCCTCATAGGAACTACTCAATAAATATTTGCTTAATGAAACTAACAATTTGAAAGGAAGTAAAAAAAAAAAATACCATTCCATTGCTAGACTATTAGAATTGAAATGACTAAGTTTCACCAAAGGTTATCAAGTATAAGTATTCCAATAAAATTCAAATTTGGGTTTATATAAAAATGAAATGAGCTTCTTGATGACTGGAAATCAAAGGAAGCCTCACAGATATGTGGAGACTGGTATGAGCCACCATTACTTCTGTCACTATTGACTAACAAGCTGAACCTCACTGAACTTTTGAGACAGAACTAAACAGCATTATTCACAATCATCTGATTGCTTTGAAGTACGTTACCTGTGATTCACAGTTTTCAGTTCAATCCGCCCACCCTCCAGCAAAATACTGACTCAGACAGGGCCAGGGTCCCGCCCAGAGAGCTGCTGGCACAGTATTCTCTCAGACCAGAATTTTGTCTGATGCCTATCGACTAGGGCGGACATCACTGTCGGTTGTCCAGAATCCACCCCATCTTCCTTCTGTTTTATTCGAGGGAGACTCCCCTTTCCTAGTGGCTTGGATACAGCTTCTTGCAAAGTCCACCTCTGGCTTCAAAGGTGGTCACATGACCAGTTTTGGCCAATCAGTATATCCCATCTCTCTGTCCCCAGTGATACATGACTTAAGTCCAACCACTAGCATCTAACCTTGGTGCTTTCAGTTCGGCTCACAAAGATGATAGGCTGTTAAGTCTGAAGTTGCCGGTGGTCATTCTTATCACCTCATCACAAAGCCCACGTGGCAATAAACATAACACAAGGGGAAGCAGAGTTATGGGAGCCCATAAACTGTTCCTTGTCTTGAATTGGGTGAAGCTGGCAGCTGGTATTGTCAAAGAAGAGCCCACAATGAGAAAAGACAAGTGGTGAAACACATGTGGTCCTGGCCAAGAAGGACCACCAGAGTTAGCAAACAGAAATGCAGAATGCCTAGCCAAACTCGACTTTCAGATAAACAACAAAAAGGATATTCCATGTGATACTTGGGGCATATTCATAATGCAAAAAGTCACCCGTTGTCTGTCTAAAAACCAAACACAGCTGGTCATCTTGTATTTTACCTGGCAATTCTGTAGCCAGGTAAACAGGCAACCTGGGTTCCAGACCTAACTTGGACACCCACTTACTACGCACCCTGAAACTGTATCATTGCCTGTGAGATTTATGTTTTGTCTTATACACTTCGTAGAGGGACACAAATAAATGTAATCGTTATTAAAATAACATTAAATAAGTCTACTGTATAGACTGCCCATTTCGGGAAGAATGCTCAGGTGCAAGTAACGGAAGAACCCCCACATGGGCTTATCAGTGAGTCCATCTATAATCTCATATACTTGGATATAAGGAGGTTGGTCAGCTCAGGTTAGATAGGTTGTTGGCAGCCATGGGGCCTTCCTCTCATTCTCCTCCACCACCCTCAGGGTACCCCTTGTTTGTCTGGCTGCCTGTTTCTCACGCTTACTTGGTGGACACACTGGCTTCCCACACAATGAGGTCGAGAGTCAAAAAGTAAGTGCTCTCTTTTGCATGTCTCTTCTAAGACCAAGCAAACATCTCAGGCATCCCCCAGCAGAATCCTTCCCATCACATGACCATGAATGAAGTCACGAGTCCAATGACCAGTGAGAAAACATTCTACAATTGCCCAGAGCTAATCATGATTCACTTCCCGAAGTGGGTAGAGGTTCCTGTGAAACACATGGCTTCCCCATCCTTTAATAAAATCAGTGATCTTTCAGCCGGGGTGGGGAAGCGGCTGTTGTGTAGGTTATCTAGTGTCTGAACACTCCTGCTTTAGTTTATGTGGCCCAAGAAGTAACATAAACGTAACAGAATGTCGATTTTAAAAGATATTTCAGCAAGTTAGATAGAATGATGGACGAATGAACACCCCTGATAAAGAGAGAGCCAGCTGGAATCCTACCCGGGTTACTATTTCTGTGGCCTCAGGCAAATCCACTCATTTTGATCAGCTCCAGTCTCTTATTTTGTAAAACAGAAAACTAAGTCCCTATACTAGGGATAGATGGGAGGATAAAATGACACCGTGCAGGTAAAGCACATATAGTGCCTGGAAGAATGAATTTCAAATTCCAGTTGCCAATATCATCTTGAAACACTTAGCGAGAGAAACAATTTAAAAGTCTCTCAAAGGGAGAAATAGATTCTTTTATACTGGTAATTCCAAAGAGAGGCTGGCATTGCTGATTCCACGTAAACATCCCCACTCTTACCACCTGTCATCTTCCCCTCGGACCCTAGGGGGACCACTTCCAGGAGTCCGGGTCATTGTACACGGAGTTACAGTTGGTCAGACAGGAATGCTGGCCCGTTATGGTTTGCTATGAGACCTCTATGTCATTTCCTACAGGCCACTGAGCAGCTGGCAGATGGCAATGCCTCCTAGTCACTACCGACTTGGGACACTTCTTAACCAGTAACCTGGAGGTTAAAAGCCCCTTCTTCCATTACTGAATCCTTGAAGTGTTTTACATGAACAAGGGCAAATCTACCTTCTGGATCATAAAACACATGCTCTGTATTCCAAGGTCTCCACTAACGCAGCAGATGGTCCTTCTGCTCTCTCTCCATTTCTAAATGGCCGGCGAGTCTGCCATGATACACCCCCCAACAGTCCTAACTCCAAAACGTGTGACCCTGAATTGTACGGTTATCTTTTGTTTGAAGATAAAATCGTAATTCTGTGTCTGTTTCCTATGGCTAGACCTCTAGACACCTCTAGACACCTTTGACACGAGAGGGGCACGTGACAAATTTTACTGTCTAAAGCAACCATCAGGCAAGATTCGTCCTACTCTTATTTTACAATGAACAGGCAACCATCTAGCACCAAGGAGGACCAACGGTTGCACAACTGTTGAGAATGAAGTTCACCCTCCATCCATTCCAAACTCCTAACAGATTATTTGACTAATATTTGCTCGACCCCACATCACATTTCCTCCTTGACATTTATATTCATTCCCTTGGTTTCTCCCTTCGGATTCCAACATCAATAGCAGAATCCTTCCCTAAGGCAACAGACAGCCATGATGCCAGAGGACTAGTAGATTTAGACACATTTTTCATCTTTACGGTCACTGGCTCCCACTCCCCTTCTCCCTACTTTCCGTCAAAAATCTCACAACAACAACAACAACAACAAAAAAAAAAAAAATATATATATATATATATATATATATATATATATATATATATCCATATGATAATAGACTCACTATCTGATTTACTCAGATACAATGTCCCACCCATTCTTTAGTCGCCATCAGTTATCTTGTTTCACATATAACACCTTGACCTATAATTATCATTACAGGAATCACTCGAATGACACTGTTTGTACCATCATCCTTATAACGACCTGAAGAGGTAAGTATCATCAGCCCCACTTTAAAGATGAGCCAGCGGAGGCTAAGAGACAGTAGCTCACACCATGTCACAGGCTTAGTGAGGGTGAGCATGAGACTTCTATCCAGGAGTGTCTGCCTCCAAAATTCTTGCTGTCAATCACCAGACCGTGCCCAAAGGGGTGTCCAAGAGGGACAGATTTTGAATCCATAGTCTGTATTCAAACCAGATATAACTATACCCTTCTTAATCAAGTTTTCATAGCCGCTAACAGCAGGGAACAGGCCCAGTCAATGACCCAGCCCTCGATGAGGGAGGCAGTAAATTAGTGCTGAAAACCAACCAGTTACCTCCTCCTTTTGTTTCCTTGTCAACTCATGAGCTTTCGCTATTCCTCTCTCATTGCCCAGGACTGTCCTGTTTCTCTCCTCTCTAAGAGGGTGAACTTATGTAGACAGATGCTCAGACCCAGGGGCTCTCTGGGGTCTGTTTTCAGCTGAGAAACGTGGTCTCCCTCCTTGAGTTATGGGTCCATGGACCCGTGTGGATAATGCTGTTCCCACATCACATACGATTTGAAGGTGGGAGAAGCCACAGCCCGCATACATTGCTTAGCGATTTTCAATCAAGTGCCTGTAGTAATGTTTCCAGGGTAATTAGATTCATGACCTGCCACAGGGAACAATTTCTTCCACTAACTTATCTGGACGAGAGATACAAGCATAAACACTCCGGTGGGGCCTCTAAATTCTGACCCAAACTTGAGCGGATCTAACTTTCATCTAATGCCAGAAGCTGCGTTCTGAATTATGGCAGCTTTCCTGCTTCCACCTAGAAGTAAACAGACCTCTGGGAATTTCGACAGCCACTTAATACTTTCCTATGCATATCTGGATGAAGAAAACAGCAGCTAGTTAAGGAAAGAGCGAGAGAGAGAGGGGGAGAGAACCAAGCTGTCATCAACTTGCCTTTCTAAATTATCGAAGCTATTATTAATTATGTTATTCTATTGGATTGACTCAGACAATATTATACCACCATATATTTCTCATTTTAATATGACATATAATTTTATTAGTGTATTCCATCAGCTTTGATGGAAACCGGAGTCTTTAGGATGTGGTTTTCTTTTTTCTTCCCAGCCAATAAAGGAAAACCATAAAGGATATTACGAATTTGAATAAAGCTTAGGAAGTGTGAAAATCATTTAGAAACCCAAGAAATGGCTATTCACATTTGCAATCGTAGTTCATTAGTGTCTGGCTATTCAGCCACCTAAATTAAAGCGTACTTTCTCTTTTTAAACAAGCAGCTTCTTATATCATCTTATTAATGCCCTTTACAGATTCCGAAATGTATTTTAGCAAAGCTGCCGTGGACCTATAAAATGCAGAGCTGCCTTGTTCATTTTTTCCCTCACTCCTCAAGACCATCAAGGAGAAAACTGAGACCCAGGAAACAAATTATTCTGTACTATCTTATACCCACTCTGTGTTTTTTCTGTCCCACGGTAGTGCCTGTATAACTGTATTAATACCTCATCCTCTTCTAACAGACAATCGGCTTCTGTGAGGAATGTGATATTTGGCCTATGATCTATTACATTCACCAGGACAGAGAATTGCATAAAAGACTGACAGTGAAATAACAATGCGATTCCTGAAAAGAAATGGTTTACAGGTTCTTTAAGGCTGGCCACAGACTCAGAACAGCTCCGATGGACGTTCACCTCTGCTCCTCACAGGAAGACTATGTATGGAAGGTTCATTGGTGTATGTGTACTGAGTGTGGATGAACAAGAAAGCCAGTTCTAGTCCCGCCATGTAGACCTTACATTCCAGGGGGATTCTGGAGATTCTGCGGAGGACCATTCTCACTGAACATGTGAGAAGGACCCACCCAACGTGGAAGAGCGAGTCCAAGGGGGCTAGCGTGGATGAGGGGTGGGGCCAGGTTGGTGGGGCGGGGGCGAGGCGAAAATCAAGGAGTTGTGAGAGAATACAGATAATTCAGCCTCATGTCAACACAACCAAAAGCTCCTGGTGGAAAATAACCTCAGGTGCAGAAAACTGACTCATTCATCCATTCCAGGAATATCTGAAGGCCTACATGTGCCGAGCATGGATCTAGCTCGTGGAGACAGAGCCATAAAAAAGACTGACCGAACCCCTTCACGGAGCTTACAATTCAGAGGTGGAGAGGGAGGGAAAATATAATAGATACCATCAAAAGATAATTTCAGTGAGTGCATGGTGCCCTGAATGAGATAGAATAATGAGAGATGTAAAGGTGAAGAAAAGGATAACATCTCTTTGAAGGTGTCCTTAAAACAGCCAGTAACCATTTGGGTCATTGAAGGGAGAAACAGAGAACAGAGAGGGTCAATAAAGGTGATAATTATTTATTATTATTATTATTATTATTAATTATTGAAAAACAAATCTCTGCACTGGTATCTATGCATGCCTGAGACACTCTCAACTTCAACTGCTTTCTTCTGGCTGTCTGCCAGCCCTTTAAATGCAGACCAGTGGTGGTCCTCACTGTAGGTGACATGGTCCCCATCGGAACCACCGTGCAAACTTCCGGGGGATTCTATGTTAATCCAAATGTTGAGAATCATGGGTGCAAACATTTCCCCAAGATCCCCTCTCTAATTCTCTCTGACCTCACGCTATGCTGTCTTTCCAAGCATCTTCTCCATCAGCTTCAGCTATTATATCTAGGCCTCTAACATCCCATAATCTCCTATGGCCAGGAGTTCTGTGCATCTCAGCATCCTCATCCTGCAGTGCACAGCACAGAGCTCTAGGTCTACACAATTGACAGAGGGAATGCTGAGATTCGGGGGGCTGTGGCTTTGATTTCAGTGACCTATAAGATTCTAACATATCTCCTGACCCATATCTGCTCCACAGTTAGAGTTTAATAAACCTTTTGTTCAGTGCACATCATCCTGACTCATTTGAACAGCAATTTACAGTTGGCAAACTGCTCCCACGAAGACTCTCATTTTACCAAACTATTAGGCCACAAATGTTCTCCAAATACTATCTATTCGTCCAGCATTGCCAAAGAACAGCTATGAGGATTGAATATCTTTCTACAGTCTTAAGAGTAATCAAGGGATAATCTGCTTCTTTTAGGGGTGTGGCTGAATAGAACAGAGAGAGAGACTGGAAAAGTATCAGCATTTTCAATTTTGCCTAACCCACGGCGCAGAAACACACAGCTATTCAAACACGTCCGAAAAAGAACTAATGCATATTTAGTATCCACCTCATTGAAGGGACACTGACAGGCACTGTACTTACGTAATCTCATCAAATCAGGACCAGCTGCATAATTTGTTGGGCCGGATGCAGAATGAACAGGCAGGGCCCATTATTCAAAAATTATTAAGGATTTCAAGATGGTGACAGCAGAGCACTGAACCAAGCACGGGCCCTTCAAAGAGCAGAGACCTGTGCCCCCGGCACTGACTCCTCCCAGCAAAACTTGCATCATCCCCATTTTACATACAACCCAAGGTGAAGTAGCTTTCCCAAGGACACACAGCTGGCAAAGGGCGCAGAAGAAATGTCAGCCCAGAGTCTGCCTGATCTGTCCGGGCTGCTCAAGTCATCACACACATGCACACACAGGCGCACAGAACGTATCGGATTTCACTCCGAAAATTACGGAGGCCCCCAAAGCGCCTAGCAAAATGAGAAACCGTAATGACTTCATGCCCTTTAGAACTGTTAAGTATTTGTTTGCATTTCATTAAATTTGCAAAGCAAAACTTGGTTTAGTATTCCAGAGCTCCGTTCCGATGATCTACATTTGGGGCCTCAACAAAATGGTGGAAACAAATGAGGTGTGTGTGGCCTCCTTTTCTCTACTTTGTGAGCCTTGGAATTTTTTAATGAAAAATTTCATGGCACATGAATCATTATGTGGCGGGGGGTGGAGGGAGTGGAATGGTAAAACCTGATTGCATTATTGAATTCTAAAACTGCTCCAGATTAGATGAAATTACTTCAGATCCCAAGGGACCACATCCCAGTTTAATTGATAGGCAATCTCTCTCTCTCTCTCTCTCTAGTAGATAAACCAAAGCATGGCAAATGAACTTTTCTCTGGATGTTGCCAGCTTTTCTTAACTAAGCGTCCAATCCCAACACAGGGCTGTTTTTAAGTTCCTCATAATCAGCATTTTTCAGAACATGGTCACTTGGTGGGGGTCGTATTCCAAAGGCGTCCTCGCACCACCTCTGTGCCAGGCACTTGGACATGGAATAGAAGCAGGAGCACTCTGATGGGTCCTCATTGGATAGGGTGTTTTTGCTTCAACGGGGTGAGAGTTGAGGCTGAGACTCAATAATGAGCCATCCATGCAAGTAGCTGGAAGATGAGCATTCGGGGTGGGTGGGGAGAAAACAAAACTCTAAGGCTAGAACAAGCTCGAAGAGTCTGAGGAATAGAAAGGAGGTATGTTGTGAGCAACGGTGTAGAACAGGCAGATCTGCAATTTAGAAATTTGACTTCGGCTGATGCTAATGGAAGGGTCTGGGGGTAGCAGGAGCAACTGGCCAGGTAATTTTACGAGCCTCCTGCAGAAAACGGTGAGAGCTGATCACACCTGGAAGGGGGTGAGTAGCAGCAGACATGACTGGAAGTGGATGGATCTCAGAATCTTCTTCCGAAGGTGGAAACAATAGAATCTGCTGATGGATCAAAGGGAAAGAAGGAATTGGTAGTGAGGCTTTGGTATTCAGTTGAGCAACTGAGTGGATGGTGATGCCATTTACAGAGACAGAAAAGGTTTAAGGGCGGAGTTGGTGGAGGCAGAGTTGGTGGGAGCGGCCGCTAGTTTAACACATGTTTAAGAAAGTACTCTCTAACTATGACAACTTTCCTTTTTTTTCTTCTTCTTCTATTTTCCCAACTTTGATTCCATCTTGAGGACCATTTTATTCTAATATCTCTTGCACATAGCCATCTGGTTTCACCTGTTGTACATTTTTAAGGCCGCTATTGTTGGGGGCCTTTAAATTCGACAGGAGCATGTGCATACAGATGGACACACACAAAAAGACACTTCTAGTGTTGGCCTATTGGTGAACTAGAATTCTGGATTGCTGTGTAGCCAGCACGCTTTGCAGAACCGTGTTCCATGAGTCCAGAATTCTAATCCAGCCTGGGAGTTTGGGATTGGATCAGTGTATAGAACGAACCGTATTTTCATTCATAACTTAGGATCAGAGGAAGCAAACTGTCCTGTATTTGTTAGAGTGAAGAATGGCGAGCAAGAAAAAATATTAAAAATATTTTTTAAATGCTAATCAGCGACAGCAAAGAGAATCTACAGCCAGCAAGAGACAAAGAAATTCTGTGAAAGTAGATGTCTGAAGAGATCCTTCCAGGTAAGTTTGAAAGGGAATGGAAGGAGCCCTTTAAGGAAGTGCTTCTCCAATTTTGACTGGAGGTGGGGCTGGAGTCTCTGCATCTCTAACAAGCTCCCAGGTGATGCTGATGCTGCTGGAGTAATAAAGCTTTGATGGACTACCAGTGGGAAGAAGGGTGGGGAAACGCCGAAGCCAGTTGCTAAGGATGATGCACTGAGAAAAACGCATGAATAGCCACACGTTTCAGAATCATCTAACATTTCTTGATTCCTACTAGTTACTGACAGCTGTACTGCCCATGTTTCTCTAGTAATAGCTCATGTAAAGCTCAGAGAATACTCAGAGGATGCTGATACAGAGATTCGGGAAAGTTTAGTAAATTCTTACTTAAGGCAAAAATGACAATATCACTTTTTTAATAAAAGAATTATTGAGATGCAATTCACATACCAAAAAGACCACCCATTTGCTTCTGAGCCCTTACGCCAAGCCCTTAATCCATGCCCAGCACTGTTCTCTACATATTTATATTTTATAGATGAGAAAACTGCCACCTACTCTCTCTAAAAACAGCAAATACCAGTATCAGCAGCCACCAGGAAGGCATCTACAGCACGGTTTCTCATCGGGGGGTGGTTTTGCACCCCATGCCCACATTCCACCTCTGGAGATATTTACCAATGCCTGGAGGAATTTTAGGTTGTCACAAGTGGAGGAGGGTTTTACTGGATCTAGTGCTACTAACCATCCCACAGAGCACAGGATGGCAAACCTCGACCCCAACGAATGATCTGGCCCCAAATGCCAGTAGTCTTTAGGTTGTAAAAATCTAATCTAGAATTTCAGAGTCTTAAGTTCAACTTATTTTCAATAATTGCCATTTAGACAGACCAAAGTGAAAGACTCAATATTTTTTTCAGTATGTTTTATTTTTATTTTTATTTTTTTTAGCTGAGGTAACCCTTGGTTGACCTCACAGATTGCAAGGTCCTTGTCAGCTTACAATTCCTTATTTATTTTTTTTACACCTACAACACCTGGTCTTCCTAGGTGGTCTCCCATCCAAGTACTAACCAGGTCCCACCTGGCTTAGCTACCGAGAGCAAATGGGATCAGGCTTGTTCAGGGTAGCATAGCCGTAGACATCAGTACGTTTTGAATAAAAGCACCGAATCATATCTGCCCTGAGCACCCAGGAAGTCCCCGCTGAGTCATTCCTGACTGCTCCTGCCCCCACCCTATCACGCAGCATGGGACCAAGGGCTTTGCTCCCATAGGAATTCAATAAATGTTTGTTGTCCTTACATAGGTGAAATGAAGGGTCTTAAAGGGATTTGGTAAGCACCATGGTTAGAACACAGCTCACACTGGTGTAGGAGCCAATAAGCCTGGTGCTGTTTTAAAGCTTTAGATTATAGGATGTGGTTCCACAGTGTACTGGTTAGCACGTTCGCTTTACATGCAGAAGGTCCTGGGTTCATACCCCAGTGAAGACACCGTCCATGGTCTACGGCCATGCCACGCTGAACAAGCCCGATGTCTGATCTCTGAAGCTGAGCAGGGTCGGGCCTGGTTAGTACTTGGATGGGAGACCATCTAGGAAAACCAGGTGCTGTAGGCATAAATAATAATAATAATAAAATCTTTAGACTATAGGCTTAACTTCAACCCCGCTACCTCACCAATAAATGCCTTTGGTCACAAAGGGGACTCTTGAGGAGTATGTAGCTGAATTAGTGCAAATTCATCCTCATGTGTGTAAAATTAATAAGTCAAAATACCTACCCGAAGAGTAGGACAGTCATGTCAGTGTCATATGCAAAGCATGGTAATACCATTATGGGAACTGGGACCCCTTATCCACAGGGATAGGTCCCAAGACGCCCAGCAGATGTAGGAAACCACAGACAGTACCAAACCCGACATATGCTATGTTTTCTCCTAGATGTACATACCTTTTCACATAAAGGAAGCACTTCGCAGCTTCTCTTTGGCATATCCTTACTGCCAGCATCACTATTCTTGCGCTGGTGGTCCTTAAAATAATGGTGACTTGAACACACGCACTGTGATAGACAACTGACCTGGTAACCGAGATGGCTACACAGTGGCTAACACAGGACGTGGATGTGCTGGACAGAGGGAGGATTCACGTCCCAGCCAGGATGGACTGGGACCGTGCAAAACTTCCTCACACTGCTCAGAACATCACACAATGTCAAACGTATGAATTGTTTATTTCCGGGATTTTCCACTTAATATTTTCCAACGGCAGTGGACGACGGGTAGCTGAAACCACAAAAAGCGAAACTATGGATAACGGGGGACGACTGTAATTATTTTGAAGATTACAAAGCCTGGTTGACTTATTTCTTCCTTTACCAAGTGTGATTAGTCTATTTGTAATTCTGTTACTGGCTTGAAGTTTTTACCAACCAACCTACATCACAAACCTTGAGGGCACTAAAGGTGAGGCACAAGAGCCTCTCATTTTAAGGTTAGAAGAAAAACACTTATGTTCTCTGAGAGGGGGAACGGATTATTGAAGCATGAAAACAAGAACTGAGGAAAATATGAAACATGCTAAAGAAAACTTGGGGTTTTATCCCACTGGTTTATAACCAGGATGCCCTCTGCTTCTCTTGGTTCCTTCAAAAGGAATTCATTTATCAGAATACAAAGCCTATAGCCTTCATTCCAATGAGGCAATCAACTCAACAGGGACTGCAGGCTACAGGAGGACAAACCGTATATTCTGCCAAGCACTTGCATGGAAAAAACGCTTCACAATTTGTTCCAATAAATATGTGAAGTCAAATGTCAAGCATCAAAAACATCTATCGGAGCTGTTAGAAATTATGAGATTGTTGTTCAGAGGACTGCATATAATGAAATTTCCATCAAGGCCACACAAGAGCCCCTCTCTGCCCCATCCCCATGAGAAAAGTTGACAGCATCGTGCTTCTCAGTGTAACACTGATGTGGGCAGAAGCTCCAGCATGAGCCTTGACATGTGTCACCGCACTTGGCTACAGACGCTTTACAAGAAATTACATGGGATGCTATCAGAAAATTGAAAATCCGATGAGTGTTTCACTTAGTTACTGTAATTCTTCAATGCTATTCCAATCTTGTGCAAATTAGAAGCCACTTACAGCTCCGAAGCCTGACAGAATGAGGTTTTCATTATGCTTTTAATAGGTTTATTGGAAGATTTCCTATTTAAAAGTACTTGAGGAGAATGACGGGTTGGATCTCTGTATTAAAAGGGATCTCTAAGTGGTAATCAAAATGGTACCTCAAATTTGCTACAATGAGTAGCATGGCCACCTCTGGGTGTGGACAAGATGCTGAATAAATTATCTTTAACAGAATATTATAAGTAGAATGGATAATTACCTAAT
Source organism: Macroglossus sobrinus (assembly GCA_004027375.1). Classification (NCBI taxonomy): domain Eukaryota; kingdom Metazoa; phylum Chordata; class Mammalia; order Chiroptera; family Pteropodidae; genus Macroglossus; species Macroglossus sobrinus. Next base: position 202,239 of record PVKZ01002412.1, read on the forward strand.
TATGACTCCAGTGTGCCCAGGGCATGGCATTCTTAATGGCCATCATCTGTAATGTCGAGCCAACTGATCCACTCTACAGAAACACTTGCCTTAACACGGGACCAAACCAAAAGTGGTTTGTGCACAGACAGCTTCCTGCTTCATAAGTTTGGGAGTAAACTTTGAGCTCTTCCCCATCACTGACATCATTATCACCACCACCGTCAGGAAATCGTTCAAATTATTTAATAATTGTCAACAGCATGTGATGCATGCATGATTTGGGACAATTATTACATCAAAGGAAGAAGAGAATCAGATGTGTAAGGTAAGTGTCCTTTGGCTAAAACAAAAAGGGCACTTCTCGATATCAAAAGGAAAAAAAAACTGGTCTATAGAGATAGTTTCTTCCACAGACAAGAACAGCCTTCATTTTGTTAGCATCAGAATCACTTTCTGTGAGGAAACCACGATAATGTATAGTGATTTGATGAAATAATACTTCGGATCATCAATCTAACTTATGAAACATAATAGTATGTTAAGATAAAGCACTTCTCTCCTGGTACACAAACCCATCTATAATGGCTAAGAAAATGTTTTCATTAAAACATTCATATACAGAAAACTCAACTCGCAACTCTGTTTCCATGGCAACCCACAATTCAACTTTTCGATGCTCTCAATGCCAGCTCCTTTCCCTTACATGTAATTCCTAAAGAGTCATTTGTAAATAAAAATTTTAACAGGGAAATCTTTTGACAAAGTGTTGCCTAGACACAGACATAAGTGGGTTGGGGTGGGGCTTATGGGTTCTAACTTCAGCTGTTACCCCGGATATTTACTTAATTAATTACTCACTTAACAAACGTTTATCGAAGACCTAACCAGGAGCCAAGCCTTCAAAGTAACATTACCATGCTTGGGACCTGACATAAAGTAGCTATAATGCAAAGTGAAAGGTACTCCCAGAGTGACATGGGAGGGAGGAATTTTTTCCCATCAGAAAACATCAGGGAAAATTGGAGAAAGCAATGAAAACAATGAACTGGGTCTTGATTGGCACATAAAATCTAAAAACAGAGATGCCATGGGCAGATATCAGCTGTTCACAGCAAGTGGGGAGAGGTGGAAAGATGGAGCAATTTGGGAAAAGGCAGTGATTCGTTCCCGATGAAGCCAGGGAGTAGTGAAGGGGAATGGATTCGTCGTCTACTCATTCATTCATTCATTCATTCACTCATTCAACAAATGAGCTACCACTCTGTTCCTAGCACTTGTTAATAGGCTAGGACACCTTGGTAAACAAGGCGAAGCCATTTTTTTTCCTGGCGCTAATATCCTAAAAGATCCTGAAATGCTTTCAGTGTTCGCCTAAAAAAAGCTAGATGTTTTGTAGCAGCTCCAAGGAGCCATAAAGCTTTTATACAGGAAGTTATACAGAAAAGCTGATTTGGGAGAAATTGATCAGTGATAGAAAAACAAAAGCGAGACCAGAAGCGGGAAGACAAGTTTGAAAGTGTGTTCGTTTGCTAGGGAGGCCTTACCAGAGTACCACCCACTGGGTGGTACACCGCAGAAATGCATTGTCTCACAGAATTCTGGAGGTTAGAATTCAAACATCGAAGTGACGGCAGGGTTGGATCCTTCTGAAGGCTGTGAGGGAGAATCTGTTTCTTCTAGTTTCTCATGGTTTGCTAGAAATCTTTGGTGTTCCTTGGCTTGTGGCACATAACTTCAGTCTTCACGTGGTATTCTCTCCTTGTGCACATCTGTGTCCAAATTTCTCTTTTTGACAAGGACACCCAGTCAGATTGGATTACCGATTACTCTGATGTCTTCACTTCGGGCACCTCTGTAAAGACCCTATCTCTAAATAAGATCACATTTCAAGGTATTAGGGGTTAGGACACCAACACTGCATTTTTTTTGGGGGGGGGGCAAAATTCAACCTAGACAGGAAGTCTTTGTACTCCAGGTGATCAGATTATGGATATTTAAAAACTTCCCTTCCATCTTTTGCCAAATGAAGCAGCATACAATAATTGTATAATGGAGAAAAATAAAATTAACTTAAAAAGAGGTTGTAATCCAACAATAAGAGAAGTAAAGGAGGCTCAAAAGAACATTGTGGAATTTGATAGGAAGGGGAGGTATTTGGGAGTGAAATGAAGAGAGCTGGGCAGCTGATTGGTTGAGGGGGAAAGGAAGCAGGTCACCAAAAATGATGAGAAGAGTGACAACAGAAACTACTGCAGTAAATTAAAACCGGGGAAATTAAAAACAGGATGAACAAAGATAGGAGAGAAAGGAAGGTTAGTTTGGTTTAAGTGTGAGTCACCAGCAGATAAATCAAAAGGGAGCTAATAAGCAGACAAGTAGAAATCAAAGACAAACTCTGGGTTATTCCCAGAAACTGCTAAGTAAAAAAACATAAACTCTCAATATTTCAATTTTTCTCCTACAAAGTAGTAACATTATTATTATCATTATTGTTAATCTTGAAACATGGAAAAGGTGAAGGAGAATGCAAGGAGCTCAGGGGTCTATTCTAGAAGACCGCCTGCATCAGCCCATGTCTAAGAGAAGAGAAGCCAGATGGAGACAGAATTAAGAGGTCAAAAGTGATGCAGAGACACAGTCTCAAAAAAGACATGAAAGGGCTGAGTCTCAAGAAGGTGGAGTGGTCATTGCCATCTGATGTCACAGACCAATGAGAAGAATAGGAGCTGAGAACAGGCTCTGACAATAGAAGGGTCCCCTGTGACTTTTGAGACAGTTATTTCAGTAGAGAAGAAAGGATAACAGTCAGATGAAAAGGGGTTGGGAGGAGTATACAGGAGACCAGAGATAATAATCGAGCTGCCATGGACGGCTCTTTCTCAAAAGTGAGAAGGAAACATCCCTTGAGGTGTTGAAAAACTCTGAGGATGTTTCGTTTGTAGGATAAGGTGCTTACATGCTAAATAAGAAGATCCCCCTAGAAAGACAGAGATGGACCACGTCTGTTAGAAATAGGATCATTAAGAGAGAAACGTTGTAGATGGATGGGAAGGAGCTGGGATCAAAGTGAGGAGGTGCACAAGTGGGTTTTGCTTAATTACTGCACAGCCCCGCCCCAAGGAACCACCGCCCAATCAAATGGACAGAGGACATCTGCGAAGGTGAATGAAGGTTCCTGCCACAGGCTGCTCTGATGGAGAAAGTTGCAGCACTTCAGATGGAAGGGGTATAGAACCCCACAAGTTATCGGGCAGTAGTACTTTCACACAAAGACAGCGCCATAACTGATTCCTGCAGCGAAATGTTGGGCGATATGGTGGCATGGGTACCCAACACTCAGGACAACCATAGGAAAATGCGGGAGCAGAAGGCCATTTCAGAAGACAGATGAGCCCTCTGCCTGTTCTCCATCTGAAACCTGGGAAGAGCATTAGCTTCTTCTGCTCTCGTGGACACCATCTTTGAAGACGCACCCACGAGGAAGAGAGAACGATCAAATTCTGTTCATCTTCCCCTCTGTCTTACTTCCTTGGTTTTCTTCCACTTGCGAGGGGAGACTTGTTGACACGATCTGGTGGGATAAAAATGGAGAAATGGGCAGGTGGAGAAAGGAAAATAAAAATGGGAACATATGGAGAAACAGAGAATAAGATAATGAGAAAGAGAAAGAGTGAGGAAGAGAGGGTGAAAGACATTGATGGGGAAAAAAAGGAGAATGGCAAAGAGAACGGGCACGATGAAAGGCTGTAGGGAAGAGAGAAGGAGGTGGTTATATGGGTGATGCTGATTTTCCAGGCAGCTTCTGTGTGACTCCATCGTGTATCTCTGCATCAGACTCCACGAGGAGCCAGAAACAAGAGAGCTTTGGCGACTCAGTAGGATGATAATATTTTAAGTACAAAAGCACATCCTGACTCTGGCTGAACTATGTGGAATTGCCACATCGTAAGGGACCTTACTCTTGAAGCAGCCTTAACCCCTACTCTCTGTTCTACGCCCTCCTGGAGCATCCCTAATGAGGAAACGTATGCGTGACTCAGACAAGACCACACAACGAGAAAGCAGGAGAGCTGGAAGATCACCTGGGTCTGCAGGGCACTAAGTCCCATGTTTCTAATCATCGCTACTTAACTACTTCCTGAGACAGTCACATCACTCAGGAAAATAAAAGCAGCGGCCTCGTGCTTCACTGCCCTGAGAACTATTCATTCCAGAGAGGGGGTGACCTTTGCTCAGTCCTCGGGACCTTGGAACTCAGCGGCACGAGTCCGTGAGTTAATGCATGCGAAGGACTGAGAACGAAGCCTGGAACACAGCAGCCCTACGGAGTTGCTAGCAATTACGACAACGATTTAAAAATGATATTGACGATAATAACTATATATAATCACAATACACAACAATTGCGGTAAATGCATCCAAGGTGGAACCCCATGACCCCGTCTCCTGGTGTTGACACCTTTGTATTACCCCTCTTCCCTGAGTGTGGGGAAGACCTGTAACTTGCTTCTAACCGATAAAAATCAGCAAAGGTGATGGAATGCCACTCTTATAATCGTGTTACCTGTAATAAGACTCCACCTTGTTGAAAGACTCGTCATAGGCCTTCTCTCTCCTCCTACTGGTTTTGAAGAAACAAAATGCCTTGAATCCTACAACTGCAAGGAACTGAATGCTGCCACCTTAGCACATAAACAGGCAAGTGGGTTCTTCCCTAGCCAGCCTCCAGGTGAGAAGCCAGCCCTGGCTGACATCTTGATGAGGACCCAGCAAAACTGTGCACAGAATTCTGATCACAGACATCATGAGAAGGAGAGAGAATGCATATTAAAACAATAATAGTACCAGGACCAGCTACAGCATTTGCAGGATGCGCAATGAAAAGGTGGAGCCCCTTGCCGAAAAATTATTTAGAATGTCAAGATGAAAAGAAAAGAATATTAAACCAAGTATAGGGCCTTCCTGGGCAGAAGGCCCTGACTGCCCAGGTCACACACCCATGAATTAGTTCTGAATAGCATGCGGTGAATTTAACATCAGTTTTAATGACAGAACTGAAATTTAAATGCGGGTCTGTTTGACTTCCACGATCTTGAAATTACGGCACAGGGGTTAAAAGGATGACCTTTGAGGCTACCAGCCAGACTGCCCGGGACTGAAGCTTTACCCCAGCACTGATAAGCTGGATGACCTTGGAAAAAGCATTTGACATAACTGAACCTCCGCTCACTTGTATATAAAATGGAGATAATAGTTTGCACCTTGAGATGCTGTGAGGAATAAGTAATATTCATTAAGCACTTAGAAGAGCGTCTGGCACATAGTAGGAATTTGATAAATGGCAGATACTTTTATCAACTTAACAGCACTCTATATTCCCTATCTAATTATTTGCCAACTGACAAAAATTTGTATGCATCTGTTGCAGCTTCAACAGATTTAGAAAATAATCACCTATTGATGTGATTCATGAAAGTACCTGGGTAGAGGAAATATGATAGATTAGATTCTTTAAAATGTCTCGGATCAGAAGCAAAACAAAAAAGCAAGTTGGGAGTTTCCATCGGTGGAGGGGTGCTAATTAACAACTCAATTAAAAAAGGCAAATTAAACTTTATGGTTCGTTATCCTCCACTGCTTGGTAAATTGTTTTGCTAGGCGAATGATTAAAAATGATCATTTCAGAAAACTGAAATAGCTTCCAAGGAACACGACTATTTTTCAGTATTATACAAAAGGTTTCACCACAAAATAAACTTACTTGATTAAAAGGAACAGTGCTGTTCTGCATGTGGAAAGCCAGCCTTACAAATGTCAGCTTGTGATGCATTAGGTGTTTAGGGGGCTGTGTAAGAATTTTGAAGAGAAATGCTTCCTTATGAATAAAACACATCATCACTTTCCTTTTGTGCACTTTATTTTTGTGGGCCCCGCAAAGGTTTTTCTAGAATACTACTTGAAAATGTACGATTTACATCAAATTACTTTAGATCTGAGCTCTGCAGAAATGCACAGAACCCAGGCATTCCTAAAAATGGGTAGTTTCTAGGGAATCTAAATGATGGCCAGAAAACAGACGCCATAGCAAACGGAGGCATCCGCCCTCATCCTTGTGGTTCCTCATGCTCATCTTCTGTAATTACATCACTTGTTTTCGACTTTATTTTTCCTGCTCCAGACCACCTGAGATGTATGGCACGGTCCCACTGGTAATCAGGATTATTGGGTGCACTACCGGGAGCGCGGATCTAGCGTAGCCAGGTCTGGCCACCAGGGGGCGCCATGGTGGTGGCACTACTGTAGGACGTGTAGGGCATTCACCTTTGACGGCTGGAGAAGCAAAGACACAGAACCTCCCAATCTCTGTGTCAAGGCCTTGATTTCATACAACTTCTCATAGATTTATAATCATCATCTCAACAACCATCTGGTCAACACAGCACCAAAGTAATTGTCTAAAAGGTCAAAAATTTCATCACCAACAGTCTCCCTCTTACCCTCAGCTACACTTCATATTTTTTTGTTGTTTCAATCCTTTTCAATGAATCACCACTCGACTACCTGATAGTTCCCACGTTTCCTGATTGATCCACATTTAAATGCACGTTTCTTTTCATTTATACTTTTACACTCTGAACACATAAATTAATCAATTATCTGGCAAATCTCATCTTCACACCTGATCCTGTTGATTTCATTGTCCCTCCCATTTTCCTCAAAGTGATGATGGTATTAGAAAGGACACTGCTAACCTTTTATTTACTCCCATCACTCTTCCCCCATTAAAACAAGCAAAATCAAAAAAACAAAACAAAACAAAACAAAACAAAACAAAACAACAACAACAAAAACACCACCAATCTAAATCCTACTAAACGCTGTGGCCCCTTGTCATCTCATTGTCATTCTGATAGCTTTGTATAGAGAATCCTAACCTAGAGTTGGTACTTTACAACAAAAAGCCAAGTATTTAAACTCAGAATGCCCTTTTTGCAGATGAAAACTTCTTTTTAGCCAGTGAATGGAAATGTTGTCTAGATTAGCCATTTCTGTGTCTTTAGCCAGTCAGCACTTAAGTATGGCTTCCGAAAGCCTATTGTACGTCCTGCTAGAATAGGGTGCTGTGGAAGGAACCCCTCCACGATCTTAAAAGAGACTCTAAGTTTAAGCACAAGGATGACTGGGCCACCATGTGTAGGAATGGCTTTCCATCGCTGCTGCCCCAGAACAAACCTAGTAGGGCAGAGTTGATGTCATACCTTTAGTCCCCAACACTTCTGCTGCATGGTTTGGGTTTCCTTGAGCTCATAGAACCAGTCAAACACCAGTTATGTCTCAGTAGTTCGTAGGGAGCTATTACAATCCCCCTAACAAAAAATCATTTATGCAAGATCTATAATAAAATCTTACATAAAGATTTCTCTCCAACTTTGATGAAAACGTTGATGGCCAGGGTAACAGTAGATGTAGTGGGTCGTTTGAAGGTAATTTCAGGAGTCAAGGCATCATTGCCTGACACTAGCTCAGATCAGGGTAGTGGTAATGGAGATGGTGACACCCTACGAGGTGGGGATGTGAGGGGCAGAATTACCTACCATCTATCTGTTCAGTCAGAAACACATATTGAGTGCCTGCCATGTGATGTATAGGCACTGGAGATCCCAAGAGATACAAAGAAGAATGAGACAAGCTCTGCCTCTGAAGTTCGCATTCTAGAAGGAGAGACCAACATGGAAGCCAAGGATAGCCATTCCAGCGAGGGGAAGAGATGGCACAATCAACTCTGCAGCGCAGGTGAGCAATCAGGTGAGTCTTGTCAGCACAGGAGATGAATGATGCAACAACTGATATAACAGCATGTCTTGCCAGGAGCAAAGCACTATGAAAAACGAACCCCAGCATCATCAAAGTTTTCTCTTCAAATCTAATACCTCCAGAGAAGACATTTTTAAAGAACTGGGAGGCTGATGACTTGCATTCTCTGAGGCACTCTCTCAAAAAAAGAAAAAAAAATCACACAACAAAATGCTCCACAGAGACCTCTCAGAAAGCAATAGTCTCCCATTGTCTTTATATTTATTTTGAATATGTTGTGTATTGGTATGCTCATGTTCCTATTCTATTTATGCAGGATTTTTGAACAGACTGTAATTTATTTTTGTACAGTTCAAGAGAAAGAGCTAAGAGTCAGTGTCCTTCCTCTGTTAACTAACAGTCCATCCTTATTTGAAATGACACCTTTACACAACATGCATGTGTAATGTTCTCGTGGGTCTCTTCTCTCCAAGTCCTTTAACCCCGGCCAATAAGCACCATATTAGTCAGCAGTGATTAGGTGATGCTGCAGTAACAAATAACCCTAAAAACTCAGTGGATCACTACCACAAGTGTTAATTCACTGATCAGATAAGCCAAGCTGCTTCATTCAATTCCTGTGGTAACTTTATCTCAATACATGCTTCCATGGTGGAAGAAAGACTAGAGAAATTACATATTTCTTTGAGCAAAACTAGTCACACAACCCCACCTAATTTCTCAGATGCTGGAAATACAGAGGCACAAATGGCATGTTTGTGGAGCATTCACATTTCTGCCCAAAGTGTCCCCTATAATCACTAAATCTTCATCCCAAATTCCCCCTGGGGAAAAATTTTCCAGGGCAGTAAGACATTTTCTTAGCCCATGATTGGTGGTTAAAAGCCGGTAAAGAGCATCTGGTTCCTTTGTGAACTAAAGCATGCTAAGCTTCTACTCGGCAAAATCAAATAATGACAATAAACAATATATGCTCCTAAAAACTAATTACAGAGCAAGCTCCAATCATCACAGAGCCAGATCAGTTTTAAGTAAAGCTTCTTAAGTGTCATTATCCATTAGACGTGCGTGGAAAGTGTTCTGTGGATTTCTCTCCCACCCCATCTTTTAACCTCTCAAACAGCCACCTACAGAGAGCCAAATGGTGGCAGGAGAATGTGCTAATGATGCCAGCACACGTGAGGCTCTCCAAATTTATGAAGGGTGGTTACGTAACCATGATGAGAATGAACTTTTCTCACTTCCCATGGAAAGCTAATGGGGAGGAAATGGGCTTTTATAACTCCAGCATGATCGGATGAGATGACTCAGTAAAAGAAGCCTTATGATGAAAGAGAGTCCCTACTTATTGATACGGTGAATCTAGAAAGGATCAGTTCTGTGCTCCCTGCCCTGCTTTGGAGCCATCTGGGTTGTGGAATGGAATGGGAGATCTATGAGTACTTCCCCGGACATATTCTTCTTTTCTGGTACTCTGCCCAAACATTCCACAGCAGAAGCCAAGAATCCCAGTCTCTGCCTCTTCCTTCAGTGAGATGCCTTCTCTGCCTGGTGCTTCCTACCCGCACTGCAGCATAAAGGGGCTCCCAGACTAAAAGCCAGGACTTACACGAGGCTGAGTACACGCTCTTCCCTTCTCTCAAGGGTCACAGACCTGCACTGCCTTTTGATGCATACCTGAAAAGAATAACCTCATCTACTGTATTCAGAGAGTGTTAGCTGTTTTCCGTAAGACAAGCCTGGTGGCAGTTACAGCATCGTGACTGCATGCAGAAGACTTGTTAGAGCGGCACGATCCAATAGAAACAGAAAGCAGGCCACATAGTAGCCGCATTTAGGACAAAGTAAAAATGACCAAGTGAAATTATAGGAATAATGTATGGTATTTGACTGAATCTACCCAAAGATTAGCATTCCATTGTATAATCAATAGACGAGATTATTGAGATGTTTTACATTATTTTTTTCACACTTAAGTCTTCAAAAGCATGCATTTTACACTTGTAGCACATCTCAATTCAATCTAGCCACATTGCAAACATCCGGTACCCACATGCAGCTACTGGCCACTGTACAGGGCATCAGAGCCTTAGACATCCTAAAGCACAACAAATTGGTGAAACACTAGACTTTAGGGGTTTTCAAATAGATTTCTAGCACCCCCAAGGGTATCAATCCATGCATGCTTCCCTTATTCAATTCTCTGCCGTGGAAAAAAGGCTCAGGTCAAAAACCTCCTTCGTCTCATCCAACATATGAAAAACAAAAGCGTTAAGTTTCAAAATGCAAACTAAAGTAGCCATCACGAAAGTAGCATGTTAATTTCACTTGACCGAGAATTCGCTCTTAACACCCCCGCCCTCTCCCTGAGTGTTGAACATTTATTTGATGGCGTGACCTTTCTGAGGTCTTGATTTCCAAATCTGCGATGCGAACAAAGCCATAAACTGCGCTCGCTAGGGTGCAGGGTGGCTTAAAATCGCCTGGCGAACAGAATGATTTGAAAAGATCCCACGTGAAATCTTCCTTAGAGGCTTTCCACCACCTAACCTGCCATTCCTTCTGCAAGGTCGACTTCATTTTCACTTTTGGAATTCAAAGCTCCGGGTTTCTAAGGAGCACAAACACATCACTTCACTTCTTTTGAGTCCCCTGCATTGCCTACCGCAGGGTCTGGCCTATAATGCTCAAATATTTCGTGAATGAAAAGGCTTGAATTAAAGGCCTTTTAACAACAGAGAGTAATATTTTTTTTTAATCAAGGGCCACTGGGGCAGGTACTTGAATAAGGTGAAGCAGGAGAAAAGCAATGCAGAAAGAAAACAGAACTTTTATACAAGGAAGAAGAGAGAATATATAGAATGTGCATGTTCTTCCCTTTTAAGTCAAACTGTCGAATCGCGCTCCAGGCTGCCTGCCCCGGGACTGTTACTTTGGTCATCCTGACTTCCTTTCAGTTTCTCAAACAGGTCAAACTCGGTCCCATCTCAGAGCCTTTGTATGTGCTGTTCCCTCTGCCTGGAATGCTCTTCTCACTTGGCAGAGAAGCCTCTCAGGGGCGTCTTACCTCTTGCTTTCATCTCGTAAACACGGTGATTTCCTACTTCTACTTCCTGTCCCAGTGGGCAACCAGCTTGACTTGCTTCTTACCTCGTGGTCTGTCTCCCCATGAGAACGTAGGTTCCTCAAGGGCAAGGGCATTCTCTGCAGTGTCTCTTCCGTCTCCCAGCCCCTAGCCCAGTACATGGTCTCTTAATAGACACTTGATATATATATATATATATATATATATATATATATATATATATATATATATATATGTTGACCCTCTCATGAAGGTTATGCCCTAGAGCTTTGGAAATCCCAGATTGGGTTAAACTCTGCCCTATTCAAAATCAGAAGGGGAGCCTAACTCCTGAATGAATGAATGGATGAATGAAGTGGAGGGAGGTAGCTAGATGGAAACTGTTCCTGGGAGTGCACACGGCACCTTGGATTATGGGCCTGAAGTCATGTGGAAGAAGGTCTGAACTTGACTCCATCACTTTCTAGCTCTGTGATCTCAGGTGTATTATTAACCATCATGTCTATTTTCTCCTCCTAAAATGGTATTTGCAAAACTATCTACTTCAAAGAGTTGTAAAGATTAACCAACATCATGGATGAAAAGCACTGGGCTTGGCACATAGAAAAACGCTCAATGCATGGCCACCGTTGGCTATGATGGTTGTTGGAAAATTAATCTCATGGCACCAGCGGGAAGGGAAAGGAGGCTACTCCAGATGGCCTATGGGCTCAAGGTCACCTTGGCTCCATTTGTTGGCACTCCTGAATATCACTTGGAAACTCTGAAGTCTTCCTCATTTATCAGTGAACTTTCCATTTTCCCCTTTAATTCTCTATTACATTGCGAATGGGGCATTTAATCCTTTGGATTTCATTTCCTGGCTGCAGTAGAAATGGAAAATGCAAGTAAACACCATATTGGAAATCTGACTGTTCAATGAATTGCAGGATTCTCTTCTCATTTGTCATAGGAAAGAAAAAAAAAAGAATGAAGTTAAAGTTGTTTATAAGACAAGCAAACTAAGCTCCTTGAGAAGCAATTATTTTGGAAGAATTTCTCCCGTTCTTTATAGCTTTGCCATTTTAATACTGAAAGGTATTTAACTGAAAATCATTCTTTTAACAGCAGTCTCATAATCCTTTATAAAATCTCTCTGCAGCAGTATCAGTAGGAAGGTTCGGACATCTCACAATATAATGGGGAAGAAAATCACCTACTAGCCCTTCGCCACTGATCTGTGAGAACATCCTACAGGGAGCTGGCTAAGGACGGTAATTGCATTACTCTCTTTCCTACGAATCCTGATCAACCAGAACCCTCAATCCAGTTGAGGCACGCCTTCCTGCTGACCATGGCCTCTTCGCCTGGGATTCAGAACCTAGGAGGAGGCCGAGGCTGCCTGCTTTCCCACGAATTTAAGCCTTGACCCATAGGTGATACACTCCTGGCCTATGCCACTCACATTTTTAACTACTCAAGTTTTCTCATTGGTGTAGAACAGGGGTCCCTAACTTCCGGACCACAGACTGGTACTGGTCTGTGGCTTGTTAGGAACCGGGGCACATAGTAGGAGGTGAGCAGCAGACAAGCTAGCAAAGCTCCATCTGTATTTGCAGCCGCTCCCCAGTGCTAGTGTCACCACCTCAGCTCCACCTCAGATCATCAGGTATTACATTCTCATAGGAGCACCGGTCTCTGGTGTCAAAAAGGTTGGGGACCACTGGTGTAGAGCCCCTTGTAAATTATCCAAGCGCAAACATAGATGATGCTGATTACCGGCAGGCCTAACCACAGCCACGTGCTCTGTCCTCGTTCTTGCAAACACAAGTGTCCTCGATGCTCATTTTACTGCTTTTCCCACGTCGGTGGGGGAGAGCAGGGGCCCCCTGGATCAGACCATCTTTTCTACCCCTTCTCTTTCTTCTGTCTAGTGAATTCTATTTGTCCTTTCAGATAACTAAAAGAGCTGATCAAGGGGAAAGCCATGACCATGAGAAACAGTAACACACAAGACGCTTGGTTGGGCAGCAGCTGGATGGGATTGAATGGGAGGAGAAGTACCTTGTGGCATAAGACGGCCTTAGCTCATCAGCTCAGGATGCTATAATAAAATACCATCGACCAGGGGGCTTACACCACAGGCATTTATTTCTCACAGTTCTGGAGGTCGGAAGCCCAAGGTCAAGGTGCCAGCAGATTCGGTGTCCAGTAAAGACCTGCTTCCTGGCTTGCAGGTGGCCTTCCTCTTGCCGTGCCCTTGTGTGGCCTTTCTTTCAGTAAGTGGGTGTGGGAAGAGAAAGCTCTTAGGTCTCTTCCTTTTCTTATAAGGGCACCGATCCCTTCATGAGGGTCCCCGCCTCATGACTTCATCTAAGTCTAATCACCCCCCCCCCCGAAGGTCTCATCTCCAAATACCATCACAAGGGGGGTTAAGGCTGAAACTTATGAATGTAGAAGGGACACATTCAGCCCATAATGCTGTCTAGAGGCTCGCAGGAGAAGGTCATCAGCCAGAAGGGCCAGAGGGCTGGAACCCCAGGGAGAGGGAGATGTGTGACTAAGTGATGTCCTCTGCAGCACAGCAGAGATGTCCGGTCTGAAGCTGTTAAGACCCCAGCAGCTCGAGGCCTTATAACTACCAGGCCCCATCTTATCAATGGGTAACAGCTGTCCAGTGGGGTATGCAAAGCAGGCAGGTTCTAAATGGCTAAAATCTGCCTGTTGGGGCTATTTTAAAAATAATTAGATGCGGAGAAAATTTGATTTTGGCAACAGTGGACTTCTGAATTAATAGGCTTGCAGCAAAGAAGTAAACAACCCAGGGGCCATACTAGAGGCTCATTTGCATAACAATGATCAGATCCTTTGAAAGCTGAGAATAAAGACAGTGATCACACAGCAGAAGTGATCCCCTGTGTTCAGGCATTCCCCTGGGGCTGCAGCTTCCCCTGACCACAGGGCCCAGGCGGGTGCCTCACCTGTGTGACAGGAGCCCATGTGGGAGAATGTGGATCCAGCACGGCCAAACCATCCGTTCTTAAGAAAAACAGGAATAGGATTTCTGTTTTCGATGCCAAGAATCTCACAGTAAAATGCTGACAAGTAATATAAACTTCAGATAAATATTGTGCTTCCAGCAAAACTCCATGAGCCAGTTATAGCTTGTGGTGGTCAGGCTCCCAACCTCTGTTTCCAGCTCAAGAGCAGCTGGAAACAAATGAGCCCTCTGCAAAAGGATCGTCTGAGGCATCAGGAGAAAAAGCACTGCTAGCACTGCCCAAGCAAGAGCTTGCTTCTCCTATAAACTTTTTTTTTTTTTTTAGCTAATTAGTCTTTTTGTCTTATCTTTTTTTAATACGGTAAAATGCACATAACACAAAATTCACCTTTTAACCAGTTTGAAATGTATAATCAATCCGACGGCATTTAGTACTTTCATAATGTTGGGCAGCCATCGCTACTGTCCTTTTTCCAGAACTTTCTCATCGTTCCAGATGAAATCCCATACCCACTAACTCCCCACTCCCCCCAAGCCCAGCCCCCCAGCAACCACCGTTCTGTTCTCTGTCTCTGTGAATTTAACTACCCGAGGTATCGCATATGAGTGGAATGTCACAATATTTGCCATTTTGGGGTCTGGGTTCTTTGATCTAAGCATCATGTTTTTAAAGTTTACCATTGTTATATGTCAGATTTCATTCTTTTTAATGGCTAAATAATATTCCACTGAATATATATATATATATATATTCCACTGAATATATATATTATAATATATATTATATATATAACTATATTATATATATTATAATATATTATATATAATATATATTATATATATTCAGTGGAATGTTTTATAATAATATATTTTATAATAATATATATTATATTCAGTGGAATATTATATATAATATATATATTCAGTGGAATATTTTACATATATATTGTTTATGTTTATTTATATATATATATAGTTTATCCTTTCAGCCATCGATGGACATTTGGGATATTTCTAACTTTTGGCAATCATGAAAAATGCTGCAGTGAACATTGCTGTACAAGTATGTGTTTGAGCTGCTTTCATTTCCTTGGGTAGATATGCAGAAATGGAATTGCTCAGGTAATTCTATGTTTAGAATCTCCCCAAATTTTATAGTTACAAATTAAGTCCCTATGTTGTTACAAAGATTTTTCCTATAACCCTGTGTATTCCTTACATCAATACTCTCTAGAGAATAGCAGTGGTTTATATATTTGCAATTTTTTAAAACGTTGCTAGAACATAGTTTTATTGTTTTTATTGTGGTATTTCGGGATTCTAATTCTCACCTACTTATCCTGAAGTTTGGTGCTTTAATCAGAGGGGATATTTTTATACACACACACACACACACACACACTCACACACACACACACACACACACACACAGGTACCCAGATTGCATTCTGCAACCCTGCAGAATGAACGACAAAGGTCCCATGGCTTTCTCTTTCCATTAACTGAAAAGATAGAGTTACTCTTCCCGCTTTGATGAGAGAAGGACTCGTGAGTCCCTGGGGTGCTGAGTCAGCACATCGGCCACCCCACTGTCAATCAATCATTAATGGGAAGGGGTTGCTGCAAGGAACGCCAACTCAGCAGAATATACGTCTGGGCTCCACAAATAGCCAGTGAAGGAAAGTGGCTTCAAGGCAGAGTACGTCTTAAGAGATAAACTCAAATGAGAAAATGGTAAAAACAGCAAGAAAAAGGGTCAGGAGATTCATAAAATTCATTTGCTCATTCAAGAGTTCCCAATATACAGAAAAATCTCTTTTAAAATGTGCAGGTGAGTGCATATGTGTGTGTGTACGCATATATATTTAATCATTTTTTAGACACTAGGCTTTCTTGCAAGTAGTGGAGATGCACAAATTATTAAGGAATTTTTCTCACTTTCAAGAAGCTCATAGATTAGCAGAGAAAGTAATCAAACGAGTAAAAGACATTAAAAAATAATCAAAGCATTCATTCATTGAGTATTAACCCTGTCCCAGGCATTGTATAGGCCTTGTCTCATTTCATCCTACAGTCACCCTAGAGAGACAGGTACCATTAATTACCTCCTTTTTTTTTTCTTCTTTTTTGCAGAGGAAACAATCTCTAAGATATTAACTTGTTCAAATTCACACAGCTAGAAGAAGAAGGAGGTAGACTGGCCCCAGGCACCTATGATCCCAAAGATCCCTGCCATGTTAACCATATACTATGCTAAGTGCCAAAAGGAAAAGATATATCTGAATGAGTTACCCTAATGAGGACAAGCAGAAATACCCCTTTGCATGGGCGGGAACCCATGACAAGGAAATAGAGGGTGTTGTCAGAGACACCCAGAATGGAAGGACAGTGTGCCAGGGTCCAGGGGTGCTGGCTGTGGGGAATGGCCTGAGATGAAGAGAAGGAAGGTGGACCCAGGATTTCAAATATTATCATCTAGCACAGTTTCTGAAAAACGTGGCCTGCCATGTGGATTCGCCTGTCTACATCTGACTCACCAGGGAAGCTCATTAAAAATACAGAGTCCTGAGCCGCTGAGTCTCTGTCTTGAAGCGGAGCCTAGAACCCTGTATTTTGGAAAGCTTCTCTAATGCATCGTGTGCACACTGGAGTGTGATGCTTACTTCTCTTGTATTATGCATGTGTGACCACAATGCACACGCTTGAATGGGTTGGCCAACGGTGCCTGGAGTTACTAAAGAGCAAACTCCTGAAGCAACTTATGAAATAACCAATGGCTGGATGTGGAAATTTATTTTATATAGGGGTGTTGTGCGTTGTTACATTAGGACACACACAGATACACAATAAAGTGGAATGTAAGATTACAAAATGCATTTCTGTAAGATGAGAAGTACGAGTTCTAAGAAACAACACAAATAAATGTGCAGCAGGGACAAGCTGTCTCACACAACTGTCCCTGTCATCCTTGTCCCCCTCGCCACTCTTCATCAGCCCTCACCCCAAACCCAGGAGTACTCATCCTCTTAAGCTAGAAATGCATTCATGAAAAAGTGAGGGGACCTCAGTAGATGTTGGTAGCACCAGAATTAAGTGATGCCTACCCAGAAGAATGACCAAGGTTGAGTTGCAGAAAGATCGCTCAGCCATCTGACACCAGAGCCACAGTGATGTGACTGCAAGAGAATAAAAAGAGCCTGAACAGAAAAATAATAATAATAATAATAATAATAATAATAATAATAATAAAAACAATAATGAAGGCAAAATACATAATAATAACACTCATTATAAAACAGTATTGAGCCAAGAAGAATTACTTATACAATCCTCACAAAAAACATGGCATAGGTACTATAATTTTACCTACTATACAGATGTGGAAACTGAAGCTCAGACAAATTACATGACCTGCTCGAGATTCCACAAGAAGCCAGATGGCTGGAGAAGGATGAGCAGAAAGGAACCATTCACATCAGTTCCTCCCTTAGGAGAGCACGGCCCGAGGAAGAAGCGTATAAAGAAATCGGACCCTTCGTGCTGAGGGGAACAGGAAACGGTGCAGCTGTGGGGACAAACAGTCTGGTGGTTCCTCAGCAAGTCAAACATAGGATGACAACCATGACCCAGAGATGGCGCTCCTAGTTCCACCCCCCAAAGACCTGAACATAGGGACGCAAACGTCTGTACACATGTTCGAAAGGTGGAAGCAATGCAATGTCCATCAACGAAGAACCGGATGAAGAAAGGTGGCACGGCTGGACCATGGGACATCACTCAGCCATAAAAAGGAACAGAACACTGATATCTGCTGCGAAGTGGGTGAACCTCAGAAACATCACGCTCGGTGAAATCAGCCAGACACAAGAGGCCACATACTGTAGGATTCTATTTATAGGAAATGTCCAGAAGAAGAAAATCCATAGAGAAAGAAAGTAGACTAGCAGTTGTCAGGTGTTGGAGGGAAGGAAAAATTGGGGTGGGAGTAACTGTTTAATGGGTAAGGGGAATTCTTTTGGGGTGAGAAAAACGTCTTAGAACTTGATAGAGGTGGTGGTTGTAACAACATCGGGAATGTACTAATTGCCACAAAATCCCACATTTTAAAATAACAAATAGTTAGCTGTATATGTTAGTGGATTTTACTTCAATAAAAACACAGAAGAAAAGACAGCCAGGAATCCCATGATCTGTTTTCTTTCAAAGGAAGTCCAGTGTCAGCCTGCTCCGCTCATTAAAACAGGAATCAGTCCTGAGTGAGTCAGGCAGGGGACCGTCAGGACCAGCCTCGCCGAAGCAAAGTGGCACTCTGGAAGTCACATGTCACCCCAAAGCTGAGAGTGAAAGAGTAGAAGACACACACACACATACACAGAAAAAAAAAAAGAGAGAGAGAGGTTTCCTTTCATTATGAACAAACTCTGCAAAGCATTTCCACTCTCATTTGAATGTCATGAAAATGATATTATAGATATATGATAACAGACTTTATTTAAAGACAAGGAAACTGGTGTGCCAAGACCTTGGTGATGTGATGAAGGTCACACAGTGAGAACACAGCCAGACAAGCACCCAAACTTATGGAGATGCCAGGGACATGTACACCCGTCACCTCCAAGACCCATGGAGCTCCCCACGAACCACACGGAAGGAGTTAGCATGGACTGTCAGCTAGTGGGGGAGGGGCACACAAAAGCTGATCCAGAGGCAGCCTCCCCACCTCTCATCTTCTCCCTTCACTGAATCCACATCTTGAACCGCCCTTAGCTGTTATCTCATACGACATCTCCCGAGATTCCTGTGTTGGCAGCATGGTGTTCATTTCTGTCAATTATTCTCCTGGATAGACATGGAGGCTGATGCCACTCCAGTCCACGACCCAGACTTCTAGTCCCCTCTCTCCACTCAATCATTAAGGGCATTTTTTTTCATTCCTTGTCACTGATGCTGGCACACGATCCATTTTAATCCTTAAAGACCTAACCTGATTCAGAGAGACAGTGATTAGAGGGGTAGACTTTGGAGTCCAGTAGCTTTGGGATTGAAACAAAATCATCACCGAACCAGCTGTGTGTTCTCCAAACAGCAGATACAGCCCTCTCTGCCTGTCTTGCTGCAAAATGGATACAACTGGAACACTTACATCAAGGGGCTGTCATGAGGATTAAATGAAATAATTCATGGAACGCTCTGGGGCCCATTGTTTAGTATGGGCCAAGTACATATTCGGTAAGTGTTAGTTATTCTGTGAGGAGGTCCTGTAGTTTAGTGCAGAAAAGGTTGGTGAAAAGGCTCCGACCACCTGGATTCAAATAATGACTTCCCCACTTCCAGTCGAGTGAACTTGAGCAAGTTACTGACCTTCTCTGAGCCTCAGTTTTCTCATTTGTAAAATGGAAATCGCTCTATCGGAATGGATGAGCATGCACATTAAATGAAATTGTCCATAAACAAGCTAAGCACAGTGTCCAACACACATATATGTGCTCAGTCACAGTAGTCATCCATACGACGAGATTTATAGCAACACGTGATGACTCTTGTTTGGTAGCATTCATCTGAATAATCATTTCTTTAAAATGAGAAGAAAATTTGCAAGGCAATTAACTTTTCAATAAGCAAAATTATTTACAGCGAAGGCAAAACAGATGGAAATACATATATAGATGGAAAACAGATTAGTGGTTGTACATGGGTGGGAGGAATGAGGGGGCGTTGACTAAGAGAGCGACACAAAGGAAGTCTGAGAATGATGGCAGTGTATATGTGACACCATGCTGGTGGACACACAACGTGATGTATTTGCAAAAATCTACCGAGCTATACATGACAAAGAGTAAATTTTACTGCCTGTAAATCTTTTAAAAATTAACAAGAATATGGGAGGAAATCAAGAAGGAACGCGGACTGTGACAAACAAATTTAATGCTATTACAAATGAATCACATAAACATGCTGAAAGGTGACCTATGGAGCTTCAGGAAACTGTGTTTTGACAGGATGCTCAGACGAAGAGATCCGTACACAAACACAGGAGTTTGTACATCTGCTTATCCTAGGAGTATAGGTCAGCAATTCTAAAACTACTTTATTTGAATACTAGAGTTGAATAAATAAGTAAATATATTGTAGTGTATGAAAGTCAGGTTTCTCACCATCAGAGAAAAAAGTTCCAAAAAGAGGGGAAAGGTTACAATAAATGTTTGACTGTTGGACTGCAGTCAGTCATCAGTTGTAACGTATGGCTTTGAAACAGATACGCAGATACTGACACAGAAGTAAAACAAAACATTGATGTGTGTATATGTATATACACACACACACATATATAGGTGTGTGTGTGTATATTTGCATATATTTGCATATATTTACTGACAAGGCCCAGAAACCATGCCATCTTGATAATAATGAGAACACGGGCTGCACAGATATCTTGCTTCCTAAATACCACTGTCCAACAAAAGAAACCAGAGTTCCTCAGAGAAGGGGCTGATTCCAGGGATGGATCCGTGAAATTACAAGATGAGCATGGAGCATCTTACAGTGCCGGAAAGATAGAAAATACTAAAAAAAAAAAAAAAAAAAAAAAGTGCATGTGTCTATAGGTCACAAAAACCAAACAGAAGGAGCTCCCAAGAACCAAAGCTGGAATAATTTGAACAATAAAAATAATGGCAAAATTAGATTCCAGCCCAAAGAAAAATGAATATTCTTGAGTTCACATTGATATAAACAACTAAATAAGTGAAGACACAGAGAAGAATGAAAAATGCTTCCTTACAGAAGAGTTCTTGTTAATACAGGTAGAAGGGATGAGACAAATAGAAAACAGCCATTAGACAATACTAACAAAATAAATTGTTGTATTATTAAGTATGGAGGGGAAAACAGCAGCCTCACAGGGCAGAAACTCGGCGGACACCTACTCAACCATGTGATCAAGGATGATATCACCAGGAATACAAAACACAGATGTCACGTGTCCTCCAATATGACACACTGAGAAGGACACATCGCTTTTGTGGCATCTTTTCCAATGATGCACAGCTTCAGTCTAATCAGGGCCAAAGGGTAGACAGCCCTAGATTAAGGGATATCCTACAAAAAAAAAAAGACAAGTACTCTTCAAAAGTATCAAAGTCAGCAAGACAGAAAAACTGAGCAACTCTCACAGACTGGAGGAAACTGAGGTGATACAACAACTAAATACAATGGGGAATAATGAATTAAACACTGGAAAAGTAAAAGGCCAATAAGTAAAAACTGGTAAAATCCTAATGAAATGTATGTTTCAGTTAATAGCATTGTACCCACCATAATTTCTCAGTTTCAACTATTGTATTATGGTCTTCAAAGAAGATGGGAATATGTATGTATGTATGTATGTATGTATGTATGTATGTATGTGTATATATATATATACACACATATATATGTATGTATATATGTGTGTATAAATACACACACACACACACACACACACACACACACACACATACACATATAAATTTTGGACTTCTGAAGGTCCAAAAACTGTCTCAAAATTGTCTTTAAAATGTCCAAAAATTGTCTCAAAAATAGTTTTAAAATTATTTACAGCTTCTAATTAAAAAGTTTCAGGCATCTGTTCTATAGTATTATTAGAAATATTTCACTTATCACCCCAACTAAGTTATTGCCCTCACATTACATCTACAAGAAAATATTTGATCATGGTGGTAAGAAGGAAATTAGATAATTAAGAAAAGGAAAATATACAGAAATGTTTAAAGAAAACTTGCCTATGTCTTTCTCCCAAATTTTTTTACATATTTTAAATCTAACTCCTCTTAGAAGACAATCAACTATTGCATGGCAGATACTTATTATTTCTGACCATTTGAAATGCACAACCAACATGAGAAGTGAGGTGACCTTGTTCTTTGATTTCTAAAGGTAATTGTCATGTATCTTTTGTGTTTAGTGTTCTTTGAAAGATGTCCGTGAATTTCCAGGAATGTACACTTTCATAGTCATTTCTGGCTTTAATTTCTATACCCACTAAACTCTCACCTTTCCTGAACAATTTCCCTTTCATCCAGATCTAATTTCTCTAGGACTGAAACATAGCGTCGTAGCCTTGATTTATCCACATCTACTCTCAAAAGGCTTTGGCAAGAGTATCAGACTTTACTGACGTTCTGGAGTGCCAGAGAGGTTTTACATCTCATGCTCACACTACCCGGAAGTGAATATTTAATACTCTAGCTCTTGAAAGTACGTCTTGCACCTGCCCCTGGAGAGTATCGCGACACCTTAACTCCACAGGCATCTCTCTTCCTCTGTCTCCCATTCTCCTCCTCCCATCTCTTCTCTGTTCTCCTGCTTCTTCAAACTCCTGGTAATATCCACATATGTTCTGTTTTCTCCCCTATTCATAGGGATATGTGTACATGCAAATAACAGGAATCTTGACTCAAACTTCATCAAAGAGAAATAAAACGCAGTGGCTCACCTCAGGTAGGTGCTTCGTGGTTACAGGACACACGGGAGCATGCTTAATTTCTCTCTTCCCTCCGTGCCTTTCCTCGCCTGCATTGGCTCTATCTCCAGGCAGGCAGTAAGGGGGCTATGGCAGATATGATGGTCACATCTTGTATGAGGACATCCTTGTATGACAACCTCTAATGCCATGTAAAAGGAGTAGCTTCCTATAGCCGCTCATGAATAAAAAAAACTTTCATCAGCAACCTCTCAAAAAAGATATTTATCTCATCAGTGCCTAGTGTGTCATTTTCTTATTCTTAAATCGACCTGTGTAGGCCAGAATAGTAATGACAGCTCAGGATGATCAAGGCCTGGATTTTTGGGGATTACCATGGATGGGTTAGAACAGGCCAAATCCAGCCCATGCCAATTTGCGGAAATAAACTCTGTAAATAAATAGCCATTAAAACATATCCAAACCCAATTTTTAATGTATTGCTTATAACTGTTTTTGCACTATGCCAGGGGAAGTAGTTGTGAGAGATAATATATGTCCCACAGAGCCAAAATCTTAGCTCTTTGCAGAAAAAAAAGGCTGCTGATCACTGGCTTAGATTAATGACATGTTACACCTGGAATTCATCTCAGCACTCATACTATCCGGCTGCTGTGCAATGGCAGAGGGATTGAATGAATGTTCTAGAAACTACTACAGTGCCTATTACACTCCAATCCCTGGTCTAACCAACATTCAGAAACCAATTAAAGGGCCCTTCTGTTATGACAGCCCTCCCATGAGATATGGCTTAAATTCACTTTTTTTAATGAAAGTATCATGATGTAAATAGCAACTTTTGCCTTAGGGTCTTACTCTGGAAAAATTCAAAGTTTGTGATCCTGTGGGAGTGTCTCTAATTTTTATTTCTTAAATTTTATTGGGAAATAAAATTCTAAAATTTAGAGTTCCTATCCCACAGTTTATCAACGATTTCTCACAAGAACCCTAGATGTTAGTCATCCTGAACTATAATAACGTCTGAAATAAATTTCAAAGGGGTTTCATACCAATAGACAAGATGAGTATGTTCTTATTATTTGTCTGATAAAAACAGTATCAGAAAGATTACACTTAAGGCAGTATTTGTAGTTCGTAAATTTTGCCCCTTCCCAAGAAGACTTGTGCCTTCTAACTGGTTACATTTCAATCATAAGAATGAACTGCAAACAACAGTAAGTACGATCCGCAGCCACTGTTATCATTCTTACAAGCAATTGGGTCAAAAAGCTACATATACACACACACAAAGGTGCTACTTGTGCTCTTATTACCTTCGATTTCAAAAGCAGTCCCGCAATTTCATATTGCATGAGATTACCCCTAATTGCATGAGATGGAAGTCATATCCATCTAAGAATCTGGATTGTAAAATAACCTATGGAAGAAGAATTTACTTCCGACATTAGATCAGCCTTGAACCACAAACTTTTTCTTTGTGGCGATGAGAGGAGATGGAGGAAGAGAAAAATAATGAGAGCATATATACATCTAGAGATTGACAACTGGGAAGAATGGTAAATAAAGACTTTCTCACCGGGTGGCAATAGTTTGAATACAGCCATGCTTAGTCCTAAGTGAAATCTCTTTGACAGAAACCTGCTCTATTTAGAACAGCTGGATAGCAACCCTAGGGTTTCAGATCGTGATAATAAAATGTCATTATTATGCTGGCGGTGATATAGGCTTCCCGGGGGTGAGAGCAGAAGGGAATGGCCTGGCAGTGGAATAATAGGTGTAAAGAGTAGCGGGGAATGTGGCCTGGCTGACTCCTCTGAATCAATCCAAGACAACGAGCATTTCCGGAGTACACATTACATGCTAGACACCATGCCCCTCCAAATGTGGGTGAAACCCAACGTTTGGCTTTATCTCTGTTCTTGTCTTTTCTCTTACCCTTAATGTGTCATTAGTCTTGCTTTTCACTGTAAGGAACAGCAAACGAGGCTCAAATACCAATACATCTGTAATCAGCCGGTAGCCCTTGCTTCAATGGCTGGACAACATCAAGACTGCGTCTCCATGATGCTCATCATGACCACATGATGGATGCCTGGGTACCAGTCAAACCCACACAGGAGCCAGGAAGAAGGGCTGTGAAACAATGCCAGCTGCTTCTGTCTCTTTTTTTTTTTTCCCATAAAGACAGAGGCTTTCTCAAAAACCCCTGCCTCCAGCAGATTTCCTTTAGTCTCTACGGGAGAGTGAATCACTCATCCTGACTTCCTATCCCCCTTTTACATCCCTACCATGGCATGTTGACAACACTGGGTCTTAGGTGTGACCATACCACTTGCTTTGGTCCATGGAATGTCAGAGGATGTGCTATGAGCAGAAGCTTAAAATGTGCTTTCATAGTTGGCCTTGCCCTCTGGTCCTTATGCAATTCACCACAACTCCAGAAAGTACCTAGTCCAAGGAGGATGAAAGATACCTGGGGAAGGTCTAGACTTAGCCCGTACGTAGCTCGGGGTCTACCACCCAGTCTGGACCAGGTGAATTACACGCATATTGTTGCAGGCCCACATATCCATGAATAAAAAAATATACCCATATGAGCCATAGTACTTTAGAATGTTTTGTTACACAGCACTGTGATGGCAGTAGCTGACTGGCACATTTTCATTGGCTGGAAGTGTGGACACTGGCCTCTCCTAGACGCAAAGGAGGTTAGAAAAGCGAACAATAACCAATAATGACTTAAACAGCTGAGAGAGAAATTTTCTGCCACACTTTCATATTCAAATTCTCTACATAGGTTTCCAAACCAGCACACACCTCTTGGTGTCTCAGATACTAACTATATCCTCCAAACGCCCATTATGTGTTTTGCTTTGAGATGAGCTGTCTTTATTTCAAACTCTGGGCTAGTAAAACTGACTTCACTCCATCTCTCCCCTCAAAACTAACTCCCCATCCGACTTCCTTAATACACATTTATTATTCCAGTGTACTCAACATCTCAAGGTTTACTTTGATTTCGCTCCCTGAATCCACATATTGGACAAACACTGTAAGTAACACTTATTATATTTATTTATTGAACATTTATAAGATCTTAGCCAACATTCTCAGTAATGTCCATGCATTAACTCACACCATCCTTATAGTATAAGCTTTGAAAGTGCATATAATTTACTTTATTATCATCTTCATGATAATAAAGAATTCAAAGGTTAGTTTCTGCCATATAGTTATTACTGACAGAACTGGAACACACCATCTATATTGGGGTCAAAATGACTCCTTCACTGGGCCAAGTATTCCAAGTGAATTATTTCACTGAACCCATACATTAACTACCTTTGTATCAAATCGGTTAATCGAACATGAGAAATATTAGATTTTACTGATTCTTTCGTAATCACACCTTTAGCAAATGTCTCTCAATTTCAAAATCATTCCTCCCCTGGGTTAGGTATTTTATGTGAATCGTTTCAATCAATCCATCTATACATTTATCCCCTTTTATCAAATGACTTACTGGAAGATAAGAGAGAACAGATGATACTGATGCTTTAATAAACTGAACCTCCAGTATACGTCACTTAACTTCTAATCTTCAGGCAGTTAAAAAGGTCTTCCTTGCTTGTGCCTCCTCATTCCAAAATATGTGCATATTGCCCTCAAATTAAACTCCTTAAAATACTGCCTTCGCCACCGTGTTTCTTCTGCCCTGCCACCACAGAGGCCTGATATTAGAAGTGTCCTATTTATTTATGAGAGACATCGCTCAAAACCAGTCATGGGGCTTTGCCCTGTATGGACAAGGCAGGTGGAAGGGGAGTGAATCAGAACATTCTTTAGAAACTCCTTAATTCAAGTTTGTGATAGTTTCACCGCCCACTTTGCCTATCAGATCAAGTTAAAATTTCTTATTTGAGAGCCTCAAAGAGACACATCCAGCCCAGCGGTAACACTGGAGCACTGACTGAGCCCGGAGAAAGGGTAGATGTGCCTAGTCTGATATCAGGGCTGTAAGTGCAATTGTGGTGCGAGGGT